>JAMJFZ010004031.1:10100000-10480000 GCA_026225945.1 Cricetomys ansorgei
GTTCAGGCAGCAAAGACAGGATAAAGCACATTCAAAGTCTTTCTGAGTAGAGATGCCAAGCTTCTTTGTATCCTGCTGCCTCCTGCAGCCCTAACAGAGGAAGAACAGCCGCAGAGAGAGCACTGTGTTTATAAAATGTTTATAAAGTGTCCTGAGTCTGTGCTCAGGAAAGTTCTGAGGAAATGGTAAAAAATAATTCTTCTCTACACGCAACATTGGTGAGAACATTTATATTTAATCCTAACTACTTTCAAACAATGCAAATAGCCACTCAACATCATCTGGAGATTAATTCTGCAGGCATTCTGAACTAAGGAGACACGCACGGGTAATCCTCCGAGTTAGAAGGCACACTTTTCCTCTCATGCATCTAGTACACAATCATAGGCAAACGTTATTAAGATCCAGTTAGTGACTTTGCAATTGCATTACTGAGACGAATGTGCACAAGCATCCAGCCCCTTGAACCATGGCAAATTGCTTCTGCAAAGATATTGCCCTCTGAAATTATATTCAGTAAAATAAAAATCAATAATATTTCAGAAAAAAAATCTGGGGGAAATTTAAGAACCCTGATAAATTCTCCAGAAGGACATTCTCAAACACGTCCACTCAAAAAGCATACGCAGAACTGAAGTGTCGGTACTCAGGAAGCTGGTGAGAAACTTTCATATTCTAGTAGAAATATGGGATGAGTTGTGACAAATCACAGGTTCCCACAAGTTCCCTAAAATAGGGGGTTCCCTATTTAGAGACGACAGGGCTCTCCTAACAGCAGAACTTCAGAACTGATCTTTTTACCTACTACAGATTTTCTAGTGTTGGGGCTCTTTAAGACTTGAGAGGGGCCCATTGTGAGGACTGCTGCAAGAGGGCCATGGAGACACCAATCACACAGGAACTAGCTGATGCTTATGGACTAACCAGGCATCTTCCTCGCCTCCCTCCTAACACAGATACTGCTTCAGCACAGGGTATACAAACATAGGCTGTGGACCTCAACATGACCCATCTTCCTGGCAGTGAGTAGCTCTTGTAATACAACACAATACAATGCTTGCTTTGCCTGGAGCGTTCAATTTACCCAGGCCCAGTCATATTCCCAAAGCTTGGTTATGGTAGTAATGCTATCTGCGTTGTCTGGGACACTGCACTGAACCATGTCCACTATAACAAGTACCCAGCCACAGCCCATTGCTCAGCCACCCAGCTCAATTCCCAGGACCCTCACTGTCACCAGTCAGTTGAGTCCCTGATTAGTCCTTCCCAAATCTCCTCCTTTGTGCTTGATCCATTCATATTTGAAGACAGGGAGTCACCCAGTGGTGTAGCGCTTGCCTAACATGCACCAGAACCTGGATTCAAGTGGCATATCAGTCAAACACACATACACACGCATTCTCATCTTGAAATCCGGGCTGGGAAATCTCTCCAACTCGTTTGCAGCTTCAAATATCAATTGCACCAGGTTCAGATCATTTTTTAGGACAAATTTACTTAGGACTTGGAATGGATTTGGGAGTTATTGGTTAGGCACTGAGATAATTGAGCACAGGGAAATTGAAGGGATCAGAAACCATTTGTACTTCCTAAAGGCTGACATCTTCGTAGTCCAGGGGTGCCTCGCCTTGTTGACATTGAAATCTGGGATTCCTATGGGTTCAGGAAGAAAGTATCAAATACAATCACATCCGAACGTTCTCCCAAGCGCCAGGATTAATATGCGTTGCTGAGCACACAGGTTGAAAGGCAAGGTAAATATGGGTGAGTGTAGAAGAGGCCGTTTTTCTGTGTCCACGCTAACTTCTCACTAGATTCCCCACAGGTCAGAATTCAAAGCCTGAACCCCTCTAGATGCCCCTGCCTGCTGTCGAACATGTCTCTTTCTACATGCAACATGAGATCTCTTTAAAGCCTACGCACAGGACTACAGGCCTGCTTATCTCACAGTGACCATTCAGGACAGTGTTTATGTCTTCTGCTTGTCTGCAGATTATTAACTGAGATACTCTGAAGGAAAAAAAAAAAAATGTCTTCAGTGCCATAGAGGATGAAGAAAGCAGTCAGCACTTGGCCAGAGAACATAGAACAACAGTGGATAAAAGCCCTGTTCTGCCTTAGCTTGAGGACCTTTCAAATGAGAAGTAAAGACTCAATGTTGTAAATGGCTTCCTGAGATGAAGGTGGGCTTAGCCAATGCTGCTGGAGCCCTGCCAGGTTACCCGCCCACTTCCCAAACCACTGGAGCTTTCTGAACAGCTCTGTGCACACATGCAAGGTGCCGCCTGGAGCATCATCACCTGGCCTGAGAACAAAGTGCTGGCCAGGCACCTTTAAGGTGCATCCTTCTAGGAAGACACGGGACAGTGGGAGATAACACCAGCAGCTGCCTTCCCTTCTCTGCAGTGAGCCCAGCTTCCCATGGAGGGAACCTACTGATCAGCACACTGAAATTTTAAAATATACATATGGGTGTTTTGCCTCCATGTATCTGTGCACCACAAGTGGCCTTGGAAGGCAAGAAGATGGTGTAGGAGCCCCCTGGGAGTAGAGATCTACATACATGTGCGCAGAATGCTGTGCTATGACCCGGCACGGCTTCGAACATGGTGTCTATTTCACCCTTCAAAACTGGGATCACGTTATTTGAACGATGCATGACTTGAAACAAATGCTTCGTCAGCCATGGGTGGGGTGGGGTTATTGTTGACAAAAGAGGTTAAGTAAAATGCTTGGTATCAGAATGGTATTAGATTTCCCATTTTTTAAGATTTTGGAATATTTGCATGCATACACACACACACACACACACACACACACACACACACACACACTTTGGAGGTTCCTTAAGGAGGGAACTTCAGTCTAAACACAAAACCACTTCTGTATCCTATTTCCTTGTATGTAGTCCGAAGATAACCTCATGCAATATTCCAGACAAATCTGTACTTACACCAAGCAGTATCTCGTGTGTGCATGTGTGTCCACATGTGCACGGGATGCACGGGTGCACATGTGGAGGCCAGAGATCAATGTCAGACAGCTTCTTGGATCAGTGGTCACCTTAGCTCTGGAGACAGGGTCTCTCATTGAGCTCAGCACTCACTAACTGGCTAGGCTGACTCGCTCACGCTCACAAGCTTCAGGGTCCATCTGCCTCCACCTCTCCCAGCCCGTGTCACAGAACAGTTACAGGTGCGTGACCAAGCCCAGCTTGGGAACTGGAGATCTGAACTCAGGTCCTGGTGCTTAAATGGCAGTTACTTTATCAACCATGCTGTCACTCTGCTCCCTGACCTGTGTTTGAACTACCTGTCGTACAGGATCAGATGTAGAATGTTCCCTCTCAAAAAGTCAGAACTTGAAACATAAGATTTTGAGGTTAGGAAAGCTATTAAAGCAATCCTGCACTGTCATCATTAGCATTGTTTTGTAAGCTAGACACACTCAGACTCAAAGCTGTTCAATACCTTACCCAAAACAGGAAGAACAGGGAGAGTAAGGGCCAGAAGTTAGTGGATCTCTGTACTTAGCTATGAACTGCCTATTCCTACTGATCCTTGTAAAAACATACTGATAGTCCATTGACAATACAGGCAATCTGTAGCCCAAGGCCTCTCTGGTAGTCCTTCTGTGGGGAGAGTTCCAAGTCAGCCTGTGTGGAGGTCTATCTCCCCACTGCTTCCTGACTCCCTCTCTTAGTTAGGGCTATGACTGCTTTAATGAAACACCATAAAAGCATGTTGGGGAGAAGAGGGTGTATTTCACTCTCCCTTTTGTATAACAGCTCATCATCAGAAGCAGGTAGGGCAGGAACTCCAACAAGGCAAGATGCTGGAGGCAGGAGCTGATACAGCGGCCATGGAGGGGTGCTGCTTACTGGCTTGCTCCCCATGGCTTGTTCTGCCAGCCCAGGGTAACCCCACTCACAATGGGCTGGGCCCTCCCACAACCATCACTAATTAAGAAAATGCCTCCAGCCCAATCTTATGGAGGCACTTGCTCAATTAGAGTTCCCTCCCCGTGTGTATACCTCAGTCTGTGTGTAACTGTCGCTAAACCTCCCTGGGCCTTTGCCACACAGCTCCACAGCTACCTTAGATGCTGGTACTAAGCCAGAGGATGTCAACAAGCCTGTGCTAACAGGCACCAGACACCAGGTAAAGGAGGTCCACACAGAGGCTTTGGCCCAAATGTTCCTCGAGTGCTCAGTGAAATGGTTACAATCTCTTTGATACGATTAATAGCAGAATACACCTCTAAACATTTATTTATAGGGGGAGACAGCTTCCACGGCACACGTACTGTAGCATGCAGGTGGGTGTCACTATGACAACCTGTGGGAGTCGGTTCTCTCCTTGAGCAGTCAGGCTTGGCACCAATCAACTTTACTGGCTGAGCCATCTCGCCAGAATTAAATAGAAATAAACAATACAAAAGGAAACTGTAGTTCCTAACTCAGTCATATTGCCACACATGTATAGGTTGCCTACATGTCTAAAAAGCAAATTATATTTTTGCCATTATTTAAACAACAGAGAATCTCTACAGTCATGTTGTATTAAGCCTCATCTAATGATGGCTTTCAACACTTAAATTCCAAGTTTCTCTGTCCCCCAGTCTGGATGTCAAGTGGTTTGAATGATCTGCAAAACACTTGAGCTCTCTGGGGGAGCATGTATTCAAAGGAACCCTTCTGACAATCTCGCTGTAAATCAAAGAATCCTTTTGTACTGTGACTAATCACCCCTTCATTTATCTGCCTTGTGCATCTGCATTATGGAATACTCACATCTTAAAGCAGGCGTTCTCACAAGAGCCATTTCATGTTTGCCTCATGCAAACAGTATGAAATACTGGTGGTGCTAAGAAAGCCAGGGTCACTGTCACGAGCAGTGAAGACTGCGGTCTGAGCTAGGGAACGTGGGACTGCTGGGCTGTTAATAAGCATCCATTGAGATCCAGCTTTCACAGATGTCCTGAGGGTGGGACATTAAGTCAGGACAACTTAATAGATACAATAGATGTGAGACTTCTCTGTGGTAAACACATGAAAAAAACTTTGAATTATTCTGTAATTTTGAAAAGTTATCAGATCTTAGGCTGGATGTGGTGGCTCATGCTTCTCAGCCCAGCACTTGGCAACAGCAGAGGCAGGTGAATTTCTGAGACTTTGAGGGCCAGCCTGGTCTACAGAGTGAGACTGGACTAAAAAATGAAAAAATAAAAAATAAAAAATTTTTTTTAAAATTTAACAAAAAAAAAACCTCTGCAAAAACCACCCGTCCCCTAAAGAGTTATCATACCTTTTAGTTATTCAGACTGAATTGATTTCCCTATTAGTGAATCAAAATTAAGTCTCATGTGTTGGGTCACCTTTAAGTGCGTAGAGAGACTCAGAAGCATAAATTCATACAAAGCAAATGTTTTTACAATGCTCATTTTTTTGGCCTTTGGAGATACTTGCCACTAAGTTTCAAAGCTCTTTCATTTAGTTCAGGAGCTTGAATTTACTCCTGGAATTTACTGAGTCCTCTAAGAGCTTCTAAGTAATAAAATTGAACGGAACCCGATTTCAGAGTCCGTCAAGGCATTCAACTGTATGTGTGTCAAAAGGATTTACTGCCAAGCAGGAAGGCAAAATACTTCTAAGACAAATGTGTTCTCTGGCAAGCAGCAACGTGGTGACCCGCTCCCGTCAAGCAGCCCAGGGACAGCAGGCAAGCTGGCTGGGGTGGCTTGCCGAGGATGGACTGGAGTGGGCTCTTCTAACCAATCAGAAGGCCACGCACACACCAGGCAGCGCGCCCGTCTGACCTGCGCTGTGTCACCTATAGAATACATAGCAACAAAACTAAATGTAGGGTGCGCTGTGCAGAATGCGAAGTCAATTTTAAATCTGCCCCTTACAAATAGTACAGCCACAGCCAGAGCACAGGCAGGGGTCAGCCATGACGACCAACCGCCGCCAGCTTGGCACCTTTCACATTTTCTGGACTTCATAAACCTGTTCAGAAATGTGCTCAGCAAATGTCTCCCCAGAATGGTGATGTCACTGAAAATCAAACGAAAGGAGTGAGAGGCTGAGTAAAAGATTCAGGAGGAGGAGGGGAGGTGGGGGAAGGAGGAAGGGAGGGAGAGAGGAAAGGAAGGTGGGAGAGGGAGAAGGGGACGAGGGAGGGGGAGAGGGAGGAGGAGGGAGAGGGAGAGAGAGATCTGTGCTTCAGATTTGATAAACAAAAATGTGAAGCATAGAAGCTTCTTGGTTGCAAAGGCAAAGGCAGGGACAGCTAAAGGTTCACTATTTGACCTTAGAGAGAAAAACAGTAAGAGGTCTTTTTCTAAAGCCAGAGTAAAATTTGCAATTTGCCAGACAGTAGCACGGTGAGAGATGGGGGGGGGGACCGGAAGGGGGGGGGTTGAAATGAAGACCAAGGCCGTGCGGCCCAGATTCTCTGCTCCGGTGAAATGGCTGAACAAAATTAAACTGCAGATTCAAATGCTGAGCTGCATTTCCTGCTTTTCGTGTTCTAACACTGCCCTCTTGTGACCAATGTTAGCATTGCAGGCATGTCAGCCAGCAGCTCTCGGTTTTGGGCACCCTACATTTTAATTAGTCACCAGGAAGCACAGGACCCCTGCCCTGTCCACTTCTCAAGAGACAGCAGCTCCCGAGGCAGCCGGCGCTTTCCTGCATACATGCTCCACCACGACACGGAGCTCAGATCACACGGAACTTTGGACGTATGTTTGTGACTGTAACTAAACAAAGGAATCTGGCAAACCCTTCACGTGTGTAAAGACGTAGTCTTGAAAAAAATAACATAGTAGACAAGGTCATAAATTTGAGATGGGCGTTCGGGGGATACAGAAGTTGGAACTGGAGAAGGAGGGCTGGAAACGGTATCAAGACAGTACTTATGAACAAAATTCTCAAAAAATCAGTATTAGGAAAACTAAAACCAACAGTGGTAATGCATCCTATCTTGCGTGTGTGTGTGCGTGCGCGTGTGTGTGTGTGTGTGTGTGTGTGTGTGGCAGGCAGGATAGATTACCTGGTGACTGCTGGTCTCAGATACTTTAACATCCAAAGACCCGGCTAGGACAGCATACCAGTTGGTTCCGATATCACCTTGGCGAAATACTGAAAGAAGAACAGTGATGTGAACATACAATGTACAGGTTGGTTTGACTGAATAACCTGACAGACCTCCGCTGGGTATAACAAGCATGGCTTATTCTCAACCTTCCCAATCTATTCTCACAAGAATACAACATGGCTTTCCTCCATGCCATCCATCTGCAACCTTCATCCTACAGATTCAACATCCTGGAAAGCAGACACCTATCACCAGGATGTTTCCAGGCACTGAGCTGCAGCTGAGCACCCTGACTGCCATAAGAGCCATTGACGGCCGGGCATAATGACATGTGCCTTTAACCCCGGCACTCGGGAGGCAGAGACAGGCAGATCTCTGTGAGTTTGAGGCCAGCCTGGTCTACAGAGTGAGTTGTTCCAAGACAGCCTGGAACTCAGCGAGACCCTGAGACCCTGTCTTGAAAAAAACAAACAAATAAAACACTGATTGTAAGAACTCACTAACATTCTGTGTGACTTATCTTAAACGTGCATCATTTCATTGTGATTCTTGGGAAATTATGGCTGGAGACAGGAAGAAGGGTTATTTGATTTGCCATACGATGCCACCCAACTTCATGGATCTGCAGTAAAAAGTAGAACCACCATGGTAGAACACACCCAACCCCAGTACTCAGAAGCCTGAGGCAAGAGGACCATGAGCTTGTGGTCAGCCCAAAGGACACAGCAAGACTGTTGATAATAAGTTAATAAATGAATGAACGCAATACATTTCCTAGAGTGACATGTTTCCTTTTAAACTAACCAAGAGACGGCTCATCTTTCCTTGTTTATAAGAATGATGAGGACCGAGGCATCGTTGCTTTCTTGTTCATTTCTAAATCCACTGCACTCAGGCATTGTGACTGTGATCCTCACCAGAAGTTTCCAAACCTCGATTGTCTCTGAGAGAAACTATTTAGACATCCAGGACAAATAAACCCATATTATGTTAAGAGTAGACTTTGAAAAGTCATCTGTAGGAATGAAGAAATGGCTCAGTAGCTAAGAATACTGCTAAGTATACTTAGTATCCTGAGAAATGCTTAGTAGCTAAGAATATTGCTCTTCCAGAGGACAGGAATTCAGGTCTCAGTATCCTACTCAGACAACTGCCTATAACTCCAGCTCCAGGGCATGCCACACCCTCTGACCTAGTGAGCGCTGGCATACGTGCAGTGCACACACACACTCAACACACACACACACACACACACACACACACACACACACACACACAAGTAAAATAAATCTTTTATTTAAAAAAGAAAGTCACTCTGCAACTCTGAAATTTCCCTCTAAAATCTCATGCAAACCAACTCTCTTCTTAAATATCGCAACTAAGGAACCACATGGAATGGCCTGATTTTTTTTGCTTTTTCATGTTTACCAGAGGTCCAGCAAGTGGCTTGCTGAACATTAAAGCCCAGCTCGGAGGGCCAGCCAAAGCCTGGCAGGGCTGGTACCAGGTGCCCAAGAGGCAGCTGGGAGCCGGAGTTGAAGGTAGCTGCTCTGAGCAGCTTCTGAGTGGGCAGTGTTGTGGGAAGACACAAGACAGTAAGAGCATCCAGCCAGACAGTAACCGAATGAGAAGGCAACAGCCCGCAGCCTCTGCGACATGCTTAGGGCTACAGATGTGATCCAACTCCTGCTACATGCCATGCAAGATCTGCTTCAAAATGGCTTTAAGGAGAAAAAAAAAAGTGCTCCCAAAGTATGAAGTTTCTGACATCGGTAAGAAAAACACACATATTGGTTTGAAAATTATACATGTGAAGAACGTTTAAAGATTTATTTGCATGTGTGTGTGTATGTCTGTGTGTCTGTGTGTGCATGTGTGAACACACATGCCTGCAGAGGTCAGAAGAGTATATCAATTCCTAGGAGCAGGAATTATATGGGTTGCAAGCCACCCCAAGTGGGTCCTGGGAACCAAACCTTCCAAAGAGCAACAAGCATTCTTAACCACTGAGCCATCTCTCCCGTCCCTGTACGGAGAACTTTTAACTTAGTCATCTCTAGGTCTGGTGGTGACAGGTGACTTTTGTGGTTAATTTTCCACGATGATACTGTCCCTGCTTTCCCACCCAAAGTGCACACACATGCTTTTACTCAACTAAACCAGGTTTTATGCACGTTCAACACCCTTGCCCACAGGCCTGGTCCAAGAGTTCCTGCCTTAGCCCCACTGGCATGGTGAAGATAGTTCCAATCAATCCAGAGTGTCTCATCAGCTTTGCCACTGATTGATCTAGACCAGTAGTCCTCAAGCTTGCTAATGCGGCCACCCTTTAATATAATTCCTCATGCTGTGCTGACCCCTAGCATAGGCTCATTTGGATTGCTGCGTCATAGCTGTAATTTTGCTACTGCTATGAATCATAATGTGAATATCTGATATGCAGATGGTCTTCGGTGACCCCTGTGAAAGGGTCATTTAACCCCCAAAGGGGTTGAGACCCACAGGTTGAGAACTACTAGTCTAGCCTTTAACCATGGGGTACATCTCTGGTCCATGACAACACAAGAAGTCTGCTGGGGGACACAGTCCTTCAGGGAGGATCTGTGCTGTGGACACAGAATTCCTCTGCCTGCTGTTGCTTCCGAAGGCACAAGCCAACTCCTGGGGTGCATGAGGAGGCTGGGGCGTGGGGGGTGGGGGGGCATGCAGAGGCATTTCACTACGGGCATGAATCATCTCACCTCAGGGCTTTCAGGGATGAGGAATTGATTTTTTTTTCCTTCCTGAATGAGTCATCGGATGGAAGCTTTCTGTCAGTGCAACATAAGATACACCCAGAAATGGGGGGATGCTGCTGTCCCAATGAAAAGAAAAATGCTTTAAAAATGCAGCTTCCACCCACTGTTTTGTTCTCTCTGCCCCCAGTTCACACCTGGAATAAATAATATTTATTACCGAGTCTCCAAAACATAGCCAATGGCATTAGATAAGAAAACATTGTCTGTTTATGTCCTAGCAGTCACATCTTTCTCGGGTTGAAGAAGATCATTATGTGAATCTCTAAGGATCCAGCTAAATGAATGTGTTGGTCTGTCCTTCCAGATCCATCTGGAAAAGCAAGCTGCTGCCCTGACAGGGGTGAGGGTAACCATTTCCACACTGTGAACAAGAGAGAGCAGCAGACTAAACAGGGGAGAGAAATGTCCGCTCACTTGGAAGCCCAAGTATCTGGCATACAGGCTCCACAGATGTTGCCTGTCCCCACATGGCAGCCTCGACAGCGCCCTAGCCCGCCCCCCCCCCCCCACACACACACAGCATAGTCACAGGAGCCGCACGCCTTACGTGTTATCCCTTTCTCCAGGTTCTCGTAATAACCGCATAAACAAATCTGATGAAGGAGGTTTGGGTGAAATTTCTCAAAAGCTTTAACTTCTTTCAGCCGTGTGAAAATTATGTCCACATCTTCACTGGATCGTTCCAATGGCCTGCAGGGGGAGAAAAGAACGGAACCTGTAAGGTTTACTGTGAAATAAGTCACGAATCATGAACTCATTACAGCTGTTTATTTATCTGTCGTGAGAGAGTCTCCACCTGGACCGCCTGGAACTTAGACGGTAGCCCCCTCCTAAGAGCTGGATTACAGCCTGTCCCTAGTGTTCCGTTCCAAATATTTATCCACCTACCCCATCACAGGCATCTCTCTTTGGGCTTCTATCTACCTTAGGCAGGTCTGCTCAGAGTCAAGAAAACCAGATTCAAAGAAAATGTCTGTGTTCCCTGCTAGACTCCCAGCTAATTCCCACAGAATAGGTGTGGCTGGAACTTCCTGTGGAAGAAAGGAGACCTGGGACTTGAGGTGCCCAGCTGCTGAGATGATGGACTGTCTGGAAGAGAGGGGGGATCTGCAGAACTCCCTAATGCTGTGGTTTGCGTGCCCCTCTGAAGCTTCAAGGCTGAGAACTTTAAGGGGTAATCAGGCCACCAGGGTTGTGCCCTCGTGAAAGATCATGCTGCTACCGTAGGAATGTGTTCCTAATTGAAGGATGAGTGTGGTCCCCTCGGCTCTCCTTCTCCAGCCCCTTCCTCTGTGACTTTTGCTTGGAGGATGCTTTTTGCCTTCTTTTGCCCACCCTGGCTTCCGCAGCTAGAACCTCAAGAGTAAATGCTGTCCAAGGAGAGTCTGTGAGCTTAGAGGGAGGCACTTCCACTACAGCAGGGATAACAGTAGGTGTCCCTTGGAGGGCATCCAGCCCAGTGAGCACATATCACAGGGTTGGCACCTAGGCCACTACCACAGGAGGCCTGCCACTGGCCCAAAGCCAGGCCAGCATGGAAATGACCCCCGGAGGAATTGCAAGGCAGGTGAACTGGAAAGACAATGATATGGTGATTCTGTCTTCACAGGAAACACAAGAGGAAACAGGAGTCACTCTTCCCTCACAAAGAAAAGCAGAGCCCTGTCTATTTCCCCTGAGTACACCCTTTATTAGGAAGGCAGGCCAAGGCAGCAGCACTCCACAGCACAGAAGAGATTGAACACTCAAAGGCAGCAGAAGAAAAATGCATTTCCGTGACGTTCAAAGTAAGCCAGAAGAACAACAGGGTTCGAGTCCAGGCTGCTAAGTCACAGAAGACATCAATGTTTTTGTGAAGCCCTAACACAGAGGTCCCAGTGATGTCGCCCATTGCCATTTAAGTTCCCCAAACTGTGAAAATGATGTTTTAACTTTAAAAATGTATAAACTACATTTCCTTATTGTGTGTTCCTTTCTGTGTCTGTGCGTTTGTGCGTGCACATGATTGTGCAGTACTGGAGATCAGACCCAGAGCGTTGTGTGAGCTAGTCACCACCAGCTCTGCTAGTCCCGTTGTCTTCATCTTCAAATGTCCTCTGAGGATTAGTGTATATATTTCAGAGCATTAGGCATGAGGTTAGCTAAGTACAGTTGAAATAAAATGACTTGGTAGCTCAGTTTGACTCTTCGTTTCAACAGGAAGGTAATGTAGAAAAGGTTATTTTCCTCCTTAATGAGCATCTAGCAAAGCTAAAATAACTCATGTGAGCTTTATAAATTACACAAGGCTACAGAAGCTATTACTATCAGCAGCAGCATCATGGTCATCAGTAGTAAGAGTGTCGATGTCATCAACAGGATAATTAGTCACCGAGACCTTTAAAAGCGTCTAATGAGGGGCGAGGAAATTATACGTGAATAAGGTAAAATCCAGGACAGTGAGAGACCTGTCTCAAAAATTATGGTGGAGAGTGATGGAAGACACTGGATGTTAACCTCTGACCTCCACGTGGGCATGCATGTGCACATGGATGTATATACCAGAGAGAAAGAGAGAGAGAGAGAGAGAGAGAGAGGGAATATCTAATGAAAACAATGAATACAGAGCGTAAGATACTAGCATGCTTGTCTTCCTTTTGTGGGATTCTTAGACATGTGTGTATTCTGTCCTATTATAAGCATAAGAACTTAAACAATGCATACTTAACAATCTCATTTTTTTTTAAAAAAAACAGCATTTAGCTTTTCAGATGGTTTTGACACCTATGGAAATTTTGGATCATCGTGGCCTGTTAGATAAAACAAGTATAATGAAGCCCATCTTACACTCAGAAACATTTAGACACGGAAGTCAGGAGACTATCAGTATGCTAAAATCTTGTATATTTATAATGCCAAGGATGACACAGAGGTGTCAAAGGTCTTTGAAACTCAAGATGTTTTCCACTTATCAGGTTATCATCTTAATTATACAATTATTAACCTCTGAGAACACTGTTGACTCTTTCCTAATTGCAAGTTTTTCCAACAGTGTCAACGGAATTCAGAAAGAAGGAGTTGATGATGGTTCGTTCATCTGCACGTATTTACTAAGGAAGTAAGTAAAGCTATCTGGTGGCGTAAAGGCCATGGTTTGTGTACCCAGAGTAAGGGACATCCGTTCGTATACAAGTCCCAGCACAGAATTATCAAGGCGGAGAAAGGAATTCAGAAAAGAAGAAGATGTCACGATGGAGTAAAATTCTACAAACGTCTCGTGAGTGCATTGTTGTAAAAAGTTCCCTAAAGTCACCCTTCCTCGGTCTCTCCATAGCACCAGTGTTGAGCCACTGAGTCTGTAATGTTGCTGTTGCCACTTCTCCCAGAAGCCGAGCCCTCCTGACTCCTCCACCTGTCAATTTCCCATTCATTCACTACTCATGGCCATGCGTGCCCACACGTGTATACACAAATACACAAACTGATACATAGATACATACATAGGCACATATATGCATGTGTGTACACACACAGCCCTCAATTCAATTGCCAAAATTTTCCTTTGTCTGTGATTCCTGTGATCCCTGATTCTGCCAATGTGTTCATAGTTACCCCTAACAAAGGCACCAAGATCCTCCCGGTCCTCCCAATGTCTGCATAGCTGCCACCTGGAAGCAAAGCCACAAACCCTGGAGATCCCTGCTTGTAGTTAGCCTACTTGCTTTTACATTCCTATAAAACAATGAGGTGCCCTTCTAGATCCAAATTTAAGAAAATTAAATGTTAGACTTTTCTGTAAAACTTTTGTTTACAAGGAATTCAAATCTTTTTATCTCTCCTACTTTATACAAAGCACTTCCCCTCACCCTACCTTGTAAAACCTATTGCAAATGTTTAACTACACACACACACACACACACACCCGCCATACGCACACCTGATAAAACCATTGTTTACACAAAGGCCCCCACTACATTCTTGGAACTTAAATGACTTAGTGGTCCACTCCTTCCTACTTCCCCTCATGTCCTTTGTGCCAATTCTTTGAAAACTAGCCAATCATGAAAGACTGTCGAGTCAGATCCCGGCCAATGGGGAAAAGCCACAGTCATAATTTGCATTAGAATAAAAAATCAAGTCAACTTCCTGTCTCTATGTGCTTGCTCTTCTGTTTTCATGAGTAGCAAACTCTCTCATCAGAAGTAAAGTTTTGAGCCAGGCAGTGTTGGCACCCGGCAGATCTCTGTGAGTTCAAGGCCAGCCTGGTCTGCAGAATGAGTTCCGGGACAGTCGGACTTACAACAGAGAAACCCTGTCTCAAAAAAAAAAAACAGTAAAGTTTTTGTTGAGACAGCTTGGAGTGGTGGTTTCTTTGTGACTCTGGACTTATTTCTAACAAAATGAGATCAGAGATTGTGATTGGAGATCATGAAGACCACCATTTTGGCCAAAGATACAGAGGCCCATGCACCTTCACCTCCCCACTGGATACAGCTATTATGTCACAGGCTCCCCAGGAGACTGAAAGATGCTGCTCTGTGGCCCTTGAAAACTCTCACTGTTATCTGGAGGCCAGGACCAGCCTGGTAAGGCTGAGGCTGGTGTTCGTGAGTGAATGGAGAGGGAGGAAGGCCTTTCTCATCAGATTCTGTGTTGTTTTTGTCTCTTTACATTTAAGACACAATACAAAATCAAAGTACAACCTTGTCTAGGGGCTGGAGATACAGCTCAGTGGTAGAGCACTGGACCCTCAGTCCAGCAAAAAGGCAGGATCAATTTCAGAAGCCCATTTCCAAACATCTTCTGTGACTGTGCCTTAGTATCTAAGGTCTGTACAGCACCATCAGGCTGGACACACACCCTCAGCCACAGGTTCTGCGGATGCCAGCAGCGCTAGACCCCCCTACGCACACTGAATAGAACTCTGCAATGTGCTTGCCCTGTTAGCATTAGGGTAAGAGATAGTTTTGTTCTGTTCCGTATACTCTAGAAGAGTGTCCAGGATAAGTCAGGTAACAGATGCCTTTTAAAAGTGCTTCAGGCTAAATCAGAGCTAGTGACTTTTCCTCCAGGTGATTCACAGAGGATGCTAGGTGAATCACAGCAGAAGATTCTCATGAGGCTGGCCCACTCAGGGCCTTACGTCGCTGGATGCTCTAGACAATCTTCACTCTTGTTTGCTTGCTGGTTTGTTTTGGAGTCAAGGTCTCATGGCCCAGGAAGACCTGGAATTTCCCAAATAGTTCAAGCTGGGTTTGAACTCATGATCTTCCTGTTCTGACCTCCCCAGTGCTGGGTTACAGATATGAGCCACCACACCTGTCCACTAAATACCCCATTCTTGAACAATGAGAAGGGAAGCCATGAATTTTATTCTATAGAATTCAATATTCTATTTTATATTCTATTCCATGTATTCCATATCAAGCCAATGGTCCATGGCAGTATCACTCGGAGTCGGTCTTGTCTACACCAAAGCAACAAAACTGGCATTAGCCTGGACGAGTGGTTTTCAAACTTGTATCATTGGGCCCATCTGACGCATGGGACACACAGCCACTAGCATCAGCAGAGGGAAACAGATCTTCAGTAGGGAAAAAGATTCCCAAACTGAACTAGCTGATTGGGAATCTCTGTAAGAGAGAAATAGCTTCTGAGTATGTTATGTCGCTTCAGAGCTTTTTAGCTATTTGTTTTGATCTCTTGCTCATCGTGGAACTCTCCTTGTATATTTCTGCTTCCCCATCTAACATCAAGTAGCCCTCAGCTCCTGCTACTGGTGTTCCTGCTAGTGATGGCCTGAAGAACCCAAAGAAAAAGTGTGCAAGGCTGCTAAGCTGGGACTCATTTAATCAGATCACAAATCTCTTACTAAACCAACCATTGAACAGTAGTCAAACACAGCCATATAGATATGACTGGTTGTCATGGTTTGAATGAGCATAGCTCCCAAAGGCTCATATATTTAAATACGTGGTTCCCAACTGGTAGAATTGTTTGGGAAGGATTAGAAGGTGTGGCTTTGCTGGAGGAGGTGTGTCACTAGGTTCAGGCTTTAATATTTCAGAAGGCCCACACAGTTTCAATTCTCTCTGTCTCTCTCTTCCCCTTTTCCCCCCGCCCTGTGCCTCCTGCTTGCGGATCAGAAATAAGCTCTTAGCTACTACTTCAGATCATGTTTCCCTGCATGCTGCCAAGCTCCCTGCCATGACGGTCATGGACTTACACTCTGAAACTGTAAGTTTCAATAAACTCTTTCTTCTGTAAGTTGCCTTGGTAATGGTGTCTCTTCACAGCAACAGAAAAGTAACTAAGACATTGGTTAACGAATATTTATATTTGACAATCTAGACTGGTCATTTAAGCACCACAGAGAATGACAATTTAAGGGTTTTTTTTCTAATAACAGGAAGTTTTTATATATTAAAAAAAATTCTTGCAGGGCATGGTAGCACACACCTTTAATCCCAGACTCAGGAGGAAGAGGCAGGGGGATATCTGTGAGTTTGAAGCCATCCTCGTCTACATAGCAAGTTCTAGGCCAGCCAAGGCTAGTGAGACTCTGCCACAAAAGAAAAAACAAACTATGGTATAATTTGGTGGTAGAGTACATGTTACCAGACACAGAGTCCTAAATTTAATCCCTCACCCCTATCCCCCACACACAAACACACACACACACACACACACATCTCTGGTATCACCAGTAAAGGAAGAGAACTCCCACTTTGTGCCATGATGGAATACTAGTACTGGACTAATTCTTCCAGAGTAAGTAGAAAGTAAACAAACTCTGTGAAGCACCTGCTTTCCGACATTAGACAACAGGCAACACAAGACTGTGGTCCTCGAAAGAAGAGACATACCAGAGGGATCTGCCTAACAGCCTTGCTGTTTTGCTGATACGCTCTGTGAAACACAGGCAGAGAGGGAGCATGGCAGACTCACTGGGCTGGTGGGGGCAATCTGCGGTGAAGCGAGTCACAGAACAGGGTGAGGAAGGCGTGGACTGAGGGTGGGACCTTGCTCAGTCATTAGCTGCACATGCACAGGCTGGTTCGTGGCGAGGTCTGGCAGCAAACAGCTCCAGAGAAGAGCAAGCTGCACAGGATTCTGTAAGTCAGGCATGCTCACAGCAGGTGCAGGAGCTCTGAACAGCCGAAGAAGACGGGCCTCTCCAACCACCTTGGACAACTCAAGCTCCCAAAACAGTACTCCAGCCCATGCTGCAGACGTCCCCTGACAAGGCTTCAAAATAAGCCTGGTAGAATCAAGCTGATTGGTCAGTAAATTGGTTATCTATGAGAATATAAGCTAGCCTTCTTTTTGGAAAAAAAAGAAAAAGAAAATCCAAGCTCTCAATATCATGTCAACATCCAAAATGTCTAACATACCATCATACAACAGTATAAATTCAGATAAATGGGGAAATGTGCCTTGTAATTAGGGGAAAATGGAAACAGAGCTAGAGATGATAGAGATGTTAAAAATGCCAAGAAAGTACATTAAAACGGCCGTGATGTATGTGTTTGAGGATTTAAAGGAAAAGATCAGCACAGTGAGTGAACAGAGAGGAAACAGCAGTTGTGAAAGTACTAAAGTTTTTTGTTTTTTTTTTAAAGCAAATGAGTATTCTAAAGCTGAAAAACACAAAAGGAAAAAGGAAAGACCCACCACGTGGAATTAAGAGTAGATTGGGTACAGCAGGGAAAAGCGTCAATGAGCAGGGAGGGAGGCAATAAGTTATCCAAGGTAAAACACAGAGAGAACAAATGAGCAGAGACTCACTGGCCCACAGGACAAAACCAAGAGAATTTAATACACTTGTGACAGAAGCTACAGATAGGGAAAAAAAAGGAAGGAAACAGAAAATATTTAAGAAATAATGGCTGACTTTTTTCTATTTAAAAATGCAGTAAGCCAGGCAATGGTGGTGCACATGCCTTTAATCCCAGCACTCGAGAGGCAGAGGCAGGTGGAACTCTGTGAGTTCAAGGCCAGCCTGGTCTACAGAGTGAGTTCCAGGACAGCCAGAGTTACAACAGAGAAACCCTGTCTTGAAAAACTAAAAACAAGAAAATAAAAGGAAAAAAAAACTAAGTAAAAATGCAGTAAATAGCACCAGTCTAAATTATCATGGAGTCATGGAGTAACATTTTTGCTTAATAAAAGAAGAGAATTAAATATGATCACAAATGTTTTGCCTTCTCCATCAAGAAGTAGGACTTCAGAGCTGGAGGGATGCTCAGCGGTTAAGAGCACTGGCTATTCTTCCAGAGGACCCAGGTCCAATTCCCAGCACCCACATGGCAGCTTACAACTGTCTACAACTCCAGCTTCAAGGCCTCTGTGGCACCAGGCACACACATGGTGCATAGACAGACATGCAAAAACAGAAAACAGAACAAACAAACCAAAAGAAAAACACCCAGACACATAAAATAAAAATAAACATTAAAGATTTTTTTTAAACAAGTAGGACTTCCTTTTCCTCTTTATGAATATATGCTGGCCCTGTGACAAACTGAATGAGACAGATATTCTACGCTGATTCTGGCAAGCTCTGCTGCTCCCAGCAAGTAGTTTAAGTTACCTGAATCTTGACTTCAGCAGGGAGACACGGGGCTAAGCTTGGTCTAGGATCGTAGCCAGCTTTAGAAAAGTCCACTGTTGCAGTACACCCACTGTGCGGCTCAGCAAGGAAATAAGGAGGCATTCTCATCCGTGCAAACTCTGCCAGACCTCAGCCGAGGGGACCACCCTCATGGCAAGCGCCACACTGACGGTGGAACCTGAACGTCTCAGGTATTTTTATTGATTCAGAGCTCCTCAGGTGCAGGTGCAGATCATAAGCAATCAACATCCCCCCCACCCCAGAAACCCAACACCTGCAGACAATACAAAACGTCAAGACCTAGGCAGACCCATACCCAACAGTGCACAAAACAATATTTTGTGTGTAACTAAAAATAATCTTCCACAACAGTCCATGTTTAGAAATATTGGACCTAAAAATAAAATTCAATCAGAAGGATACGTCAATCATCCTGCAACCATTTGCTGATTCAGAACCTAAATGTCTCAATCACTTTAACCAAAATGTCCCTGTGCCTTTCCACATTGAGTGCTTAATTTAAATGCACATAAAATATTGATTTTTTTTTAAAAAAAATGATGTTTTCTTCATGATACAGCTGGCTTTGGTCTATAAATTAAAGAATATTTAATACTGTGATCTATCAGCTAAAAGATACTAATAACCTAAAGATTCTACACGGTGCAATAAGATAAAGTAAAACGATGCTTTCTCTCACGGTGGTCAGGCCACAAGAGCAGACAGGCTATTCAGTAACTCTGGAGTGGGCTAGAAAATAAAACATTTCACATTTTTAAAAATAAATTTGCAAATAAAAACAAAATCCTTTAATAATTCACAATATTTCCACAGTTTCAAAATCAGAAATGCCAGGGGAAATCGGCGCCCTGAATTTCATTCTGTTCGCAAGGAGCTTCTGGTACCCCCTGCCTGTGTAAAACGACAAGGGCCGATCGCAGTGACACACACTTCCAGCACGCCTCGCTGCACGGAATAAAAGCCCCAGGAAACAGGGGTGTGCCAAGGACATATGGCAGGGTGATGATCCGTTATGAACGAGGACTCTGCCCCACAGCGTTTCCTCTCATTGTTACTCATCGTGGATCTCAGAAAGACCAAGATTAATAGTCCAGAGCAGGTAAACTAGCATGCAGAAAGCTGATTTAATAAAATTTAAAAAAAAAGAAAAGAAAAGACATCAGCCTTGTGCCTAGCATTCAATTGCAAACAAAATTCAAATTCTTGCATTTAAAAGGGCGGGGGGCAGCTGGGCTGGAGAGATGGCTCACTGATGAAGTCCTGACTCTGGTTCCCCGCCGCCTTGTCAGGTGGCTGGCCACTGTAGCTCCACCAGCCTCAGGGGTTCTGATGCCTCTGGCCTCTGTAGGCACCTGCATGCATCCACAGGAGGGTGCACGTGAGCACACATACACGCTAGTTTTTAAAAATAATGAAAATAAATCTTTTTAAAAAAACAAACAAACCAAGAACTATAAGCAATCACGACTACCAAAGCAAGAAGGACGCCTGGAGACAAAGGTCTTGCAAAGTCAATGTCCGGGCAGAGTTCATATCCGCAAGGGGCCTGACGATAGCCGCATACGGTCAGTTGAGCAGGAGAGCACTCTGACTTCCCGTCAGGCCAAAACAGGGCTCTGGTTTGAGGGATCCCAACAGACTTCCTGATTCCTCCCGAAAGGGCCAGCAAGACAGAGACCCACACCTGCCCCAGTGCCCGGGCGCCAAGCAAAGCAAGGTGCACTTTGTTCCCTCAACTTTGCTTCATGCAAAAAGTGATAGATGACCTCAGAATTTTGAACCCCATCTCGAGACCCTCATTGAACAAGCTCTCCTTGTCCTCTCAAAGCAGAGTGTAAGTTCTTTGAGCCTTACAAGGAATCAGACCTCAAGTCTTCCCTATGCCAATTTCTGTTCATCGGGGAATCTGATGTATTTCTCTAAATCACAGTAAAGGAGGGTACCGGGGCGAGGGGGAGGGAGTCAAGTTTCTCCACGGAAAGGTACATAGAGGTCTGCATAAAAAGCCTCCTGAGGATTGGCAGGGTTTCACAGAGAGTCCCTTTTTTTCTAATTCCCAACTCTCTCAGCACTAATGCTGGGATTTCAACTAGTTTGGGAGAGTGGGCAGAAATCATATAAATACCAACAGAGGACGAAAGGTTTCTGGGTAGCCAGACAGTGACGTGTGAGGAAAGACATGGGGGTGGGAAGTGAAGAACAGGATGGACAGCAACCGCGGGGTTGGAAATGCTACAGGTTCCTCAAAGAAATGGACGAAGAAATAAAATTGGATCTGATTGGCCAGGATCCCAATGTCATCAGTGCAGACTTTATTCTACTATCCCTGGGGGAACTGAGATTGTTTATTTTTAATCAGAAAAAAATCAGAGCCATCCTTTTAGAAAATCTATCTTCCTACAGGAAATGAACTGGGAGGGAAAGGGGTAAAGGTGTGCAGAAGAGTTAGAGCTCTCTGTAGCATCCTTTGCCTACCACCTCAGCACTCACAGGAGAGCACAAGCTCCCAGACCTCTCCCTTTCTTCCCAAAGTCCCTCAGCAGTAGTAGCAGGAAGTCTGATCTTTCTAGAGACAGTCATGGCATATACCGATAGTCCCTGTGAAATTATTAATAGTGCCCTCATTCACTCTCAAAAGTGTCCTGGTTTAGACAATAAATTATTCATGCACCTTACTTGAAAAATTAAACCCTGTTCCTAACTTGCTGTGGTGCCTCCAGCATCAGGTACCTGCTACCTTCAATTCACAGCCTCTCCCCGCAGCGTGACGGTGCCCTCAGTTTCTCTGCCTCACCACATCGCTAGACAAAACACATCATTCTGACCTTGCACCTCTCCTGCCTCTTCCCCCAGCTCCAGCTCAGTGAGACACAAGATTTGGATCCTAGCTGCAGGGATGTGAGGAGGTCCAGAGAAGACTCTCAAGCCTGGAACAGGGGAGATGGAGGACAAAGGGTCTCCAGGTGTTGATGAGTAAGATTCTAGGCCTTTCTCTTTCTTGTCTGCAAGTGTCAGGAGGGTGTGAACAGGACGAGAGGGGACATGGATTCAGGAAAACAAAAGCAGTGGCCTTGACTACATGAATGTAATACTAATTACAGTCATTGATTGAACATCATATGAACCATTTGTTTCTAATTGCAGGGCTGCCCAGGAACATGCATATAAATCACACAAGGTGCCAAAGTGTTCTTAGTGTACTGTTATTTAATTATAATTATAAACACTCTATGCATTCATAATTATGGTTTGTGATGCCTGATAGTTTGAATCCAACAGTTACACTGATTTCTTCTATTACTAACAAATCATCTTATCCACTCAGGGATCTAGATCTTTCAGGCACTAATGAACTTCTATGAGAAAGAAATGCTAAGCAATAGAAATGATATCTACCATTTTAGGAGTCCAGAAAAAGGTAGCATTACATTTCTGGGTGGGCCCAAGTTTGCTAAGGAGAACTCTCCTGCAGTTCATGCAGAATGCATTTTTAATCACAGGAAGAGATCTGATAGTGGTTAGCAATGCTTTCAGAAGATCTGCGTCCTGAGTAGATGCAGGAATCACGTGCTTGCAATGCATCACCAGCAAGGTAGGTACGAGCAGCCAGTGCAGACAGAGAACGCAAAGGGCTTGTTGCCATCGGTATTGCTTGGATTTTGCCTTTTATTTCTTCTCTTCTTTTCTTTTGGTAGTGCTGAGGATTGAAGCCAGGGCCTTATGCTTGCTAAGGCAATCACTCAACCACCGAGCTATTCTCTCAGCCCCCCAATATTCAATAGCGCCCTCTGAAACTGGTAAGCCAGGTACAGCACCTGGATCCTACTGGTGTGGGGTTATTATTGATTCATTAATTCAGTGACCATACTGAGTATTTAATAAATTGTCAATCATGAATTTTTCATCTTAAAATAACCTTCTGTTGTCTTGAATATGTATTTCTATTCTGAGTTAAGTTTTTTTCCTTTAATCAGTACTCAGGATTCTGTTTTCTATAATTCTGTTGAGTTATACACTAAATTATCTAGTTCAAGAATATTTGGAGTATACTTACATCTAGGAGCCCATAAATTAACTTTTTGCCCAATACTGGCATACAAGCTAGGCAGGCAGTCTATCACTGAGCTACCGCCTACACCCTAACATTACATATAACATTACATTGTAAAACAGGGCCAGAGAGATCTCTCCATGGGTAAAAGCTCTTGATGTCTACTCCTGACCACCTGAACTTAGATCTCCAGAATCTCAGCAAAGCCAGACACAGTAGCTCAAGCACCTGCAATGCCAGCACCATCTACTGGAGATGGGAGGCCGAGACGAGACAAATCAACCCAAAGTTCATGTCAGTTGGGCCTCTTCAGTGATGAAGAGACCTTTTCTCCAATAAGGTGGAAAGGCAGGACTGATACCTGAAGGTTGTCCTCTGACATCCACATATGTGCCATCACACCCACCCACACATAAGAACAGCACATCACACACATTACATCACACACATCACACCTTACATCACACATTACATCACACATTATATCACACACATCACACACATTACATCACATACATCACACACATTACATCACACCTTACATCACACATTACATCATACCTTACATCACACCTTATATCACACATTACATCATACCTTACATCACACCTTACATCACACATTACAGCACACCTTACGTCACACCTTACATCACACCTTACATCACACCTTATATAATACACTACATCACACACATCACACACATTACATCACACATTACATCACACATCATACCTTACATCACACCTTACATCACAGCTTACATCACACATTGCATCACACCTTACATCACAGCTTACATCACACATTACATCACACCTTACATCACACCTTACATCACACCTTACATCACAGCTTACATCACACATTACATCACACTTTACATCACACCTTACATCACACCTTACATCACAGCTTACATCACACATTATATCACACTTTACATCACACCTTACATCACACATTACATCACACCTTACATCACACTTTACATCACACCTTACATCACACATTACATCACACATTATATCACACACATCACACACATTACATCACATACATCACAGCTTACATCATACCTTACATCACACCTTACATCACACACTACATCACACACATCACACACACACACAGTAAAGTAAGTAGGACTTATGAGGGTTTGTCCTCGTAGTTACATAAATGTCCTTGGAGGAAATTTTATGAAAAAAATCACAATTATAGACTCTCAAATAACCTCCATATGCTTTGCATCTTCCCAGTCTTCATCTAGCAGCCCATCTAGCAGGTAAAATAAAAAACTTTGGGTGGCTGAGGAGATAGCTCACTGGGAAAGGGCTCAGTACACAAGCATGGGGATTTCCATTCAATCACGAACACCCTCGCGATCCTAGCACTGGGGAGGTAAAAACAGAAGGATCCCTAGGGCTTTGGGACAGCTAGGCCAGCAAAAGCAGTGAGCTACATATTTGGAGAGAGATCCTGACTCGAAAAACAAGAACAATTGAGGGAACTCAAGTCAGCCTTTGGTTTCCGTAAGTTTGTGCACACACATACCAGCACACACACACATGCGTGCACATGCATGCGCATGCACACAAACGGCACAGCTATTGTCTGAATGTTGGCATCCCTAAATCCTAACCTAAGGTGATGATATTCAGAGATAGGACCCTGGGGTGCTGATCAGTCATGAAGACTCCACTATTATGCATTAAGGTGAGTGTCCTTGTAAAAGATAGCTAGAAGAGTTTGTCTGCCCTTAGCTCCATAAAAGGACCCAACAAAAAGACACCATCTATGAAGCAGGAAATAAACCTTCATCAGACAATAAACACACTGGCATGTTGTCTGGGATATCTCAACCTTCAGAACTGCTGGTAGCATGTTTCTTGAGTATAAGTCACCCCCATATGTCACAACTTTTCTTAAGTCATGGCTGACTTGCAGAAAATTACATTTGCATGTCATGATGGAGCAAACTGACCCAAGTCCTGCTGAACTCAGATGACCCCGTGGGCTCCAGAAATTAGACCACTTGGCTCCTCTCTCCACCATAGTTCTTCTATTCAGGATCACTCAGAGATGTCTGGCTGCCCCAGGCAGTGGATAACTGGGGTCCACTTTAAACATTCTCTTACTATTGGTTCAGTATTTCTCTCGGATCTAAGCTGAGAAGGAGCACCAGGCAGAGCAGCCCTTAGTTACTGCTCTGTGTCCCCAAACAGTTCAGCAGTGGCTGCTTACCTATCTTGAGCAGCAAACACACACAAGAAGCATGCACACCACCACAGAGACCAGCAGACCTAACCTGGGACTTTATTAGCCCCACCTTCACAGAAGAAAGCTAGATTATTGTGGTTAGTCATTATTACTTTATCCCTCCACCGATGGTTCAACGAGCAAAGGCACCAAGCCTGACAGCCCGAGTTCAGTTTCTGGGGCCCACATGGTATAAGGAAAGAACCAATTCCTGCAGACTGTCTTTTGAGCTCCACAAACGCACTATGCTGAACGTATGTGTGCACGTGCGCACAAATGCACACACCCCTTCAGGTACACACACTCACAAGTGAAAATGCGATTTAGAATTTTTAAAGGACCTGGAAAGATGGCTCAGAATTAAGAGCACCTGCTGCTCTCACAGAGGACCCTGGTTTGGCTCCCAGCACTCATACTGATGGCTCACACCATCAGGACCCCAGTGACCTCTCCCGATCCCCAGGCCCCATGCACGTGGTGGTGCACGGACATGCACATTAAGTAAAATAAATAATGTTAATTTAAATTTTGAGAATTTCACACATGACTGTTGTATTTACACCTTTACTACCACCCCTTCTCCTGTCTCCAACTTCTGCTGTGTCCCTCACTTCCCACTCGAGGTTATAACTTCTTCTTTATTTTACTATACATGTGTTTAGGGCTGGCCACCTGGGATTAGAAAACCTAAAATAAAAAGAGCTGGAAGACAGCTCGGCAATGTAAAGACGCTTGTCACAGAAGCCTGGCGGCCTGAGTTTGATCCCCAGAACCCACACAAAAGTGCAAGGAACCAACTCCTCACGTTGACCTCTGACTTCCTCCCATGTGTGATGACACGCGCCTCCCACGCTCTCATCATACACACGATAACAAACAACTAAAATGTTCAGAAAGGACCCTCCATCCCAAAGCAGTACTCTTTATATGGAGAGTTTTTAAAAAAAAAAACCTAAAATTCACCAGATCTTACAAATACAAATACAGTCATCCTCCAAAATTTGAATTTCAGATAAATAATAATTTTTAATAGACGTATATCCTTTCAATAATAGGGATGTATCTATGTTTTTGAATGTTTCATCTCTCTGAAATTCAAATTAATTGGTTGTCTTGTATTTTATCTGAAACCCTGGGCAAGCCTGTTTTCTAGAACCTCTGGGATCGAGATGCCCCAGACAGTTGCCTCAAAGCCTTAGAACTCAACCTAGCTCTGCCCCTACCTCTCTCCAGTAGGAGCACCGGAATCAGCACTACAGGCAGGAACACCCAGAGATGCCTCCGTGAGACTAAGGATGCTGACGTCACTAGGCACAGCTGGCTCTCTTCCGCCCAAGCATCCCCGCCAGGAAGTGCTGTTTCTTGATGAATCTGCAGAGGCACTGCTTTTTTTTTTTTCCCCTTTTTCCTTTCTACTTTTGGCTGCAAAAAAATCTCCTGGCTCCCACAACAACTAGTGCAACTTCCAACTGAAATTGCTTTAAAAATGTGATAAATCAGATATTTCATTTACAAAAACAAGGTTATAAATAGCTTCATGGTCTGTTCTAAAGCATTATCTCTATCATATAAAATGAGCCAAAACAAAATTTTTAAATAATATGTATATTCCCTTCTTTGCATTTTAAATTGGCAATACGTCTGAACAATACAATCTGAACAGTATATGTATTTTTTGTCCCAGTCAATGAAAACCTCATGCATCCAAACAATGTAAATCACTAAAGACTATGGCACCTTATGTCCCTACCTTAGTCAGGGTTTCTAGGTGAAACACCATGATGAAAAGCAAGTTGGGGAGGAAAGGATTTATTGGGCTTACTCTTCCACATTGTAGTCTCTCATTGAAGGAAGCCAACTCCAGGACAGGAACTCAAACGGGGAAGGACCCTGTAGCCAGGAGCTGACGCAGAGGCCATGGAGGGATATTGTTTACTGTGGCTTGCTCAGCCTGTTTTCTAACAGAACCCAGGACTACCAGCCTAGGGATGACCCCACCCACAATCGATGGCCCTCCTCCATCAATCACTAATTTTATAAATGCCCCACAGCTGGGTCTTAATGGGGGCATTTTTCTCTATTAAGGTTCCCTCCTTTCAAATGATTCTAGCTTACGTCAAATTGACAAAAACTAGCCAGCACAGTCCGCTTTTGAGCCGTTCTCAATAAAATAGAGAGAAGGTAGCCATCCCCATTTCACACTCATGGTGGTATGTACAAAAGTATATCCAGTAAGTGTAGAGCGTGTTTAATGTGTATTTAAGACACGTGGGGGCTGTGGAGATGGCTCAGTGGGGAAAGGCACCTGCTGTCTATCTCCAGAACTCACGTGGTAGAAAGACAGAGCCAACTCCCAGAAGCTGTCTTCCGACCTCCACATGAGCTGTGTGCCTGCACACACACATAAAATAAGTAAAATATGATAAAAAATATTTTTAAAAATTAAAAAAGGCATACAATTTATCTCTGTAGAAGTACACATGGGCCCAAAACCTGTTCTATCTTGGAGAGATGGATGAGCTATGTGTATACCATATCATGAGTCTTATTAGGCACACTCTGGGTAAAGAGACCAACTGTTCCACTGAGTAATCGTGTTACTTGACAATCTCATACACGTTTAGAACATGAACTGATTACTCTGTTCCCCCCACTTCCCTCCCAGCCCTATCAACCTCCTCTCATTCCCTCCAGTCTCTTTCTAGGAACCATGGGTTTGGTTTGGTTTTATGGCCCACTTGGTTTAATGAGGGCCATCTGCGTGAGCACTGGGTTGGGGCTATCTCCTGGAGACTGGTTAGATTATCAGTGGGCACACAAATGAAGACAATGGTTCCCCCTCCTCCTCAACCCATCAGTGGTGAATAGCTCAGCGGTGAAGGGTGGGGCCCCTGAGCGCCCTCCTTCGTCCACGCCTGACAGTGGGTCCATTCTAAAGCAGACCCGGTGCAGGTATCAGCAGTTGCTGTGAGGTCACCATTGCCTCGGATGTTTCTTGGCCAGAACATAGCATTCCACAGCCATTATCCCTATCTCTGGTTCTTACATTCTTTCCACCCCACCTCCAACTCACGCCTGCTTCTAGAGTTCCTGTTGCAGAAGTTTAGTTTTAGACATGTATAAAATAATTGTTTGTGCATTGTTGGGGGCAGGGCTCCCTAGGCCTTGGCATTTTGTACTGTCTACAGGTGTTGGATTCATGTGGGGGATGCTTGATTGCTCATGATCTGCATGTGCTATCAGTAGAACACCTGAGAAGTTCTGAATCAATAAAAAACACGTAAGCTGGGACGCTCAGGGTTCCAGTGTCCAGTATGGCACTGGCCAGGATGGTGGTTCCATCTGCTGAGGTCTGGCAGGGCTTCCACTATGAGAATGCCTCCTTGTCATCCCAGGTAAGCCCCACCGCAGCAATAATGCAGGTCCCCTGAGTTTCAGGGATAAGGCTGACATTCATTATTGTCAACACCTTGTACGTGAATCGCCACCTTCACCACCACTCACTGGAAAGGGAGGCTCCTCTAGTTATGGCTAGAGGGCATAAAAATAAATATTTAGAAAGCAGCTTAACAATATGTCAATTCAGCTAAACAACAGTATCCAGTTCCCCCAAGAGCCTGTGTTCTCTCTCCCTTGCCATGGGTTTTTTTTTTTTTACTAGTTTTACATTATCAAGCACATACTCCTTCCTGTGGAGCTATGGAGCAAGTTTCAAATCCAGAGAGCAATTGGTCACACTCATGATAGTAGTGCCACTATTTCACAAGTGGGCACATCATGCCTGACAAATTGATCTTATAGATCAAAGGATTCAGATAGCTGGTTAAGATCCTTGTTGCATTCCCTCTTCCCCTAGCATCCTGTATAACAACTTCTGGGACTAACTAAGCTAGCTAGCCAGAAGGAAACTTCCAACTCAGTTGAAGCTTAATTTCTCTAGATCATGTATCCAAGATTGTGGTATCTTGAGGAGCAGTCTTATTGTCTAGTTCTGGTGTATGGGGGATAGGTGTTCTGGAACAGGGAGCCACAAGCCCAAGAAACTCAGACTCTGGAGATCAGCCTCAAGGTACAGATCTACTTTATTGCAGAAGAAGCAGGATTTTTATAGAGGAAGCAGAGCATTGCATGAGGGTAAGATCCAATCTTTTCAGTTCATACTTACTAGACATGTCAACAAGCCTACCTAAAGCTTGTTGTTGCAGGCTGGAGTGGCTTCCCATGGGGATCAGGGAGACTTCTGTAAAAATGGGGGAAGTGGCCACCGCCCCTGGCAGGGTTTTCCACTGGGGCTCAACAAGTCAGCCAGGATCCACCATTTTGGGCCACAGGACTTGTCGCAGGCCAGTACTAGCTCCATCAGAGGGATTGATGTCCATCTCCTCACTCATCCCCACACAAGTCCTCCATCTCCCGAGGGTGTCACCAACATCAGTGGACAACAAAAGGAATGGCAAGAGCCTGTATTGCTTTAGGAGCCTCTGGGGCCCCTGACCAACAACTCATAAGGAGGTAGCCCAATCCTAGCATTGGGGTTTTTGTTTAATAGCCCATGGCTTCTGGGTACAACTTGTTCTAACCTTGTAGGGTATCTCCCTCCAAACATTTTAAAAATAAACTTTATGTTTAATATTACAAGATAGGTTTCCACATGGCTTTTGTACCCACTGCATTTTGGTTGCACTTCCACAGCCCCATAGCAGCCTGTCTCCCAGAGCCCTCCCTGCTTAAACCTTCCCCTCCCAGTGTTCTCCTTTCTACCTCATATCACCGACATTCTACTATCTATAACCTCTCACTTAATGAACCCTCATCCCAAAGAAAGAGGCCATTTTTTTTTCAACTATAGCTAAGAGCAAGACAATTAAAAACAAACAAACAAACAAACAAACACAAAAAACAGCAGAGACTGCTCACAGCCTCCTTGAGGATAAATCCAGACTTCTTTAGAAGAAAAATTGGAGAAATAGAGCTCAATAGTTTTGTCCCGATTCGTTTCTGGTGGTAAAAAAGAGGCAGACACTCTGAGAAGATATTCCCGAGGGACAATTCCTTCAAACATACAGCAACTTCTGTCCATCTCCATCACCCGGAAGGAAGGTGTTTTAGACAGATGCTGGATTCGAAGCTTCCCCACAAATGGTGCGGTCCGTTTCTTCCCAGAGTTCAGCCACTGGTGATCCTAAATGCACATCCTCTCAACCAGCCTCCAGACTGAAGCCTGTGGCCTGTAGCTCACAGGGTATGGATTCCCTGCTGTGCTTTGAGAGACAAGTGGGATAACACCTTCCTTCCACAGCCCTCTCACCTACTTTCCTTCAACTTAATTTTCACTGAAAAACAAAACAAAATTCACAGACTCATGGAAAAATGCCAGGAGTTCTGGATGGTAACTGCAGCTTCCATATTATCTAAAGCTATTCTTGGCATCTGGTTTACACGGGGATCACAGAAGAAGATGGAGTATGCATGTTTAGTGGTGAACTGGGAAGAATTAGATCCTGAAATGACGGTATTTTATTATTTTATTTTATTTTACAAATTGAGTACTATTTCCTTCCTTAGTGAGATCAGCCCCTGTCCCCAGAAGGAAATGTGAATGTGTGTATATCTAAAATTCTTTAACACAAAACAATATTTCTAAAGGGGGGCTGGGGAAACAGTTCCGTGGAGCAGAAGCAACAGCCGCACAGCCTGATGATGACCCAAGTTTGATCCCTGGACCCAGGTTCAAAGCTCTGGATGCAGTGGTTCACATCTGTGATACCCACACTGATATGCTGAGAGAGAAGACAGAGATGGGAGAATCCTCATGAGGGTCACCAGAATCTCACAGGACAGCCAGCCTGGATACACAACGGTGGAAGCCGAGACAAGAGAGACCCTGCCTCAGTGAGGGGGAGGGAACTGACTCCCCCAAGTTGTCCTCAGACCTCCATACGTACGCCCCATAGCAAGAGTGCTCCCACATACATACACCTCCCCCCCCACACACACACATACGCTAAAAGAGGGCAAACTAGACAATGTTTTAATACCCAAAACTAGAATAATAAACTGTATGGCTAAAATAATATTAAGACACTTAAATTCAACTCTCTTGAGATACCTGCCCTGTTCTAGAATGTACTACTATTCTTCTCTTACATGTCCCTCTCATCTCTGACTGCACATGCTGAGATATACCCGTATTGAAACACTTTCCTAATAAGCTTCAATTTTATTGTTTGAAAAAACTAGAATAGTCAACTTTCAACTATTCCTTTTAAATTCCTTCCCTTCTAGCAACAGAAATTTGCAGGTCAAGGGGTTGGAAACATGACTCAGTGGTTAAAAGCACTGGCTACTCTTGCTAAAGACCCAGGTTCATGTCCCAGAACCCACATTGGGGCTCCCAAGTATCTGTAACTCCAGCTCTAAAAGATCCCATTCCCTCCTCAGGCAGCTGAGGGTACCAGACATGCATGGTTGCTGTATAGACATACATATTTGCAGGCAAAACACCCAACACATGCAATAAAAATAAATAATCTTTAAAAAGAAAAAAAAAAACTGAGGTCAAACTTTTCTAATCCACTTATCACTACAAGTCATAATTCATGAATCCCTGGCTAAACAGGGGCTTTTTGAGGTGAAATAACACCTAACATGCACTGAACACATATGTCTCTCTGCTGTATCTCCACCTTCTGTTTATTGCCTGGTTCATCAAGTGAGAACAAGATTTAGTTTAGCATTCACATCAAACCAGGCTCTCATCTCTGGGATCTCCATTTCAAAAAGATAAATCACAACTTGCCCTGTTTAATAATTAGACCACAATGCTGCGCTTGAGAGGCAACCCTCACATAACTGGCTTCTGTGGTCCTATTTGTAGCTTCATTATGTTTCCTATAGTCACTCACGGCAGGGGTCGCTCGAGAGCAGAGCCAGTGTCCTGCCATTGGTCCCTCTCCCCAAGTCTCTATCTGCACACAAGCTAAGACAGTGAATCTATGAACATGCAATGACACTCACTCCCCAGTTCCACCATGGCTCCTTTCTGGGCCAGCCAGTGATACAGTCCAAACACAGAGTAGGGGTGCTGGAAGTCTAAAGGCAGGATAGACACATATTCACTTTTTGGGTTTGTTCACTGATGGCTCTAGTTGCACACTGCTGTGGTGGCTCAGCAAAGAGGCCCGGAGGCATAATCATAGGTGCAAATGCTTCCAGACCTCAGCAAGGGGAACCACCATCATGCCAGTGCCATACTGGACAGTGGAACCCTGAGTGTCCTCTCTCAGGTGTTTTTATTGATACAGAATTCCTCATGTGTTCTACTGATAGCACAGGCAGATCCCAAGCACTCACACATCCCCCACATAATCCAACACCTGCAGACAATACAAAACACCAAGACCTAGGGAGCCCCTCACCCAACAGTGCATAAAGCAATTATTTTATACAAAACTAAAAATAAACTTCTACGACCGTTGGCCATCTCTTCTTCAATGTCTTCTACCTCTAATGGAGCCCCAGGCCCAGGCAGAAGGCCTCTTTATATACACAAGCTCATTTTCTGTGATCCCAGACAGCTGTCTTAGCTACTTTTTTATTGCTGTGAAGTGACACCGTAACCAAGGCAACTTATAGATGAAAGAGTTTATTTCAGGTTTACAGTTTCAGAGGGTGAGAGTCCATGAGCATCACAGCAGGAGCGTGGCAGCGGGCAGGCAGGCAGGCATGGCACTGCAGCAGTAGCGGAGAGCTTACATCCATATCAGAAAGTAGGAGACAGAGTGGGGCTAACTGAAAGTGGTGTGTGCTTTTGAAACCTCAAAGCCCACTCCCAGCGGCCCACCTCCAACAAGGCCACACCTCCTAGTCCTTCCCAAACAGTTCCACCAACCGGTGACCAAGTATTCAAATATCTGGGCCTGTGGGGACCATTCGCATTCAAACAGCTACATTAGGTAAGAGGAAGAGTAAAAATGAATGCTAACTAGAAAAAATGGTCGTTCGTCAAAGAGTTGTTTAACCACTTTGAGCACTCCCTAGAGATCATAATTGTTGGTGATGAGGGATGTGACTAACCTCACAGTCTGGCAAGAAGTGGTGGAGGGCAGGGTTAGGGCTGTCTGTATCTCTGGAGGCCATCTTCTGGGAGGCCAGCTAGACTAGAGCAGAGGAAGCTCTGCTATGTAGAAGACACGAAGCAAAGGAGAAGCAGGAACTCATTTCCTAACATCATCTTAGCACTCTGAATACAAGAGCTTTGTTGGGGAGCTTTTAAAGGGATGGAATGATTTTCAGGAGATGGGAGAAAGGCTGACACTTCCTGGTATCCCCCCACCTCGTGCATCTCTCTTGTGTGGTATGCAGCTATTTTAACTGAGTGCTGTGCCCTGTAGCTTTCCTCTTTCCATACGAATTCTTCCTTCCTGACACCCCAAGATTCCTTCTTTTCTCATTTCCATTTGTTCCAGGAACTTCTTTCAGTCGTTCCTTTCGGGTAGGATCACCAGTGACAAGTTCTGACTGTTCCCCTCTTTCTTACAGAATGGTTTCACTGAACAAAGGGCTGTGTACTGACAATTCTTTCTACACTTGAAAATCATTCCCTCATTTCATTCCGAACTCCATGGTTTCTGATAAGAAAATCCAGGGCTATTCTGTTTCTCCCTATACACAAGGTACAGTGTCTCTTTTAAAAAAACATTAACATTGTTTCTTTTAATATTGTTAAAAGTTTTAAACATTGTTTTTTAAACATTGTTTCTTTGTTTTTAGTTTTCAAAAGCTTATGTGTCTTGGAACGGATTCCTGGGGGGCTGTATTGTTTCTCCCCATCTAGAACTGTATCTTCAAGTTCACTGAGTCTTCTGTCGTCTCCACTCTGTTGTTCGTTCACAAAGTCAGTGGTGACGTTCAATTTCTGTGGTTTTTAGTTTTTGTATTTCCATTCTCCCGTTTTTTGTTTTTTTTTTAATTATTCCTTAAAGCTTTCTGTTTTCTGCTTAGATATTCTGCTTTTTTCTTTTATTTCAAATGTGTTCACAATTGTTCGTGTAAGTATTTTTGTGATGGCCGCTTTAAAATCTAGGCCACAAGGCAAGGTTGCTTCATTATGACTACACAAGGGAAGAGGAAAGCAGGCCCAGGACGTGGTCTCTGATAACAGGTGTGGAAGTAAGCCTGTGGCTTTGTGTGGAGTTCGGCTAAAATAGAGTCATAATTATCTAGAAGTTTTGTGTTTTGTTAGGTTCTCTTGGTCTATGGCTACAGAGAGAGGATTTTCTTTTCTTTCTTTTCTTTTTTTAAATGTGCATTGATGTGAGGGTACCAGATCCCCTAGAACTGAGTTATAGACAGTTGTAAGCTGGTATGTGGGTGCTGGGGATTGAACTCAGGACCTCTGGAAGAGCTACCAGCGCTCTTAATTGCTGAGCCATCTCTCCAGCCCTGGAATCAGGATTTTCTTAGGACAATGTTTTGTGTGAAGGTATTTTTTTTTTTAATGTTTCTGGATCACTGTATATTCCAACACACCCACCCTGGGATATATGTGTGTCAAAGCAATAACAAACAACAGCAAAAAACAAAAACTCAGAGGACTCCCTGTTGCTTCATTCTCCAGTAAGAAAAGACCAAAGCCCATTCGCTGTTTCCTCTCATCTTTCAGAATCGTTTTTCTGTCCGTTTTATAACGTCAGAGCTCACAGGTAGACTTAAGGGAATGAATGGGAAGAACTGCAACCACTCGGTGTTATCCATAACTAGAAATCCGTGGTTGTTTTAAGGTAGCAATTTTTCTCAGGTAAACTGGGTAGGCATAGTTGCGCAACCGCCATACGTATCAAAAGCATGTATTTGAGAACTAGAAACTACAGAGGCACACTGTCTCCCGAGGGGATATGTTTCCAGGTACATAGCAACCAATGAGCCATATGTTGTTTATTTGTTCCAACTCCGGCTTTATTGATATCATTTCCGAGCTTCACAGCAGCCCGCATGCCTCGGCTGTGATACCTTGCTTCCTTGGCGTTCAGTATTTGTCTCAGGGATGCTCTCTCTGTTCTCTCCCCCATCTGTTACAGAGAAGTCACACTCTACAAGCTCATGACTGTAGCCATGTTACCTCACTCTTGCTCTCTGCACCCCCCCCTTTCCCGGTTTCTCAGCTTCCTGACTTGGACTGCCACTTTCCCTGTGCTCTAAACCAGATGGCCTCAGTGTAGCCTAAGCCATCAAAGGCATTCGCACTGTACTTGGCGTTTGTCAGTCTTGTATTTTTGCTTGTAGTGCTGCCAGTGTCCTCACAGTGTCCCCAGCCTTGACCTGACACCGAGTTTTCAGTCAGTCTGACAGCAAAGCAGTCTGGGAAGAGGCCTTCAGATACAAAAACTTCCAACGCAAGCCCAGTCAGTAGGCTTTCCGGTCCCGCTTTTTCTTGCATGTTTTATCAACATGTCTATCTGGATACTTCAGAACACCTTCCCTTGCCTTCCAAGCCCCTTCCACGAACCTTTCTTTTTCCCTCCTGTTCACAGGTTCCTCCCACACAGCTTCTTTTGTTAGTTACGCCCCTTGGTATTGGAAAAGAAAATCTTCTTCAATACCGAGGTTTCTTTGGTAGTCAATAGTTTATGGCTTTAAATATTGTCTTCATATTAATGATCTCTAAATTTCCATCTGCAGCTCGGAGCTATCTCTACAGTCATGTGTTCCATCTCCTATCCAACATGACCAGTTGAATGTCTACTGCAAACTCAACAGGTCCTCATCCGGGACTCTTTCTCTCCAAACGTAACTTAGGTGCAGCCTTCTCCAATGAAACAGATGGCCCCATGACTCTTGTAAAATCCTTAGGATTATTCTTGACCTTGTTCCTCACATTGTAGGGGGCAGAGGAAGCGCCGAGTGAGTGAAGTCTTCAACATGTGTTCCAGAGGTTCTCACTTCTTCGCTACCCCCCTCCTCTTCACCTGATGACTTCTGTACGTGCTGTCTCCCTGCGGCTTCCCATCTCCGAGATGTCGCTCCGCAGGCCAGCAGGGACTCCAAGAAGAAAGCCTTATGGCTACGGTGGCATCGGGTCCTTGATCAGAGAAACTGAGTCGGTGGGAACGTAAATGTGGCAGAGGGCGTAACTCAGTTTATTGTGGGAACAGGATCACAAATATAGTGAGAGGGAGAGTCTCTGGTACCCAGGGACGTCAGGGGAAGTTCACTGGTTTAGGACAGCACAGGTCCGACAACTCCATCTGCACATTGGGGCTCAAAGCCTGGAACTAGGTATCTTCTGGGAACCAGGGGGAGAAACCTTATATGGTTATATAAGGAGAAATGTTACAGCTCCAGATAAACGATTCGCCCGGTCGCATACCTTTGAGGGGATGGAGCTTTCTGTGAAAGCGAGCGGCATAACTTGTGGTTTGTCAGAGCTCCGGTAAAGGAACAGCTAAATGCCTTCCAATCTCAGAAATGAGAATTCCAGGTTCCAAGGACGCTTCTACTCCATCTCAGCTCAGGACAGCTCCGTAGTGTTCCATGGCTTCCTAGTAGGTCTCTCTTCCTCCTCCATTGTCCTGCTCTCCACAAATTTCCCAACATCATAATCATAGTGATACTTTTAAAATGTAAATCAAGGGAGTTGGAGATACGACCCAGCAGTGCTTACTGCTCTAGTAGAGGACTGGAATTCAGATCCCACACCTACATTACACAGCTCACACATGCTGTTGTTCCATGAGTGCCTCCCCCAAACACACACACACACACACACACACACACACGAAATCTTTTTTAAAATACAATGATGATGACGAGGATGTAAGCCATGCCGTCATTCTACTCAAAACCCAGACTTGAAGCTGAGACCCAAATCAGTCCCTATATGACCTGCCCTGTTTCTCACTGTGACTTCTACTCCTTCCCTCATTTACTTGGCCTCAGTATCCTTCTGACTGGTCCTCAAGTGTACCCACACCAGGGCCTTTGCCCTGGCTATTCTTATTCCTGAGACTTATTACCCTAAACCTATGCTTAGTTTGAATCCCTGCCTCTTTGCAGAAACACCTTCCAGATGAACCTATCCTAAACACACCAACATTGCAAACCCCAAACACACACTAGCATTCCCTATCTCTTACTGGGTTTTTTGTTTTTGTTTTTGTTTTGTTTCTTCCATAATACATATTATTTTTGAACACAAATTGTAATCTATTTTGTCATTGTGCTTATTGACCGTCACCTATTTTCTCTGTCTAGAAAATAAGCTCTCTAAAAGCAAGGGCATCTTCCTTTGCCCAGTGGTGAATCTCCTGTGCACGAAGCAAATATATGTTGGATGTAAGAATTCATCAAAGAAATGCACCAACCGAAGAATATTTATATGGAATTCCAGTTAATAATTAAAAAATTACAAATATAAAATAAAATAACTCAAGTATAATCATGTAGTAAGTAAGATTAAAAGTTATAAAACCAAGATCAATAATCCAAATGTTAAAAACCTGAAATTCAAATATTTTACTTTGAGGAGAAATAAATACTCATGGGGAGCAAAAGACACACACTCCTATTACGCATGCAGCCCTAATCAACTCAGTTTCCTGGATTCTAAATCCGAAGGATTAGAAGTGAGCTGTTCTATTTGCACAAGAGAAAGCAGGATAGAAACCTGAAGGCTGTGAGCCAAGAGCGGTGGTTTCTGGGCAGCACAAAAGACAGGAACAAAACATAAGTAGGCAGCCTAAAAATAAATGTAAATCATTGGGGCATCTGATGGCAAACAGATAATCCACATCCCTCAAAGTCACAATATTATTCCACATATAAACCAGTATTATATTCAAGAGACTGAGTCTCCACTGAGATACTGGAGCATCAGCCAGCAAGAGAAACATCATATTCCAGATACAAAATAATCCTATGCTCCAAACCAGCACATTCTGACCAACTTTCACATTTTGGGAGGGTTTTCAGAACTCTGTGTCTGAGATTTTTATGATCTAGATCAGAGCACACAAACTCTGGACTAGCAGAACTGCCGTAAAGGTATGCTCAAGAGGACGCAGTAGAGCTGGGAGCCAGGTTATGTCCGGAGGCGCACATCAACAAGAGGACACTTGGAAGAACAACCACGCTCCTCCTGTGACTCTCACTCTGATCCTTTGAGTTAAGGGCTTCACATCCGCAGGAGTTCTTTATTGGAAATACAATTATTTCTGACAGAGATGGCACATTAAACTCCTTAACACATTAGCTCAGATGACTTTATTAATGGTTAGGACATTTATAACAGTGGGGCTCTAAACAGATGCAAGATCAGCTGGCCATCTTCAGTGCACTCCCAGGGGTGGGACCAGAGTGTCTGCCTTACGTTCCTTAGTTGAGAGGTTGGTCAACAATAGAGGTAGAAGACTCGGGAAAGATCAACCCAAGGCGTCTAAATAGGAGGGGAGACTGGAAACAACCAACTAGGGACACCTGAGTACACCAAACGATTTGAAGTGTCTCTTTACAGGGCTCCTGGAATTCACCCATGGTGGAAGGATTATTGTGAAGGCTAAGAATTAAGATAGGCTGTCATTCTGCCAACCACAGTATTTGGGGTGTCCCAAAGGAGTACAAAAAGGTGAAAAACAGCTTTATCTATATGAACCATATTATTTCAGCCAATAAAAATTATGTTTATAAAAATCAAGCCAGGTGTGGTGGCACATTCCTTTAATCCCAGCACTTGGAAGGCAAAGGCAGGCAGATCTCTGAATTTGAAGACAGCCTGGTCTACAAAGGAAAAGAAAAAAACTATGAAGTATTATATTTATAAAAATCTAAGTAACCTAGGAAATGATCACCCTATAGGTATTCTATAATGTTCATTTTAAAGGCCACAAAGTCATGGAGTCTGGGCTAAAATAAAATAAATGCTCAGACCAAGAACACTTCAGGAAATATACTAACTTCTATGGCCAGCTACCCTGGTTGATAAGTGTTCTAAAAACAGTAACAATAACCTGACAATTCTTTTATTTGGCCCCAATTAAAAGTAGTTTCAACCATAGCCTATAACTTGCCAAAGCTAGTGTTGTTTCCCATTTGGGAGGGACAGAGATGTTATTACATGCTACTTGGTAAGAATCTCAGAAAGAAGGTAGCGAAGAGAGGGGCACTGTGCAGTCCTGTGAGCACCCCCAGGAGGGAGGAGGATGAGGAGGTAATGTAACTGGTCACAGGTAAGCATTTCACCGCGGTCCCAGCTACATGTCTTATATCAAAAATCAAGGGCTTTAAAAAGTTTTCCTCTTCTATAATTCCCTTTTCCCCAATTTTTAATGTTTTTAGATCTCTTTTTATTCCTTCAAGATAATCGCCTGGAGACAAGCTCAGATCAATGAAGTCTCTCCTGTTGAATGGTGTGAAGAAGCAGAGAACAGCACCGGAAATCTGACGTACGCGCTGCCAGCCTCGACCTAAGGAAATAGATTTAAAACTACTATTCCACTCTTTGGGGCATTCTTCTGGGGCAGAACTTAACTGTGGCCGATTGAAAACCAATAGTAGATGAACAAACAGCATAAAATCAAGTTCAACTATAATGAAAGAATAAACCTTGCTTTTAGATAATTTTTTCTTATATTAAAAGTAATTTCTTGCTATTTTTTTTTTACTGTCACTGCCCAATCTCCCTTCTCAATGACACCTATATGCATTCCCTAAGAGTAATAAATAATGTACTCATATATTTAATTAATTTTAATTTTATTATCTTTCAGATCACCGAAAACAACATCAGGATTAACTAGTCTCCACTTCTGCTTTCTGCCCATTCCACTGAGGGACAGTCTCGCCCACTTCTCCTGAGGCTAGAGTGTCTGATAAGAGAGACAAACCAAATATTAGTCCTCTAAACCCACAGGGGTTTGAAAAATTAAATTTACTTTGACATCCAGAACCTGTTGAATGTTGAATTCTAAAATGAGCCTCTGGAGTTAAGATAAATATCCAACCACACTCTGAAAAGGTAGGGAGCAAAGCAGTAGAGATAGCATCCAATTCAATTGAGAGGAAGATAAGGCGCATTCACAGGCTTATAATAACGCTCAGCTACAGCACTGGGAGATACGCTGTTCACACGGAGCCCGCGGGGCTCCCGGCCTGGCTGTGCCGGGAGGTCTGCCTTCTGCATAAAGCCGCCTTCTCTAACAGCACCGGTCTGGTCTATCAAGAGAGGACTCCCTTATCTGCGCTCTAATGATCTGGATAATTACACAGGATTCCTGATGCAAGTTTTTAAAAAAAAAATATTTTAGGTGAATAAAATAGAAAGCCTGGCCAGAAGCCAGATAATTCCAGCTCCATGACTTAGGTCTTCAAATACTATCAGGGAAGCCTGATGTAGGCAGTTCCCCAAACATTATCAGAACAGACTCGTTCTTCTCAAGCAAACTTCAGCTTTTGACATAAAAAGTAAAAGATACTGCTACATCATGATGAGGAAATCATGGTATGAATCCAATACAAAAAAAAAAAAAGTTATGGGCCAACGATAATGATAGGGGGAAAATGTTCAAGCTAGCCGACAAATCCTTCAAATAGGAAACTGGCAGGGAGTCCAGGCCATCTCCTTCTAGGACTTCAGCCTTAGAAGCCTAAGAGGCTCTACGAAGGAACTCAGTTCACCTATGACAAAACTAAGCCAGGTGAATACAGAAACCCTAGCCCCATCCTTAGAGTAGGGGTGACAGCAGTATTCATTCGGCATCATAGCCAAGGTCAAGGCCCACTCAAAATGTTTCGACACTGGCATCCCAGTGCCCCTGCCCCACTGACCTGAGCCATGCTCAGCAGTTCTCTAAAGGCAGCTTTCTTTTTCCTGGAAAAAAGTTATTATGTTGGAAAACCAAGCTGGGTGGGAGGGTGCACTCCTATTATCCCAGCATTCGGGAGGCTGAGGTTGGGGTGTGAATTCAAGTCCAGGGTGACCTACCTTGCAGATCCTGTTGCAGTCATAAAGGGAGAGGCAGACGGGGAGGGAAGGAAAGAGAAATGGAGAGGTAAAAAAATAAAATTAATTGTATTGTTTGTATCTTTAAAAAAAATAGAATAAACAAGCTACTTTCAGTGAAAAAAAAACTGGGGTTTTTTTTTATGTGTGAGTGTTTTGCCTGCATGTATGTATGTATGTACACCGTGTGCATATGTATGTATGTGCACGTGTATGTATGTCTGGTGCATGGGGAGGTCAAAAGTCAGCATTGGATTCCCCTGAAATCAGAGTTACGGGTGGTTGTGAGCTACGGTGTAGATGCCGGGAACCAAATCTGGGTCCTCTGTCTTAATTCTAATGCTGTGAAGAGACACCGTGACCAAGATAACTCTTACAAAAGGAAGCATTTAATTGGGGGCTTCCTTACAGTTTTAAAGAGTTAGTCCATGATCATCATGGCAAGTGGGAAGGAGATAGGCATGGTGCTGGAGCTGTGGCTAGGAGCTTTACATCCTGATCCTCAAGCATCAGGCAGAGAGAAAGAGAAAGAGAGAAGGAGGGGGGACTGGGCAGGGCACGGGCTCATGAAACCTCAAGGCCCACCCCCAATAGTCCATCTCTTCCAATAAGGCCACACCTCCTAATCCTTCTCAAAGAGTTCCACTAGCTAGGAACCAAGCATCCACACATATGAGCCTATGGGGGCCATTCTCACTCAAGCTACAACATCTTCTGCAGGAGCAACAAGTGCTCTTGGCCACTGAGCCATCTCTCCATTCCTATTTTCAATATAGCTTTTAGTAATAGTGTTTAAAAGATAACCCAGGGCTGGCTAAATGGCTCAATAGGCATAGTCACCTGCCACCAAGCCTGATGACCTGAGTTTGACCCCCAGTGCCCTCACAGTAGGAGAGAACTGATCCACAAGTTGCCCTCTGACCTCCACACATGTACCATGGTGTGGTCAGACATTTTGAAGGAATTTTGTGATCTTGGTTTCTCTAAGAACATAGAATGGTTTTTGAAATGTTTCTGTGCCCATCCCAGGGGTAGTAGATGAGAATGAGTTTGATTTAGACTGTTTGTTACCAGTGGTTATGACTTGTTTACGAGCCACTATGAAAAACATAATTTTGCCACGTGTAGCTTATCCTTGTGATTGTGTGCAGCTTAGGCTTTTGGGAACTTTGCTCAGAGTACATGCTGGTGGAGGCCCAGAGAGTGGGGAGGAAATTAGGTTCAGGGTTACTGCATTGAGACATCAATCCAGTTCACCATCGGCTCTGGCTCTCCCAGGTTCAGGCTGCCAACAAGAGCAGTATGCATTTCTTTCTTTCCTCCTATATTTCTCTTTTCTTTTATGAGCCAGAGGGTAGACAAGCATGACAGCAACCTGCTACACCATGGCTTACATGTGGCCACCTACCCGCACACATACATTCTCACACAATAAAGAAACAAGCGTAGTTTTTAAAAGATAACCAAGAATTCCAAAAGCCTTCGTTTATCCATATTATGAAATTACCATCATCTATGACAGTAACAAAAATAGTTAATGAAATATGAATTTTTTTTCAAAGTCAATTTCTGTCACCAAACAAAAGGACAGTACCATATTTATTCATCCGTGTCCTCGTCATGGGCACCCATCCAATTCTGCTCTCTAAAATGTCTCATCTACCCATTTGGTACAATCTGGATTTAAATTCAACTCAGGTAGCTCACATCTCATTCAAGGTTTTGAATGAAACATCACTTCAGTGGAAAGACCTCTCTGACCATCCTTTGCAAACGGCAATGCCTCTCGGTCTCTTCTTCTCATCTTGCTTTGTTTTCCATCGTTACCCTTGTCACTGCCGGGCATGGTGGTATAGATGTCTGTATCTACTTGCTTCTGTGTCCCCAGTCCTGCACATTCTTACCTTCTGGTGCATGGCGCTTTGCACAGGTAACCTGTCCTTGCTCACTACTGAATTCCATGGCAGCTGGAAGAGGGTCCAGCACATTATCAGGCACTCAGTCACGTTCCGAAGACTGACAGGATATATCTTTTCATCTAGTATTCCAATTCACAAGGGCTTTGATGGTTTTCTCACTAATGGGCATTCAGAGCAAGAGCGTCTGGCATATGGAGAGCAAAGTAAAGCCTGAGTGAATCAATGGGTGAATGAACGGTAGGAAGGAAGCAGCTAAATTTCACCCTTTCCTACACCGCATTTGGTTTGGGGAGTGGCGAGGGACATGAAAGGCAGAGCTTTCTCATATCACAAATTTGTTTAAAGAGCTGATGACGACAACATTCAAGTGCCCAACCTTCTTGTGGTATATTCAATATTCCTGTGGTATATTCAATAAATAATCCTGTGAGAGGAGAAGTAAGTCTTCCCCGGGGAAGACCACACCAACTGGTTATCCAAAACCAAATGGTCAGCCTTAAAAGCACACGTACAAGGAACATTATAAAGACTTGAGGATATATGTACATCACAACAGTTAGTGAAGAAAGAGGCCATGAATCTGAAAGCGAGCCAGGAGGGCTGTGGGGGAGGATTTAGAGGGAGGAAAGGGAAGGGGAAATTATGTGGTTATATTTAATCTCAAAAAAAAAAAAAATCAAAGAAATAATTTTTAAAGAATCTCAAAATAAGTAAATAAATAATGAAACCAATAAATAAATAAATAAATAAATAAATAAATAAATAAATAACCAGGGACTTTCTAGCAAAGGAGCAATCAGTAGAGTAAAAAGGCCACCCACAAAATAGAAAATATTTGCAAACTACGGTTCTGGTAAGACTTTAATATCCAAAAGATATAAGAATTTATACAACTTAATGGCAAAAAAAAAAAAAAAGCAAAACAAAATTGCCTGAAAAATGGGCAATGATCTTGAGTAGACACTCTCCCAAAGATGACTCATCTCTGGCTACACATATGAGAGTTCGCAGAGAGAATTAGCTAAGGAGGGAAGACTCACCCTGAATGTGGGTAACACCATCTAGTGAGCTGGTGCTAGACCACATAAAAAGGGTAAAGAAGAAGCCAGCATTCATTTCTCTTTGCTTCCTGACTGAAGGCACAATATCACCAGCTGCCTCGGGCCCCTGCCACACGGCTTATCCTCTGAACTGTGAGCCCCAATAATTCTTCTTCCCATACGTTGTTTCTTCTCAGGAAGGTAGTTACTGCAACCACAACAACAACATGGGGTGGCAAAAGTTAACTCAGAAGTCCTGTGCTAATACCTCTGATAACTTGGATGGAATGAATGAAATCCTGAAAGAACTTATCAAATATATGACTGGAAGAAAAAGAAATCTGAGTAGTCCTTTATCTACTAAAAAGATTGAATCTGCCATTTAAAAACTTTCTGTTAGGTTTCAGACTTGGAACAAACTGCTGGCTGAGATACCTATTTAACATGTCAAAGTGGACCTGGCGTCCAGGTTCCACCAGCATCCCTCAGTCCCTACCTGTTACAGAGTCTTCCTGGCTTGCATGCCCTGCCCCCTGCCCAGGAAGCTGGGATGCTCTTCCCTATATAATCTGGCCATTTTGGTTATCCCCTTCTCTTTCGGCCTCTTGGCATCTTGACCTCCAAGGTTCCCCCTCTCTCTTCACGCCTCTCCAAACATGGCCTGGCTAAGGGTCACGTTCACTCTGGACTCTCCCAGATGTCTCTGCCTCTGGCTATCTCTCCCGTTTATATACAGTAAACTTTCTCCTCCCCCATACATAGGAGCAGTTTTCCTTTCCCTTTAATTTCTCTTTTCATTCACTTTCTACAAATTAATCACCTGAACCAAATGATATTTTTTAAAGAAAATCATCAGCCTTTACTAATTTCTTTTAAAATTAGAGGGGAATAAAATAGAGGAAAAACTAAGAAGCCAGAATAATCATGATAATAAAACCTGAAAAAATGTTAAAAAGTCACCAGCTTATATCCCTCATTGATAGGTATGAAAATAGCATTCATAAAATATTAAAACAGTGAATAGAGCAATATATCAAGATGATCATATAACATGACAGAGTAGTATTTCAAATAGGAAAAGTTGATTTATCATTCAAAACTCAGTCAGGTGTGGTGACTCAATACGTGATCCCAATACTCAAGAGGCTGAGGCAGGAGGATGACTGGCCTGGAAGCATCCTACAGTTCCAGAACAGCCTAGCTGACAGGGCAGGATTGTGTTTAGAGGAGGAGGAGGAGGAGGAAGAGAAGGACGAGGAGGAGAAAACCAATCAAGGTAAATTCTCTACATTTCTAGGAGAAAAGAGAAACAAAAATTTACATTATCATCTTAATTTAAGAAGGTGGAATTTGCTTTAAAAATAAAAGAAAGTAGGAGAAAGGAAGTGGGGGAAGGAAGAGACTCACACCTAAAACTCCACAGTAAAACATAAACTCTTTCCTGTAAGACACACACTTGGAGACGCTGTCTATCTGCACCTCTTTTCTCCAGCCTTGACCTAGAATTCCTAGCTAGTGAGATTAGGCAAGGGAAATCATAAAAAGCAAAAAATAATCAAAACAGATAAGTAAAACTACCATTATTTGTAGACATGGTGGTCTATATGAAACAATTATACAGCAATTTCTAGAAAGTATTAGCAACAATTATGTCACTAACCAAATCAGGCGGGACATCTGAATCTACACACTATGGTCCCAAAACTCTTGACCCCCGTACTACACTTCCATAGCGTAGAAATAACCACTTGCCCACAGATCTGTCACTGTAGGCATCAATAGCTTCACTTGGAGAGTCGAGAACAGAGGTCAGAAAACTCAACAGCTTGTTTCACACAGCTGGTGAATGGGGCTGATGGGATTTGGATCCAGATCTAGTCAATCCTAAAACAAAGCTGATTGGACTATGTAACGTTTCCGCTTGGAAGCAGGAAATGACGAAGAACCCAGGAGGATAGGGCCCTGAAAGGAAACAGAACACGAAACCGAAGGAAAGAATTGGTGAGTGTTTAAGTGGCCAAAAGGACAGAGATAGCTTCGGAGATCTGAAAACCCAGGATTGTGATGTCATTAGCAAAACAGAAAAGAAGGAGAACCTAAAGGGGATGAGGGGCTAAGAGAGGTAAAAACTTTAGACACACACCAGCTTGGTAGATTACAGGTGGTTTTGACTGCCAATGATAGAAAGCCTAACGAAGAGTAGTTTCTAGAAACAAGGTAAACAGAAAATCTGAAGATACACAATAGCGGAGCAAAGTCAGGACTACGCCTGGGGTTTCTCCTTTTGAGTTCCAAGATGTCTGATATACGCCCAGGCCTTCTAGACAGCAAGGGTATCGGAATCAACATCTTCCGTCAGGAAAGCAAAAGCCATCCCAGAGTCTCCCAGGACACTTTCTGCTATGTCACTGTGGCCAGAACTGTGTGACGCGGATACCTGGACTGAAGGAAGAGGCTGAGGAATGTGGTTTTTTTTTCTTTTCTCTTCAGTTTCTGTGGCAGTGGAGGGAGGGTGAAGGCAGTATGCCCCCAAAATGTTAATGGGATATCACAAGGGAACTGCCCTATTCAGAGACAAACGCGCTTGGGCTATACGATGTGCCTTGGGCACAGTGTTAAAGTCATCTTCACAGTTAGAGCAGGAGATTCAGAAGACAAGACGTGCATGAGAGGAAAGAGAGAGACCATACCTGTTTTGCCTTTCTGCAGGAGACCCACGTGCTTCACAGGGAAGCAGCTGCGTCAACATGGCCAGCTGGAGACCGCCACTGCCACCCAGGCTAGTCTGCTATGTCCCTTGGGGTGGATGGCTGCTCCCCTATCTGTCATCCATTTTCTTCCTCTCAGTACTCCTTAGGCCAGAGTCCTCTGCTCCTTTCGTTCTCTAAGAGAGGAAAGCACAGGAGGGCAGCCCTCTTCTCTGCCTCTCTTGGCGATGTAGCTTTAAATCTGCCGGAAGCAAAACCAGCTGCCTAGAGCTTTGGAGGGTGGTGTGGGAGATTAGCCTGGCACTAAGGAAGGGTTATGAAAGCTTATAAACCCAGGGGAATTTTCCCAAAAGAGCAATGCTGTTCTCACCATCGCTAGAGAGCCAGAAACCCACCTAGAGCAGTAGTTCCCAGCCATCCTAACTCTGCAACCCTTTAACACAGCTCCTCATGTTGTGCTGATCCCCAACTATAAGATTACTTTCATCATTACTTCATAACTGTAGTCTTGCTGCTGTTATGAATTGTATTGTAAATATCTGATATGCTGATGGTCTTAGACGACCCCTGTAAAAGGGTCATTTTACCCCCGAAAGGGTCATGACCCTCAGGTTGAGATCTGCTGACCTAAGTGAAACCAAGAAGACAGGAGGCTGCATTTGCTCTGTGGGGCACCACTTTTCTACGTAAAATTCATCCTCCCAGGCTTGGGACAAGAGACCGGAAGCCAGGCCAAGGGTATCCTGAGACAGTTGACCCTCTCACAGGCTCACTGGTCTTTGGGCACATGCCATCTCCCATGACTCCTCTCTGAGGGTAACAGGGCTGGCTGTGCTTTCCTTTCCAAAAACTTTCTGCATATAAAGCCAGAACCATAACTAACCCTGATTAGACACTGGGCTGTGCTGTTTCACATATATACAGCAAGTGTTCTCATGATCTTGAGGCTACAGGGATCTGTCCCCTAAGAAGCTGCAAAAAGAGAGACGTCAGATATGCAACTTGAAAATAGTACATTGCTAACATCTCAGAAAGAGACCAATAGACACCATGTGCCTTGTGATGGAACTCTGTAACGCTCTCTGTTGACTTCTGTTGATGCTCTCGCCAAAAAAGTCAAACCCAAATCTGATCAACCTCTAAACCCAAATGCCAAGTTCAGGAAATACAGATGCAAAGGAACATGTCTCTCAAAACACCACAGGGGAACAATTAAAATTCAAATGGAAATGAGCCCACAGTTTCAAGAAATGAGGAGAGACAGAGAGAGAGTTTTAGGTATAAAAACATGTCTGAACTAAACATAAATAATTTGCATTCTGATACAAACAAACTGAAAAAAAGAGAAAGTTAGGAGATAAACAGGAAACTTTGAATATTCGGATGTATTAAGGAACGAGTGCCAAATTTTGTAATGTATAGCAATGTCATTATTTCCTTTACAAAGAAGTCTTACTTTTTTTAGATATGTACTGAAATATTTGCAGAGTAAATACTACATGTGGGAATTGCTTCAAAATCTCCAGGGGTAGGGCACCAGGGAGAAACTCGGTGGGTAAGATACTGCACAGGAGCCTGACAACCTGCATCCAGACCCCACAAAAACAAGCAGGATTAGGTAGCATGCGTCTGTAATCCCAGCACTCCTTCGGCATGATGGGAGGCAGAGGATGGCCCAGAGGATCTGGGGTCAGCCAGCATGTAATACACTGTGTGGTGGAGGAAAGGGTGGTCTACTCAAGTAAGATGGGAAGTGAGAACAGATTTCCAAATGTTCCTGAACTCAACACCCACATGCTGCAGCATACTCAACCCGCACGCGCGCACACACACACCGTACACACAAGATAGATAGATAGATAGATAGATAGATAGACAGACAGACGGACAGACAGACGGACAGACGGACAATCCTGGGGACCAAACATGAATGGGCATAAAGACAAAACAGGGCTGGCAGTGAATTAATGGTTGCTGGGGGTGGGAAGGGATAGAATATGAGAACCTGACTAATCTGTGTATTTTGAAATTTTCCACAATAAAAATAGATCAGAGTTTTAAAACAGTTGGCTAAAATAGTCATGAAATGTCTCCCTACCCCCAGTCCAAAACCAGGATTCACCTCAGCCAGGAACCAGAAGGAGCAGCAGAGGCAGATGCAGACAGTGCCTACCCACCATCCGCACCCTTCCCAGGCAAGAGCTTGCCAGAGAGCTGCAGAGACCACCTGGGCACAGAGAAGACAGTGTATGTGGCCACCTCGCCCTGGCCCTGTAAGCACCTCCTGCACGGAGGACGCTGGGCAGGTGCTGGAGATAAGGTTGAAAAGAGCACAGTAACTAATGTCCGAGAACAAGAAGCAAGCAGGCAGTTAGCACAGAGTCTGACTTGTCCTATTACAGTGGACAAAGTGTGCCCTGGGAGCTCTTGCAGTAATCATCTAACTAGAAGATGGGACAGCAAAGCTGCCCTCAAGTGTCCCCAGAATTACCTTGTGATTAGAGCTCAATTCCCAGCTCTGTGGCTCTGGGAAAAGAAAGCACTCTACAGGCTGGAGATGGGGGTGAACATTCTGATCTCCTGGCAGCCTACCTTCTCTTTGGAAATTTGAGAGATGTGCTTCTGCTTCACAGCTGGATTCCCTACTCAGCTGGCCTCTGGCAAGAATGCATTAGCCAAAGGATGAGCGTGTCACTTCTCTGGGTGGTACAGATTTATGGTCAGATTAATGACCTAGCTGGTTTCTAAGGTCTTGAGAGTCGGGAGCCTGTGCAACCACCCCTAAAACATGCTGACAAATCAAGATTCCTGGAGTGAATGCAAGGTAGCCCTGACCCCTGGAGAAAGTACCAGAGGAACACCGTCCCTGGGGTTCTGCCTGGGTGATACCAGCCTCCCCTAGAGCCACTCACTGCTCTGCTCTGTGCGCCTCTTTGATCTTCTCCATCCCTCCAGAGTGAGACCATGGCTGATGCTTCTTTGATTTCTGAGTCATCTTCTCACACCATGTGTCCTACGAAGTATTTTGGTTTTAGGAAATGTGTTCCTTAATTTCTTTCAGTCTCATTCAACCACAGCAAAATAGCTAACATACCATTGATATGGGGGTAAGTCACATACATGTAAAGAGACCATCAACAGAAGTGTGTGTGTGTGTGTGTGTGTGTATGTGTGTGTGTGTGTGTGTGTGTGTGTGTGTGTGTGTGTGTGTTTAAAGGAAACATGAATACAAAAATAAAAAATAACCCTTAGTTGCCTTTAAAAGATGTCAGCCTTTTTGACACATCCCACCATCCTTGACTTCATCTTCTGCTTAGGCCTGTGAGACAGGGGTCCTCAAGTAAATTAATCAGCTGCACCTCCCCTGCTCAAAGCCTTACAGAACTTCAAACAAAAGGAAGGACACAGCAAACTCTTTTCGAAGAGAAGATGGTTCCTGTCACCTCTAGTAGTTTCATCTTCATTCTCTGGGGAGAGCCTCGCATCCAGAGCGGAGGATAGCAACGTTTTCTGTCAAGGTTCACACAGTAGATATTTAAGCTCTATGGGCCACAAGACTCCTCGAAGCCACTCAGCTTGGCACAGCAGAGTGACAGCAGCCACTGGGTCACAATATGTAACTGAGAAAGCGTGGCCATGTTCCAATAAAACTGTTGATGCGCGCTGAAATTTGAATTCGCATAAACTTTATGGGTTGTAAAATATTACTCTTTTTATTTATTTTCCAAGCAATCAGGAATTCTAGAGCCATTCCTGGGAGACTTACAGGCCACAGTTTGCTGATTCCTGCTCTACTCTGACTGATGCTGGTGATGCCCCTTACCACCCACCACGCACATCATCACGGTTCTTCAAACCACAGGAAGCCAGCTTCAAACCTTCCACTAAAATTAAGGGTCACCACATTTTTCAAATGCCATTTTACTGTTTTAAATATCCCAAATATCCCACAGAGTAGGAATTATGCAATTCATTGTTAGTTAACCATCTCAGCTCAAAGAACAATCTGTGTAAGATACATAAGAAAGCAGTAAAGTTGCTTTGTGTTCACAGTGAGCGCATTAAGACTGTTCTCAGTGTTGGCTTATACATCCTAACGCCTGGCGGCATTCTGATTTTTAGGGGAATATTTACAGACACCATGTGAGTCCCACCACAGTCCATCGGCATGGGTAGCTGTCACATAAAAATGCTTTCTTTTTTCTTTCTTTAGCCTGATCTAACACATCTACATAGTTTTGACTTCCTTCTTGACATGTAAGTTTAGAGAGTGTTGTCCCCACCGGGACTGTTTTGGAAGTGTGCCCACCACACATTTCCAAGGCTTTGTTTTCCTTGTTGGTTTGCTTCACTTCGAGTTTCCTTACTCAAAAAGTTCTTATTCAAGTAGACTTTTCTATTTCTATTTACTTTTCTTCGTTGACAGTTTGGTATGTGTGCCCGTTAGATACATGTGGATGTACCTGCATGTAGAAGTCAGGGGTCAATGCTGGGTGTCCTCCCTGACCACTCTCAACCTTGTTTTATAAGACAGGGTATCTTATTGAATGTGGAACTCATCAATTTGGCTAGCCTGGCTGGCCAATGAGCTCCCTTCTATGCTGACCCAGTCCTGGGTCTGCAGGTGTCTGCTGCCATGCCAGACTTTTCACACGGGTATTGGGAATACAAACTCAGTTGTCTGTGCGACAGACACTTTGCTGACTGAGTCATCTCCAACAGCAATACCTACCCCTCTACTCTCTCTTCTGTTTTCCATCTCTGAGCTCCTCTTTTTTCCCAGCTATCCACACTCCTGGTCACCTGGCTCATGCACATGTTTGAGCTTCGTTTCTCAGCTGATCTTCCTATGTTCCCAGGCTCACAGTCCCAAATCCCACTTCACTGCACTGTTCCTTCTTTTCCTGTGCACACTCAGAAACATCCATGATCAGAGATTTAGAAAACAGAGCGTACTTTCCTGTAGTCTAGATTTGGTCACAAAAGGAACTTGAGGTGGGGAGGAAAGACAATTCCTTTATCACACCTGTGTGCCCTTGCCCAAGCTGCTCCACTGTCTGGCCTGACCAAACACTTTACACATCATGTTAAAACATCTAACCACTGGACTGCAGTTACATAGTTACCTAGCCACCCCCCCCCAAGCCTGCAGCTCCCCCAAGCCAAGAAGCAACTCCCATTTGCTGCACCCTCACCATCTAGCATGATGTCTGGAACGGGGTACTAACACTGCAAGCTCAGCCACATTAAAGGCCACGACCCCAGGAGGGAGGCGTCCCAGACAATGTCCTTCCACACCCTCAGCCTCCACTCCCTCTTTTAAAAGAGTAACAGACTACTTTGTTAAAAAAAAAGAAAGCAACTTCAAAATGGGCCTCCCCTGCCCGCTTGCAATGAAACAACCCCTCCTAACGGCTCCTCTTAGAAACTCTGGGATCAAGGCCACCGAACAAGCAAGAAGGTCTTCACGCCACAGAATAAGACACTTTCACTCATCGCCTCCTAGCTTCCAAAGCTCTTGCCCCTTTTCCCTTCCTTCTATTTGTCCACTCATTGCTGGGAGGTAAGGTTGAGACACTCACATCCTCATTTTTCAAACTCAGGAAGTAGAAGCGTTAAGTCCGAGATCAGAACTCGTGAGAGCTCTGGGCCTAAAATCCTTGGCTTACTGATCTGTCTACTTGCCCACATTTCAGTAACACTAGGCTCAGTAGGAGTAGGTTTCTCCCCCCCCCCATTATGAGTGGTGGTATTAAATTATAGCAGAATGATCTAGAAGTCCATTCTAAATACAATCACGTAGGCAGATGCACAGGTGAAGACATCATACCCACCCCACTCACACTGCTCTGTGACTCTGCCATAAGTACTCACTGACTAAAGGCTTTCCAACAAATTCCTGGCTGTTCAAAAAACTGTATACTATGCATTTCTGCAAAGAGAAGTATGGCTTACTACCCAAAATTATCACTCACGAGGAAGCACTGCTATTTATAGGTTAAGTGCAAGCAAGCTCTTGATTATCTCTTGTTTTATAATTCACTTTTCCAAAAGTATTAAATTTAGATTACTGATCACATTAGCGGGCTTAAATATGCCTTCAATTCCTCCGCAGAATTCTGTAGTACTTAACCATCCCTTCAGTTGATTTACTGTTTACTGTGTGTAATTTCTCTAATATTAGTACATACCATTTTAGTCAGAAATGGGGCAATGCCTGCCGAAAATATTCTTGATGCTGTGTGGTAGCTACAAGTCAAGATCGTTTCTCATATTAAGTTACTCAAATGAGTTACATTTAGCTCTCCTCAGTTAGTTAATAATTTTTCATCAACGGCCTATAATAGTAGAGCATGCACAGCAGGCCACACTTAAGATCCTCAAGTTTGATCCAGTTACGGATCTGCTCATTGAAAAATTTTCAATATGGCAGAGCAAAAATATTTCCCACAAATGCAAATACAGATATCATGCAGATAGCTGCAAAGACATGAATCGCTAGCCTTTGGCACTAAACGCTTGATATTCAGAGGCTGTTCATTCCGCAAGACATTTTGCTTGCTTCTTCCAAAGTTCAGATGCATCACCTTTTTCCTTAGGGTAATACACTCTAATTGCTACCATACTGTGCAATGTTTGCTGTTCAATTTGCGATCTGGACAAACAGAAAATTACACTGTCAGAACCTGGAAACAGCTGGAGTCAAGGCTCTCTGAGGTTTACATTTCTCGTTAGAGTGAGGGTCTTTTCTGCAGGAGGAGAGATGAAGCCGCCTCTGTGTGACCTTCCTAACACAGACCTTGAGCGAGCGCCTGGGGAGAAGAGAGCTGTGAATTTCAGCAAGGGACTGGACAGCTCCACTGTGTCCCTCACACTTTGTTTCCAGAAACAAAAAAAAAAAGGTGACTCTGCACCTGGGAACCCCCTCTCCCCGGCTCCTGGAAACTTAAACGACATTCGCCCCGGAGGGGCTGGACAGCCTGCAGCCCGCACGGGTGCACTCTCCCTGGCCTTGGTGCCCAGGGAAAGCCCACCCATCCGCGAGGGGAGCGCGGTGTGCGGCGGGTCGGAAGGCGGCCAGGGCAGACTAGCGCCTTGTCCCCCGCGGCGCCGCATTCTGTTCCCGGCACGTGGAGCGCGCTCCCGCAGGGGGTACCCCCCCCACGAGCCGCCCCCCGAGACCCAGATCCCCGCACCCCGCCGCGCATACCTTTTATCCAGGCAGGCGATCCACTCGGCCGACGACGGGGAGTGTGCAGCGTGCGCAGCGACCATGTTGGGCAGCGGCGCTCGGGGGCCCCCGGGCCGCAGCCACCTCCTGCGCGCGTCCCGGCGGGCTCCCGCGGCCTGCGGGGCGGGGACCGAGGGGCGGGCCGGGCGCGAGCCCCGCGCTGCACTGCGGCGCCCGCGTGGGAGCCCCGCCGGCCCTCCCGCCCGCCCCGGGCGGCGACCCCGGGCACCTGCGGCAGGTGCCTGCCAGGCCCGCGTCCACCCTCCCCTCGGGGCCTCTGCGGCCGGCGCCGCCCGGGTGCGCGTGGGGAGCGGGGTGGCAGACTATAATATTTTCCGTACGGCGAATGCCACTAAAATGGCTGCTGCCTCTCCGTTTCCTTAGAAACCCATTAGTCCTGCTCAGCTGTCAAAACTTGCAGGCTGCTCCTGGCTCACCTTTACAGCCTTCCCTTTCAAGACCGATGGGGGAGGGCAGGGCTGTGACGGCTTGCGGTGAGGTGGGGGTGGGGGACACCATGGTCTCTTGATGTGGACCCCAGAGGGGAAATTTGTCTGAAGGCTGGGGAGGGGGTCGCTGGGAAGGGCAGAAAGAGGCAGTGTGGTCACAGCCTGAGGCAGAAGGACCCAGGAGATCAGGGGATAATGGGGTGGGGGTGGGGGGTTGTAAGATGAAGGCACTGGCCTTGAATGTTGGATTTGCTTGGGCTCTGTGACCCAAACATAGCAAAATAAATAAGCAAACAATTAAGAATGGAGTGTCCCTGGGTCCCAAGAAGTGGGGTTTCAGGTGTGGAAGCTTAGTTCCTGGGTACTCCATGAACTTGGGTGGTAGCCACAGAGTACCTCTTCCCTGATGCAGTGATGTTATGCCCAGAAGTTGTTCGGTTGTACTCTCCCAAAAAACAACAAATTTACAAGGACGGTTGTTCAGGAATTTGGGGACGAGTTAAATCTGTTGTACTCCTACCAAGCGTGGTTTCGATATTTGTGACATCCATTAAGGTGAGGGTGGAAAGGACTATCACTTTGCCCTCTTTGTTCATTGCTACTGTTCCCCACCCCCACCCCCAAACACACACACTCCTTCAGGGCAGATTCAGGGAACCCGAGGAGAAGGAAACAGCGGGTACCTTCTGGGATGCTTTTGTCCTTGTAAAACAACCTTGACCTTAAATCTCTCCGGAAAAACTTCCATCTCTCCATGTTCAATAGACTGGATCTGGTTTCAGACCCACCACCGAGTGCCTTGAGCACCAGGGCTCACCCTTACCATAAATGCCACCTAACTGTTACACTACATTAAGATTTCCAAAGTTGTCATTTTATATAGTACGAAGAAGGAGATGTGTCTGCTACATGTCTTTGTCTATAAAGATATCAGAGCTATTGGAACGTTTCAAGGCTACTGCACACTTGCTCAAAATGCCTCAGAGAATATTTGGAGGTAAGGAGCCAGAGGAGAAAAGGACAACATGTCACCTGTCATAAACAGAGGCTCAAGGTGTCCATGGGAGGCCACAAAACTAAGAACATCCGATATTTATTAGCCCCACTAGGTGTTAAGCAATGGACAGCATTCTTTATATGTGTTCTCATTTAATCCTTGGAACATTCTGAAAAGCAGAGACAGAAGGATGATACTCCACGAGGGACACTAAAGATCTTTTGAAATGGAAAGAGATGGTGAAGATTTTATTTTGAGGGAGACTATTGACTGGCTTAAAGGAAAACACTTACGAACTGCTTGTTTTGGGGGTAAGGCCCCCAAAATGTCTCCCACACACATGACACATTTTAAAATCTGACTGATAAAGCGCATGGGATTTTATTATGGGGGGGCACTGACTTGCTCTAAGGACAAGCAGAATTGTTTAAATGCCATCTAGAAGGAGCACCAAGATTTAGCTCACTCAGAGCACGTGTACGGTTCCACAAACCAGTTACCAGGACAGTGAGGACCACAAACCGCCCGTAACCCAGACACTAGAGCCACACCCCTTCCCTTGAACTGGAGCTGGGTATATCTGACTTCCAAATGACGGAGCTGCTGTTTGTGTTGATAGAATGACAGAACGACTTCCCAAGTGATAAGAACGAAATGGCTGTAGATTGGTATTCCAATATAAGAATAGGGAAATGCCTCAGGAATTTTAAAAAAACAGAAAAGATCCTCCTTAGGCACAGTTTTATTGATACACAGATACTCTCATTTGGTTGTTAAGAACTACAGAAGTAAAGGAGGATGTACTACTGATTTTTATTATTGTGAAGAGGGGAAAAGCCAGGCAAAGAATCAAATAATAGTCTTCTGCCTTTCTTTTTTAATTCTTCTTTCTTAGATTTATTTATTTTATTTTGTACGAATGGGTGTTTGCTGGTGGGTATATAAGTGCACCACAGCATGCCTGGATCCCATGAAGGTCAGAGGAACTGTCAGATGCCCTGAGCAGGGGTTGTGGATGGTTGTGAGCTACCATAAGAGCAAGTGCTCTTAGCTGTCTTTCCAGCCTCTCTTTTAAAGGACATAAAATAACATCAGACTGAAAAAGCCATAAATGGGATGTTTCCATTTTGGAAAATGTCTAGAGATGTTAAATTCGTAAAGTACCGGAGACCAGCTCTAGCGAGGAAGCGACGGGATGTCAGCGAAGAAAACGGGCAGGAGTCTTTTTTTCGGATCAAAGAAGTTCTCTTTATTCCTCTGTTCCTTCTTACTTCTCTATTCTCCTTCTTTCCTCTTCCTTCCCTCCTCTCTGTTTTCCCATGTATCTTATATATGTATATTTTGACAAAGCTGCTCATAGGGCACCATCAAATTACAACCACATCTTAATCATAAATTTAAACTTTACATAATGATTACAGGTTTTACATTTCAGTGACTATAAGCTCCAAGTTTAAAAAACAAGTTATCTTAAAACCCACACCTGAACACCTAATTTTCCATAGGTATATAGAGAGATAGATAGATCTTCTCACAGTACATCTATATCCTAGAAGCAATATTATTATTATTACTATTATAATTATTCTTATTATTGATTAACAGAGTTTAAGCAAACCAACTAATCTCACAGCCAGCTTCTATTGTAGCTGGCAGGTTGCTGGGGAATGAGTACATGTCATAGTGTCCTACCCTAACACAATTCTTATTTAGTTAACACAGTGAAACAAGTTATTTTAACTAGAAAACTTTAAGTCAGGGGTCTTTTTGCTTTTCCAAGGTAAAAGGAGAATCTCCTGCACAGCTCTATATCCCCAAGGCATACCCCAAACTTAACAGTAAACTTTTGATTATAGAGGCCAGGAAAGAGACAATTTTATTAGTGGTTGAGGAAGTTCAAGCCTAACAATGGGCACTGAAACTCATTTGTTCTTACTTGATCATGGGTCTGTTTTTCATAGGTGAAACTCGTGGCCCCAGCAACTAAGCTTTCTTTGTTCTAGCTTTCCTAGCCCTGACCAAACAAGTCCCTAGCAAGAAATGTGTTTTCCTCCTAAGTTACTGATTCAAAGGCAGTTGGCAAAACATCCTAACTTAATCCCGTAATTATATATGAAAAACACCTACTGTTTTGAACTACACATATTTTTTAGTTATTTCTGAAGTCTCAATAGAGTCACCAATTCAGCTGAGTGGCACTGCCTTGCCCAGGTGACATTGCTTAAGGGAAAATCACCACCATTGTTATGTGTGCCAGCAACACTGCCCAGTGAGGGGTTAGAGACCCCATAGAACTTTCATACCACAAGAGAGATAAGGAGACCATGGTAGCAACAAGTCCAGCAGTAGCAAAGGGCGTTCAGGAGACAATCCCCAGGGAGGCCAAGGTAAAAACCAACTATTGCCTTACTAAACAATAGGCTGACTCCTGACTCTCCAATGCCGGCTGCTGTTCCCCTGCGCTGCTCCCAACAATAAAGACAGGATGTAGATTGCTTGGAGCTGAGGGGTTGGATCAGGGAGAGGCTGTCATGAACTCGAGAAATGACTTTAAATTGCTTACAGTGAGGAACACACATGTCATCAAATTCACATAATCCCTGGATGATATGTTTAAAATGAGTGAATGTTATGGCATGCAAATGACATCACAATAAAACTATTTAAAAGAAACAATATACTTATCCATTGTGGGCATTGGGCCAGCTAAGGGCATTGGCTGTCCTTCCAGCAGACCTCTGTTGGATTCCCAGCACCCACATGGTGGCTCACAACCACTTGTAATTCTCATTCCAGGGGATCTGATGCCCTCTTTTGGCCTCCATGAGCAATGCACACAAAATACCCAGACACATAAAAAGTAAATGTTTTAAAAAAACAAAACAAAGCAACAAGTACATAGAACTGGCTGTATATAGTCAATCACTTATGTGATAAATGTGTATACATATATTTACACAGGCTTGAAAACATTAATAGGTTATAAGGTTTTCTACTAGTATTGGAATATGACTTACATGTTCAAAATATCTTCACTAGGATTTTTTGTTGGTTTCTGAATATGCAAATGTAAAGCTGTAATTTACTTAAGTATCCTCTAGATCTGTTTTGTTCATTGGGGAAAAAAATTTCCTAATCCTCTTCTTGTAGTTCAGTGAATTCTCTCTATGACAGCCGAGGTGTTCAGTACAGGCCTCCAGCTAGATGCAGGTGCTGTTTTTTGATGTATATCTGCTAATGCCTATTGGCCCTTAATAAGTCACTTAACTATCAGGTCGCAGTTTTTTATCTGATCAGAAGCTAAGCCACCAGTTTGGAGGTAGGTCTCTAAGTTTAAATTGCAGCTCCCTCTTCCACTAAGAACCTGGCCTTAGATGAATTTCTTAGCTTGAGATTCTGTTTCATTATGGAGGCGTTCATGGCACTATATGTGAGCATGCTTGTAGGACATTTAACACAAGCTTAGCTATCATTCTCTACACAATACAGATAAATAATATGTGTCCTCGGTGTTTTGAGGGAACCTAGTAATAAATCCTTGAGGTCCTTTGTACTGATGACCATCCATTTACAGTCTGTCACTTGAAATTTTCACTGTGAAGGATTCAGGAGATGGGTCTCCCTAAAAAACACTAATGCTTTCTACACAAGCTGTTTTGAGCTTTGTATCACAATCAACGCCATTCGGTCTCTACACAGCTCACTATTCTTCAGATGAGAGCTACGCATACGTAACACCAGATAATTATTATCATATAGAAACCAAAAGCAGCAAAAATCAAGTGGTGTCCTGCATTTCCCTGTCCCTGGAAATTCCATGGTAGACTGGGCAATCACTGATATCATCTTGGCTTCCATAAATGTCTTAGTTAGGGTTTCTATTGTTGCAATGAAACATGACCATTTGTAAGTCGGGGAGGAAAGGGTTCACTTGTACATTGTGGTCCATCAATGAAAGATGCTAGGATAGGAACTCAAACAGGGCTGGAACCTGGAGGCAGGATCTGATGTAGAGGCCACAGAGGAGTGTTGCTTACTGGCTTGTTCTCTATGGCTTGCTCAGCCTGATTTCTTGTAGAACCCAGGACCACCAGCCCAGGGATGGGTCTACTGACAATAGGCTGGGCCCTCCCCCATTGATCACTAATTAAGAAGAAAATGCCTTACAGCCAAGTCTTATGGAAGCATTTTCTCAATTAAGTTTCCCTCCTTTCCTTACTTTGTGTGTCAAGTTGACATAAGACTAGCCAGCATAATGATGCTAGAAACTGAGAAGCCCATGATATACTTTCTAGAAGATGGAGACCCAAAACAGCTGGTGATGTGGTTCAAACTGAGTTCAAAGGTCAGAGAACCATTGATGCTAATAATATAAATCTAGGACAGAGGACAGAGGGGCACAATATGGCATCTGTGTTCAACAGGAAGACAGAAAAGGAGAAGGCAAATCCATCCTTCTCTATTTTTTTGTTTTATCAAGGTTCTTACGATGCCCAACCTGGGGAGGAAAATCTCCTTCACTGAGTTTCCTATCAACCAGCTGAGCAGGGGCCTCTTGTTCAACCCAGAGAGAAGTAGTGGGGAGACAAGGAAAGCGTCTAGGTCTCTGATAGCTTTCATGTCCTTTGGCACTGGGGAGTAGCAGCAGCTGGCACCATCTAACATCACAGCTTTCCTGTAGATCTCAGGAGCTGGGATCCTTAGCCCAGTGGTGAAAAGTGTTTATCTCTTATGTAGGCTGAGGAACCATGTTATGACTCCTGAGCTATTATGGTTTGAATCCCAAATGTCGCTTGTGGGATCATGCTTAGTCTCTAGCCAGTGGCATCATGTCTTAGTTAGGGTTCTAAAAACTTTGGGAGATAGGACCTAGCTTCTGGAGGTGAGGGTGATTGCTTAGGACTATGCTGTTCCTCCTGCATTTCTTCCCATGGCCCCTGCTTCCTGTCCTACTAAAATGTGAATGGAGATGCTCTGCTATACCATCTCTGGTGAGTCCGAAATTTGCTCCCCCAAGGACCAGCGAAACCACGTATGCAAAAAGCAAAGGTATTTTTATTCTGCAGAGCAAACCAGCATGCGGTGGTCAGGCACCATGTAAGATGGCGGACGACCCAGAAAGCTGGCCACATGGGTTTCTAAAGGAAGCAAGGGATCTTTCTCATTGTCAGAACCTAGTACTGGATTGGTTCATTAAATGTTACGGGGAAACAAAGGTTTCTGGGAAAGTGAGTACTTGACATTAAACAGAGAGGTTTCTGGGAAAGCGAGTACTTGGCATTAAACAGAGAGGCGGGGTCAGTGCCGCCCACTAGGGACGCTGGTCCTCTCAGTCTCCACCATGATGAACTTATCCTCCGAAACTACCAGCCAAAATAAATCTTTCTTCACTTGATACTTGGGAACTGTCTTAGTCAGTCAACTCTTATAAAAAGAAAACATTTAATTGGGGCTAGCTTACAGTTTCAGAGGATTAGTCCATTATCAGCATGGTGGGTAGCATGGCAGCAGAAAGAGGAAAACCACTGGGCCTGGATGGAGCCTTTGAAACATCGAAAGCCGCCGCCAATGACGCACTTCCTCCAGAAGGCCACACCTTCCGATCCTTGCAAATAGTGCTGTTGCCTGGTGACTAAGCATTCAAATATATGAGCCTATGGGAGTCAGTCTTATTCAAACCACCACGGGTACCTTTCAGGAACAGGACTAATACACAGGTCTAACCTGTGGGGATTCCCTGGCCCTTGGTAATGGCTATGTTCCATCTCCTGGCCCTGGTGAGTCTAAGACTGGTAGACCTTCAGTGCTTCTACCACTGTAGTTGCCAGTGTCATGGCCGCTGCTGTAGTGACCCCCACTGTCCCTTGCCTGTTGGTTCCTGCAGCCATTGTGGTGACCGTCTCTCCTCTCTGCTCTGCAGCCACTCTGGCAGTTCTGCCACCATCACTGCCAAGTTGTCAAGACCACCATCAATGTTATCTTGGTTGCTGTGGCTCCACCTCTTCTGTGGCTGACAAGGCGGGGGCAGCTCTCCAGCTCTCTACTTCTGTGACTCCATCTGTCAGCTGCTCCACATCACGGCCTCTCCTTCCTTTGTTTCCAGCTCAGCCCACTCTACCAATGTCGGGTATCAGAGGTAGGCAAGGGAAGCCTTTTAATTGGGACTCAGGTTGAGGCACCAGAGAGGCTGCACAGAAGTGTGTCTCCTGGCCAGCTTACAAAGCTGTCTTCCCATACAGCCAGAAACGGAGAGTGGCACTAAAAACATCAGACCTTCTTGCAAACGAAGGACCGTGTTTAAACCAGTCATGGCTTTGTCTTTTTTCCACCAGTCACAACTATCCCTCTGTTAGGCACCCCCATGGAAGTGCTCGCCTTTGGCCTAGATAGAAGTGGGTGCGGAGAAAGTCAAGTGAAAACTGTCTGACACACGTGTGGTTGGAGCTGCACCTTTTCATGCAGAAATAACTGCAGCATTTGTCCTGTAGTTTCTTCAAGGTGTCCAAGGATCATTCAGCATGGCCGGTGCTGGCCTAAGGGTAGACCAGATGACTATTTGACTGGCAGTTCTCACTGTTGGGTCTGCAAAATGGCTCAAATGGACACTGAGCTATACATATGGCCATTTTAAAGCAGTTTATTTCCGAGGGTTACATTCTGACATGTTGGGGCTAACCAATTGAAAAAAACGTGGTGGCGGAGAATGTGACCATGCAGGCCTTTTAAACCAAACAGGCAGTGGCTAGGGGATCTTCCTGATTGGTCAAGATCTGGATACTGGATTGGCTTATTAAATAAAGCAAGAACTTTACCGGGAAACAGAGAGCCGTGGTCAGTGCTGTCCACCACTAGGGGGCACTGGTTCTCTCTCTCACAAGATAGCAAAGTTATCGTGGAGAGTCTAATCGCTGTCAGGAAGTTGTTACATTGACCTATCTTTATTTACTAACAGGAAAATCAACCTCAGAAGACATACCTACAATAAACTACTTGCAAATAGTAGCTTTAACAAGTCTTCACAGAGCTTTGACAATGTGTAACAGCTGCCTGGAACCCCAGGGAGAGATGTGCCCCCTAATCTGCCTTAAATCCAGTGATTCAAATGCTAATCTCAAGGAGAAAAACCCTCAAAGACACACACACACACACACACACCCAGAGCCTGGGCGCCTCCTGATTCATCAAGTTGACCCGTGAAACTAAGCCTTACAACTCTTCAAGCAAGAAGCTCTTGCTCACTTACCATCTCCTAAGCACTTTCCTCTCTTCCTCTGAGGTGTTTTTATTGAGAACGTGAGTCTCTGCATGCCACCATGGAATCTCACCTCCCTTCCACTTCAGCGCCTCAGATGGCACTTGCGGTTGAACAGCTGGGGTTTGGTCTAATGACTAGCAAGTCCTCCTCTACGCCTTCAGCATACATCCCTACTAAAACAATTGCCTTTCTAGGTGAGGCGACTCACCTGGGAGTTGTAAGGAATCCCACACTCATTAGGAAAGCACATCTCTGTGGGCCCTTGAGCTTTCTAAGAAACAAGTGTGTAATTAAAACCGTCTGATCGGGAGGCCCAAATTTGTGGCTTATATTAAGAAGATTGTGCTTTTGAAGATATCTCCATTTTGGGGAAAGATAACTGGATTACAGTTTTAAAACAATAATAGAGGGGATAGGAAATGGGTAAAATTTTGCTTATAATATTACAATGTTCTTAAGTTTCACCGATAAAGCAAAATCGTAAATGATCCATGTTAAGAACCTCAATATCTACAATAGTAAACCAGGCATACTTAGATTTATTTGTAGGCTTTTTGTTGTTGTGGTGGTGGTTTCACACTTTGTTTTCTGTGTGTATATGTGTATGGGTGAGTATGTGCCGTGACATTCCTGCGGAGGTCCAAACACAACTAATGACAGTCCATTTTCTCCTTTTAGATGAAAATGAGGACGTGACCACTCTGGGGTATGGTTGAAAAGAAGGTTTTTACTGTAGCTCTGAGAGAGGGCACAGCCAGAAACACCTGGAAGAGTCCAAACTGAGCATGGCCAGCAGAATAGACCAGACCATGAGAGGAGAGAGGAGCAAGAAGAGAGAGAGAGGAAAAAGAAGAGAGAAGAGCAAGAGAGGAAACCAGGGAGGTGCAGTGCCCAGAGGGGCCAGGACTCTGGAGCAGTGCTTGCAATGCTGAGAGGACCTGGCAGCCAGTGTGTGTTTGGTGTGTTGAACAGGCCCTACAGTCAGCCATTCGTCCTGAGTTTCTTTGGGACCTAACACCTTTCACCAGGTAGGTTCCTAGAACCGAACCCAAGTGCTCAGGCTCAGCAACAGTTGCTTTTACTCACCGGACCTTCTCTCTGGCCCTCTTTGTGGGTTTTAGAAGCAGAGATTTTATTTTGATTTGCTTTCTGTAAGCTCATGGCATATCAAAGTTGATTAAATTGGAGAGGAATTACCTATGTAGTTTCAATCGCACTTTAAATATAACCAACTGTTAGAAAAGAAATAGAAAGATTCATTTCAGTGTCACACAAAAGGACAGAGTGAAAGCGGCTCTGTGAGGGTTTGGGATTTTCTCGTTTTTGTTTTTTTCAAAAAACATGCACCAGACCCCATACGGAACTCACACACACACACACACACACACACACACACACACAGGAACAAAAGGTTCACTTAATTTTTATTCTTTTTTAACATAATATTTTTATTAATTATTTGAGAATTTCATACAATGTATTCCAATCACACTTTCTCTGTTGTAGCTCTGGCTGTCCTGCAACTCACTCTGTAGATCAGGCTGGCCTCAAACTCACAGAGACTCACCTGCCTCTGCCTCCCAGATGCTGGGATTAAAAGTGTGCACCACCACCCACTTTCTATTCCTCCCAGGTCCTCCCTCTCCCAACCCCTGTGCCCTCAGAAGGAATAAATAAATAAATAAATAAATAAATAAATAAATAAATAAAGCCTACAAGAACACAGAAAGAAAGAAAGAAAGGAAGGAAGGAAGGAAGGAAGGAAGGAAGGAAGAAAGAAAGAAAGAAAGAAAGAAAGAAAGAAAGAAAGAAAGAAAGAAAGAAAAAGAAAGGAAGGAGGGAAGAAAGAAAGGAGGGAAGGAAGAAAGGAGGGAAGGAAGGAAGGAAGGAAAGAGAGGAAAGAAAAAGAAAAAGAAAAGGAAAAGGGAAGGAAACCAAAACAGAAAGTCCATGAATCACGGACATCAACATGGTTTCCAGCAGCAGTATGGGTCACGAGCGTCAACATGCATTCTGGGAGGAGCTTGGATCTCGGACATCAACGTGGTTTCTGATGGCAGAATCAGTCACTTATATAAACTTGGTCTCCAGTGGCAGCACGGATCACAGACACCAACATGGTTTCCAGATGCAGTATGGACCGTGAACATCAGCATGGCAGCAACAAGGATCACAGACATCAGCCTGGTTTCCCTCAGCACCAAGAATCATGGAAATCCGCATGGATTCAAGCAGTTGCACAGATAGCAGACATCCAATGGCCTCCAGCAGCACAGACCACGGACGTCAGCGTAGTCTCCGGCGACAACACAAATCACCATCAACATGGTTTCCGGCAGTAGCACATATCCCAGACATCAACGTGGCTCCCTAACACATTTGATAACCATGTCTTTTCCTCATTGGCGGGAGTCTGACCTCAGAGGCTTTGGGGCTTCACTAGTTTTAAAAGAATCAGCACAAATCAGCACAAAAGAAATGAAGAATAGTGGGAGAGGCAGAATTCACTGCCTCTGTGTAAAGAAAACTTTTGCCAGGTTGGGGAGATTAAAATATTTGCATAAAAGCTTCCACAAGGTGAGGGAGATTTATGAAATACTGGCCCTTGGCAGGCTAGCTACCTTTGATAGGAGAACAAGCAGAAATATTTCTCACACGACTTTGGGGTACCAGAGCTAAAGTCAACAACTAAACACCATGAGAGCTAGGGAAAATGCAGATTTGGACATGTATAGTCTAGAGATTGTCTTCCAGCCACCAGATTCATATAGAGCGATGTAAAATCCAAGTTTTGTATTCTCTAGAAGGGCACAGATACAGCATGCTCCTCTCTTATTTTATAGGAAGATAAAATATGAAGTTATTATATATATAGTTTATCAGTTCCAAAGGGAACTTGAAATACCCAAAATTCCAAAAGGCAGTAGATATGTCCAGAAATGAGAATTTTGGCCTAATTCAAACTGGACTATAGAAGAATTTCTATCAGTTAGATAAAAGCCAGCCTTCATCAGGAACTTGTGAAACAGGTTTTCTGTTTCAAAAAAAAAAAAAAAAAAAGTCATTCCCCTTGCCACAGGCCAAAGAAACATATGTCTGTCCATTGACATAGACGTCTGGCAGCTCTCAGCATATCAAAGCCCAGGCTCCCTCAGTCCACAAGTTTCATTATGCATTTCAAAGCCCCCACACTAGCACCTGGGACCCTCTCACCTGACTTCTACTCTAAAGTCCCAGGCCTGTTCAAAATCAAGGGCTCTCCTCCCCCTAGCTACTCCTTCCCTTATATCCTTATACCCAGCTACTCCCACTACTCCCTCTGTTGCTAGTACCCATGACCTCGCTTCCCTATCCCTAGCCATGTCCAAGCTGTTTCTTTTTCTCTCTGCTCTGGACTCTGGATATTTTTCTCTCTCTTACCCACAATAAAAAACTTTCCCCTAATGGAGTGGTCATTTCAGCAGCTGCCTTACTGAGCCACCTTATACACATGAAGAAGGAAGAGGAAGAGGAGGAGGAGGAGGAGGAGGAGGGAGGAGAAGAAGGAGAAGGAGGAGAAGAGGAAGAAGAAGAAGAAGAAGAAGAAGAAGAAGAAGAAGAAGAAGAAGAAGAAGAAGAAGAAGAAGAAGAAGAAGAAGAAGGAGAAGAAATTCTGTTAAAATTTTGACAAAGTAATGGAAGTAAATCCTAAAAGAAAAAATCTTTCACTCTGAATGTAAAATTTTATGCTAGGTAAACACACTGACATCAACAAAGAAACTGGCAGTTCTACTGTGTTAATTCATATGCTACAAACTCTTTGCTATGGAGCTGGCTATGGAGGGAGAGCTTGAATGTTCCACCTGACTTTCCCAGGTGCCACATTTTCTCTGGAACCCCAGGGTGATCGCAGTCATGGATATGTAAATCATGTTGGTCTAAACTTGATCTGAGGACCAGTCAGGTTCAACACTCCACCCATGGCCAAGCCTCCCTCACCAGTGCCACTGCATAGATGTGTGAGTATGTGGGATGCCACGTTCTTGAGTTGGTGAAGTTGCAATAGTAAACTTGGGCAGATATGTCATGGCTTTAGCCTGACACTGTCTTGGGAAATGTATCTATCTTGGGGAAGCATCAAGGTGCCATTACTATTTGGCACGGTAGGAAGGATTCATAAAATATTCAATTCAGAAAATCCTCTGATGGCATTCTTATATACATTTTCACATTAATAGAGAAAATTATCATAAAAACTTCCAAATGAGTTCCAGTCGCACAACATCTGCTACAATTTCCTTTTGTCTCTAAGCCATATGAAAGATGCCTACATGTTTCAAAAACATATTACTTTATATAGTGGATTCCACAGAGAAAATAGGCACGCGAAAGAGAATGTGATCTGATCTGTGCATTTCTCAATTAGAATTACCAGTTAGAACCAGAAGGAGACAAGAATTCAGGCCTTCCAAGGGGTCAAACTTAGTCACTGTTCATCATGGAAGGAAGTCATGACAAGATTTCAAACTGGGCAGGAATCTGGAGGCAGGAATTCATGCAGAGGCCATGGAGAGATGCTGCCTAGTGGCTTACTCCCCATGACTTGCTCAGCCTACTTTCTTATAGCACCCAGGACCACCAGCCCAGGGATGGCACCACCCATAATAATGTGGGCCCTCCCCCATCAATCACTAATTAAGAAAATGCCCTACAGCTCCATCTTACGGAAGCATTTTTTTTTTTTTTAATCTGAGGTTCCCTCCTCTCAGATGACTTAGCTTGTGTCAAGTTGACACAAAACTACCCAGTATAGGAAGGTAGGTTCATTCTCTGTGACCTTGCAGGGGTAAGCCTTTCTTGTCATGGCAGGATTCAGCTCTCCAAATCTAAATGAGAAGAGAGTCCTCCATCTGCAACTTCTTCAGCTGCCTGTTTACCCAGAAGCCTCAGCGGTATGATCCTGGCTGCCGCTGCCTTCTTCAGGAGTTAAGCTATTCAAATCCTGTGCGTGCAGTCATCTCCTCAAGACCTAAGCCCTGACCTGCTTAAGACAGTGTGGATTGAAGCCAACATAACCCCACTGCAACCAGACCTGCTGTCTCCAACAGTCAGTCTGAGGAGTACAGCCTCTTGTAATTCAATCCAATGATGTTACTGAGCATTTTCATGGTGCCAGGTTCTGTTAGGCCCTGAGGAAAGAGCAGAAAACAAATTTTCTATTGGCATGGACTGTTGTGGCAGTGGATAAGTGAAAACCAGGCAAATAAACATTATGTTATGTCTAGTGAGGAGAAGTTCTATGAAAACAGGCAAAATAAGGGAATTTAGAGGTAAGGAGGGGGCTTCTATTTCATATAAATAAGAGAAGTCTCCCTTAGAAGTGACGTTTGAGCAAAGCATGGGACCCTTCTGGCACCACCTACCCCTCCTGCTGCCACAACTGTCAGCTCCTTACCTCCATGCAGGATCCCGTGGGCCACCGCCTGAGGCCCAAAAGGCATACACTTGAGATCACTGGCTCTTCTTTCCACTTCCAAATGATGAAAAGCAAACTACGGGACCCTGAGCAAATGCCAAGGAAGCCAAACTAGGATCTAATTCCCCCTCCATGAACTGTGCCCAGTGGAAGATGCCAGCAAGATTGGAAGATAGCAGTGTTAGGACATCTCCCATATAGCCCCAAGATGGCGATGGGTCATGAGAAGTCCCAGCCTCACACACGCAGGCTCATCTCCCAAAAAGCCCTCCAAGGCACTGGTCTCTCTCCAAAAAAGCCATACTTCCTCTTCTTTGTTCTCCTCCCAGCCTATCAGAATCAATCACCCCAACTATTCTCCAACTGTACCTCCCCTTTTTCTTTCTCCCATATAACCTACTATCTTTCCTAAGGTCCTTGTCTCTACCTTCTCTAGAGGAAGACCTTATCCCTCTTCTCCTATTCCCTTCCCCAGTTCCCTGCCCTCTGTCCCTCTGGGGCAAATGCATCCCCTTTGTGCTAAGACTCTGGTGCCTGGGTGCCTTCTGTGCAGATCTCAAGTTCCTTCAAACAGGCAGATAAATTCTCTCACTTACTCCCGCTGATGGACAGCTCCAGGGCACAGACCCTTCATATAACCTTTGTGACCGCTGAATGGTATCCCCTACAAATATACAGAGAAGTCCTAACTTCCATATCTGTGTGATTTTTACCTGGTCTTTGCTTGTGTAATCATGACAAGATGAAGTCATGAGGCGGGGGCTCTAATCCAACCTTTTATTTTTACATAAAGGAAAGCACAGGGACACAAAGACACACAGGAAGATATTGCTAAGTAACAAGGGAGACTGAGATTGGAGTTACACAGCTACAGGCCAAGGTAGAATTGCTGCAAACATCAGCTCCAAGAGGCAAGAAGAGTCTCCCCTACAAGCTGCCTAGAAAACATGCTCTAGCCACATCTCAACACTCTGAACTTCTAGGCTCCAAAACTGCCACACAGAACGCCTCTGTTGTTCTAAGGACTTCAATCACTCCCTTACAGCAGTCCTAGGAAAGGAATGTACAAGGCAACCAGCTGTGGGGGGTTGTACCTCCCACACAAAGCGCTAACACTTAATCCTTGCCTGAGGTCTGCTTTCCAGAGAACCATTGCTATGACAACCGAAGTCCTGGATCAACTAGAGGAAGATTGGTTGAGGGATATTTGAGTTCACAGAGTGTTGATGGAGGGAAGAGTCGGATCAAGGGCCTGCCGTGGCGGCACGCTGTGGGCAAGACTGAAAAGATAAAATTAGAGGAATAAAAGATGGGATCCAGGGCCACGGGGAGGGTGTGGGTTTGTTGTTTTCTTTCTTGCTATATGTCAAGATAGGGTTTACATACTATAGTAAAGCAACTACATTTTAAGGGTATTTTTTGGTGATTTATTTTTTAAATTAAAACATAACAACCCAATAAGATCGGCGTCCAGATATAATTCACATCACCTCACGGACTGCGGTCACAAATTCCAGATTAGACTCCCACACATATCTAATGATTTTAGATACATATTCATTTAAATTTACTCTCATATCTATTCTTTTACTGTTCATTATTCCTTTAACCACTTCTACTACACATCGCGCATCTTTTTCCTGTGAACAATGTCATTTTTGGTAGTTGACTTCCGTGTAAATCAAGTGAAGATGGCGTCTCCATTTCTCAAGTCCCTACCCCTTGGTCAATATAATTTACTAACTTACTAGCCAAAGGTAACTAACTACTAGTCATTTTTATCATCGCAGGTTTATTTTATGTCTCAAATGGTGTATAAAGAACCAGATGACAGAAACGAGACCCTTCCATTGCCGTGCGTGCTCTCCCCCTGTTTGCACAGCGGGTATCACTACCTGGCCTGTATAAGTCGTGTTTGTCTACCCAGTCTCTTACTGATGAGTATTTTATTTGCAGCTTAGGCCTGTAGTAAGTGGAACTGATAAGTCCTAAGAGCATATATGTTTCACTCCCTTTCTTCAGTACACAAAACCATTGCCCTTGGAATAAACCCACTCATGTGCTTCCCAGGTCAACAGCAAAATGTCTGTGAAAACTTCCTTAGTTTTTCAAAGTGACTGCCCTGTTTTACACGATACCTAGGAGCCACAGCCATCCCATCGTCTCACCGTGGAATTGTCAATCTTTTTTAATTTTAGCCGTCTTGGTGGGTGTACAGTGGTATTCATCCTGGTTTTAATATGCATTTTCCTGATGACTAATGACGAATTCTTTTGATACGCTGGTAATTACTTAGCTTCTTTTATGAAGTGTTCATCTGCATGTTAATGCATCGGTTCTGGCCACACCCCACATCCACGATCTGTGTTAGTCATCTATCGCTGCCTTATAAATCACTCTGAAACCTGCCAGCTAAAAACAACCATCATGTGATAGCTCACTAGGGTCAGAAGCCTAGGAACAAGGGAGTTGGCGGTTTCAGCTCAGAGCCTCAGGCTGACGTGGAGACGTGGACTGGGGCCGGTGCCGTCTGAAGAAGGCTCCATGGGGTTGCAGACACCACTTTTAAACCCACTCTCCCATGCTTCGTGGGAGAAGTGTTTCATGCTACTCGGTAAAATATTTTAAGAGCTTAAAGATCCCCTGCTACTCTCCCAGACCTCTTGGTCTCAGTTTGAAGAAACTCATCTACAAGGTGGCATAGACAGAGGCAGAGCTCACAACTGGCTGCGGGAGGGGCGGCAACAGAAACGTCTTCAGGTGCAGAAAGCTGCTCACAATGGTTTCATTACATCCCCAGTACTGTACTTGGTCATTTAAACATAAATCAGGTTGTGTGTCCAGTACTCTACAAAATGTCCCTCGACCCAGAAGCTTACCTGTAGGTACTGTGTGAGGGAACGAAGGTGAATAAGTCCCGCCACCCATGGAAAGCATGCCTTGGACAGTGTGGTCACTAAACGTGAGGTTAGACCACAAAGCCAAAACATTTGCGGACAAGGATCCCTCTAGGACTAGACCAACCTAAAACTGAGAACAACAGGCAAGACATCAAGCAAAGACCAAGGCACTGCAGAAAGCAGAGCCTCAGTCCCGCTTCCCGGCTTCACTTGTACCTGGCTAATTTAAAAGCTTTCTTCCTGACAGCCCACAGTCCTCGGCATTCCACAGCTTTCTGAGGACAGGGCCTGCTGAGTGGGTGAGGTCCGCAGGTGCCTGGGACATTTTATTTTGTAGAAACCCAAGTGCCTAAAGCACTCAATCTTTTTAGTCTTTCTCTTGTACCAGGATGGGAACCCGGGCTGTGGATGCTAGGCAAGCTCCCGATTACTGAACTACATCCTGAGACCTGTTTCATATCGATTTCCAAATGAGATCTTGCTAAGTTGCCCAGGATAGCCTGGAACTGTTGCCTAATTTGGACTTAAACCTGCAATTCTCCTACCTCAGGACCCTAAACGCTTGGCTAGACCGCCTCTACTGTATCTATCTGATGGGTGACTGAAATGGACTGGCATCCCTGTCTTTATATTATGCCTGTCTCCTGTGTTGTCCATCCACCCAACCACAGGGCCCCAACCAAACCATGAAGCCAGGACGTTCATTTAAGACAGTGACTAACTCAGGAGTTCTGGGTAGGTCACAGAGGCCAGTTAACCTGCAACGTCAATATTAAGATGCTTGTGCACAAGAAAGAAAACATCTTCTGAAATTGTACCTGTGACCAACAATCACTTACCAAAACTACAGCCCACCCCAGAAAATCAGTCAAACTTTCTGTTCCCTTTGCTCAGGTCTCTGAGCTGTGCCACCTGCCCTTGTCTTGAGTGGTCCAGTGCCACTTCCAATAAAGGAGCTTTTGCCTGTCTTGTTCATAATATGTGGCTTTGTCTCATTTCTATCATTTCCATGCGTAAGATTCCAGTGCTTAGTGTGAAGATCACTAAGAGTAATAATCAAGAGGGCTTAGAATACATCCGACAGTAGGAAATTCTAAGGAATGCCCTCTATAATATAGGGAAAGTAAATGAAAACTGTCATGTGATGTCATTTAAATATATACACATGAGAAAAATTAGAAAAGAAAGTATAATGCTCATGTAAAAAAGATAGGAAAATGGCACCCTGGTCTGATCATTACATATTATATTCATTTATTGAAATGTCATGCTTGGTACTATAAACATAAACACATCAATTACAAATAAGAATATGTATTTAAAAAATGACAGTGAGGTAGGCAAGCATAGGAAATAGCTTAGCAATTTGGGATTCCACTTTTGGGAGGTATATGCACACCCTTCTCCCAACAATGGACTTAGCAACCTGGAACCCCCACCTGTATCAAGCTGTGCATATACAACGCTCCGAACAATGAAGTAAATTTTTCCACCCCTAACAACTATCAGTGACTCCTCTTTCACAGACAGTTTCTATTCAAATATTTTTCAACTTTATCCCAATATGGGAATGAGGGGGGGGCAGATCCAACCTAGACTGATTTTGGGTATATGCACAATAAGACAAACTATGTCCTCTGAAGTGAATTTTTAGGAAGAACTTGTTATTTACTGTTTAATACCTATGCATAATTGGGAATGCATATGATTGAAAATTTGTGTATCATGGAAGGGGGGTTATTTAACTCAAACCTGTCAATCAAAATAGAGAACCACTTTGCTATGCACCCTGGTAGCCACCTCCTATCCCTACACCCCAAACAATAGCCTGAGCCCTTTAGTACTCTTTCTCTCAGGTGACCCACTGTCTTTCTTTGAAATAACTTGTACTCTCTCCTCGCTCTTAACAAAACTCCCAACTTTATCGTTTGTGTGTGCATCTTTTTCCAATTCTTTAAACAGACACCAGAATCTGGAAACACACAGAGATTACCAGTAATAACAGAATCCTGGGTAAGGTCCCCTCCCTCCTTGCCACATTTGCTGTAGAGACAAGGTCTTCCATATCCCAGACTGGCCTCAAACTTGCTACATATATATAACCACAGATGACCTCGAACTCTGGCTCCTCTTGCCTCCCAAGTGCTGGGATTACAAGTGCAAGAGCCTCCATATGGTGTTGCTTACCACATTTAACACTATATCTTACACTTAAAGATCTAAAATTACTGATTAGTACCCCTTTCTTAAACACTGAACCTTATGCAGTAAAAATAAAGCATAAAAATGATTTAAAATGTTCTCATGTTTATATGACTTCATTTGAAAAATTCAAAGCTACAGACGCTTCGAGCTTGGAACAACCACAACAGCTGATGATGCTTCACCTGGATCTGTCGTTCCCAGGGTGCCTTTCCTCTCTGGGTACCACATCACTGGAGACACGTCTGAGATCCCACACACCTGTGTCTACAATCAAGCATCTCCCTAGCATTTTACCCAAGCAGCAACCCACGTCAGAAATCTCTTATAAATATAAAGTTTAACTTTCTACAATACACTAAGAAACGCTCTCTTGTCTATTGTTTGTGTGTTCTATTTAGTTGGGCCTGTGTTTAGTGTTGTGTAAGATAATCCTTCAACCATTTTTTTAGTCTTTTCATGATATTGACCCCTTTTGGGACTCTGTGTAGATTAGCTACCTTCACGCTACCCTTCAACTTTGAATGTATCTGTTTCTTTATGGTTATTAGTTGCTTGAATTTCTCCACTAACTCATAGATTTCCTTTTGCAATGAAATGGTATTAATTATCTCCTACAGTCTTGGACATCTCTTAACAAATGTGTTTAAGAGGTCAGGCTGAGGGTGTGATGGATGCTGAGTTAGACTCAGTCATGCATGTCTGAACTTCGGCCTTTGGTCCTCTGCATGGTAGTAAATGAGTAGCTTGAAGCTTAAGAACCAAAAGATCAATAGGTGGTGGTAGCCCACGCCTCTAATCCCAGCACTCCAGAGGCAGAGGCAGAGGCAGAGGCAGAGGCAGAGGCAGAGGCAGAGGCAGAGGCAGAGGCAGAGGCAGAGGCAGAGGCAGAGGCAGAGGCGGAGGCGGAGGCAGAGGCAGAGGCAGAGGCAGAGGCAGAGGCAGAGGCAGAGGCGGAGGCGGAGGCGGAGGCGGAGGCGGAGGCGGAGGCGGAGGCGGAGGCGGAGGCAGGTGAATCTCTGAGTTCAGGGCCAACCTGGTCTACAGAGCGAATTCCAGGACAGCCAGGGGTATACAGAACACTCCTGTCTAGAAAACAAAACAAAACAACAAAATATGTTTAAAAAAAGAAGAAGAAGAAGAAAAACCAAATAATTGAGAGCAACTGGGAGTAAGCTCCAATTTCCACAGCAGAAGAAGGGGTCTGATGCTTTTAACCACCTAAGGCTCGTTTATACTGAAAGACCATTTCCTACTCTTCCTGTTCTGCTATTTATTTTCCAAGCCAGCCGATAAATTAGGCAGGGAGTCAATCAGTCATAGACTTAAAAGGTTGCTGTACCAGAGAATAAGTCATCTGAGCAACATCCACTGCTCAGAGGCTGCAGTCTGTGAACCTCCAAAACTTCTCATCAAGCCAAGTATGGCAGTTTCCCACCCGAAATTCTAGCTCTCTGTAAGCAGAGGCAGGATTCAGAGGCGGAGGCCAGCTGAGGCTATATAGTGAGACCCTCTTTCAAAGTGGAGAATTACAAAAAGTTTTGAGCTATGAAAAAAAAATACTTGACTCTGGAACTAATCAAGCAGTATTTAGGCAGAGGGAGGCCCATCTAAACTTGATTTGTTACTTGACCTATTAAATCTTCCCGGAAGATGTAGCAATTTCTCCAACTAAGAGCCATGGCAAGAACTCGGCCTTAATGGCAAGTCTGAGTCGTATTTCTAGGAACAGCCTTCTGCGTGCAGCCAGGGGCTTGACTGCAGCCCCAAGGATGAGGTCGCTTCTGAGCCCGTGCCATGGTTCTTACCTCACCTGCTAGTTAATCAGCGTTCTGTCCTATGAGCCTGGACACCACATCAACAGTTTCCCAGCACAGATGAAGTCTTCGTCCTGCTTCAAAACACTTTAGTAAGTGCCACCTACATTCTAGTGTCTTGTCTTCACCAGCACATGAATGGTGAGGGTCTAGAAGAGTGTATCTCATGAATGACCTCCTACCAATGTTTGGCAAGCCTGGTGAAATCTTATATCAGAGGTTTTCCAGTAGGTGTTTGGACAAAGGAAGAAAGAGGAGAATGTATTAGTGTTGACTGTTTGCTACAGCAGCAGCCTGGTCTCAATGTGTATAGTAACTGAAACGTACATCTTGTTCATTAAATAATCTGAATTGGTTCCAGGTTTGGGAGACAAGAGAAGGTGCATTCCATTCTCCATTGTTAGGAAAGATCCAGGCTGATAAAGGCTACGGTGTGTGTGTGTGTGTGTCTGTGTGTGTGTGTGTGTGTGTGTCTGTGTGTGTGTGTGTGTGTGCGTGTGTCTGAGTGTTCGCTCCTGAAAGTAGAAGCCAGAGGTTAACCTTGAGTGTCATTCTTCGAGGGCTGCCCACCTTGTTTTTGGGGAACTAGAGATGACTGGTTCTGCTGGCTGGATGAGCAGCAAGCCCTAGGGATGCTCCTGTCCCTGATGTCCCAGAACTGTAATTACTGGCGGTCCGCCATACAGACTTTATTACACGGGTTCTCAGGTCCTCCTGCTTGTAAGTCAAGCATCTTATCAACTATGCCATCTCCACCCCGACCTCCTGCAGCACTGTGGGCCTCTCTGTGCCTCTGGTGGTAGGGAAATCAACACAAGAAACTCGAAGAGAGCTTGAGAGCGGCCTGCACCAAATGTGCCATCTTCTGTTTGCCAGAACACCATTACATGGCTGTACATGACTCTAGATGAACAACAGAGTGAAACTTTTGGAAGGCAGATGCCCCCAGGGTACACTCTGCTGTAGAAGGGACACTTTGCCAACTACCATCACTGCCCAGGAAGAGGGACAGGGCAACCCCACGGCCTCTTGTCCAACAGTAGTTGATAAGAGCATTCAAGTGCACCCCGTACTGCACCAGGCTCCACATCCAGGCTTTTTCTCATTTCTAGATGGAAAGATGACACTGGGAAACTTGTAATGCATTGTGATACCTTGTGACATCTTAGTCTCTAAGCCTAGACATCTAAGATGTCTTTAAAAGCAGAACTGGAATCCAGAGGTGGTAGCTTACAGCTACCGTTCAAGCACTGGGGAGGCTGAGGCAGAAAGATTGCCTCTCTGTTGTACAAACCTCCTGGAGATGCCTGCGCGAAGTAAGGTGGACACTGCTTTCTAGGCAACGCCATCTCAGAGGATCACTATCGTGTGCGTGGTCTTAAAGTAGAATAAGGGAGAAAGGACCAATTAGATACTGCGTTATTGAGTGCCTTAGTGATTTATTTAAAGCCCTGCTGGTGCTGCCTGTTTGCCAAACACGACTGTACTTGCTACCTGAAACAGAATGATCTGTAGAAATAACTGAAATAACGGGCTGTTGCCCTTAAAACCTGCTGACTGCTAGATGCTGCTCCTGTAAAATCCTGCTTGCTTGCCCGTTTCAGAGTGGCTTTAGAGTATAAAAGGAGAACACCAACTGGACCAGGGGCCGAAGCCTCTCAGGCGATACCCTCGTTGCCATCCACCAGTGACACCTGTCTTCCACTCTCTTCAGTGTGAGGCTTATTCCAGAGAGCCCGCAGCGATCTGTCTTTAACCGAATGTAGCACTCATGGGTAGGAAACCATCACACACTTAACAGTCACTTAGTAAGCATTTCCCATGGCTCTAACTCGAATAATTCCATTAGCTGGCAGTGTGAACAGAAGGGTTGCTGTATAGGGGTGGGATGAAGGGGAGACAGGGACACCATCTAGGGATTCAAATAGTCTCGAAACAGTCACAAGAGAAGTCTTTATATGGCTATTAAAATCGAACGTTTCTGTAAGAACAGACAACTTCAGAAATAAAGAAAATTTAAGGGGGGGGGGGGAGGTGGAATCTCTGACTGCTAGTCCGCAGCTGAACGAAACAAACTCCAAGTCTTTCAATACCGGGCTACAGTAGGAGCGCATATTCGATGAAGAGAGTTCAGTTACGTGATGTGACTGTTTGTGGCATCAGAGCCATCTGCAGGAGGTGACCGTGGTGACTAACCCAGGGGAAAAGGAGAGTAGCCTTAAAGGCAGCAGGCAGAGTCAGTGATCACCATATGCGCGTCTGAGTCTCTGGATAATTTTGCTGATGCCTGGCGCTTCCAGCAGAGGGCAGGCAGGGATAGGGAAAGAAACAGGAAAGCAATGCCTTTTGACTGCAGCGTGGAAGGTAAAAGTGAGCCGAAACACACAGCCATCCTAAGGGCAGGAGTGAGACAGTCAGTGTCCTGGGGCCTTTAACAATTTTTGCGAAAACGTTCAGACTCTAACCATTATAAACGCAAAAGAAAAAGCACTGAAACCTCAGGCCATACAGTTCATGACTTTAGAAATACGGCCGGTCGAAGTTTTCTTTGTAAATCAAAATTATCAAGTAAACTTTGGATAGCGCCTTGGGTCTTATCCGTTATGCCTGACCCATCAGTCATACTCCTTCCTAAATTTGGGTCAGCGTATAAACGTTATACTTAGCGCTTCTCACGTTGTGAAATATCTCCAAGATCTGCTTGAGTGTGGACTTCCTTGCCAGCGTCACTTCCTTTGGGACATCTTCATCACAGCCGCTTTCCCAGAGGAAACAGCGCGTGCTTGGCTCCCTGGCATGGGAGCAACGCCAGAGTACCCGTAGTCAGCTCTACCAACTTTGAAAAGGTCACGTGACGCTCACTGATCGTTGCGCATGTGCCATTTATACAGCGCTTTGTAGACTGAGCTAGCAGTGAAGAGTGCGCTTTATTTAATTTCTCACAATTATTGCATGATATATCTTAGCCTGTTATGTGTTGCTCTAAATTGATACCTGAGATTGGGTATGTTATTTAAAAACTAGAAAGCTATTTTTTCTGTTTAGGAAACCAAGGTCAAGGGGTTTGCATGTTGTGATCACTTTCTTGTCTCATTCCTTGACCTACAGCAGAACAGCAAGAGAGAATGAGAGAGAGCTAGACAGCTACACTTGCTTTTATTTTATTCTTTTAAAAGATTTCTATTCTCTGCGTGCGTGTGTGTGTGTGTGTGTGTGTGTGTGTGTGTGTGTTCAGGCACATGCCTGCCAAGACATGGATTTGGAAATCAAGCACAACTTTTGGGAGTTAAGGCCAGGTCTTTGTTTGGGACCCTGTGTATTCACTGTACCTCAGGAGCTGTAGCTGGCCTCCAAGTTCCTAATGACCCGAGTCTCCACCTGCCGTCTTACAGGATTACAGAAGTGTGCTACCACATCAGCTCCTCCTCCTCCTCCTCCTCCTCCTCCTCCTCCTCCTCTTCCTCCTCCTCCTTTCAAGTGAGTCTGTTCACTCTGGCACACAGATCCCATGCAACATTAAAGGGCCTAGCTTTCCCTACAACCCAGGATGAAACCAGCCCCTTTCAGCTACTGTCAACTGCTCTCATTTCTCTGGAAGTAGACCAAGCCCTGGTGAGTAATATGGGGACCAGAGAACATAGAAGTGTCACTGATTCTACTCTGACTCTAGAACCTCTGAAGTTTCTGTTTCTCCAAAGCCATACCAGACATGGCACCATAAGGTGTAGAGGCTGCATTATAATAATGTGCTCCTGATCTCTGAGAATTAGGAGGCATCAAGAGTTCTTCAAATACTGTCCTGTGTAAGATGACATCCTGGGTTTCTCCGCCTTCCCTGTATTTACTTGCTGTTATTTTAGTTCTGTTAGTCAAGGTAGCTGATCTGCTTGGAACGGAATTACTTACGTTAGTAGATTATGAGTTTCTGAAGGGAAAGGACTCAAAGATCTGTACTTTTCAAGCCTTTTCTAACTAAATTTGATAAAGTATATACAACGGCATAAACTGGCACAATCCATACATGTAATACTCTCCTGCGGCTGCTGTAACTTAGTGACTTTAAGTTCCAGAAATGTATTCTCCCACAGATCTGGAGGGCAGAGTTCCAGTGTCAGTGAAGGAGACTGAATTTAAGGTGCCTGCTGGACTGTCTTCCTTCCAGGCCCCTGGGAGAATCTATTCACCCCAACCGGTGACTACTGACATCTCTTGACATCACTCCAAACTCTAGGTACACCTTCACTCTGTCATCCACATGATGTAAAACTTCCCTCTGTATTTGAGCAACCTTCAGAACACACCCAGACAACCCAGAATGACTGCCTCATCTTAGGGCCCTTAATTTAATCACACTGGAAAAGACTTGTTTCCCCTGTAAGGTAACATTTAAAGATTCCGAAGATTTGATGTTTTGCTTTGGTGTTGTGATTTGAATCCAAGGCCAGCATATGTCCTATCACTGAGCTGTACTCTATCCCCTAAGAACTGATATTTGAGAGATGTAATATGGTGTAATAGGATAGCCTTTCAGTTCAGTGCATGTGGAAAAGATATTGTCAAGAGACAGGGTATCAAGAGTGTTGCCTTCAGGATGATAGTTCTGACCGACCATTTGATTGACAACACTTTAAAAAGCCGATATAGTTTTTTGGTTTTTCGGTTTTGTTTTTGTTTGTTTGTTTGTTTGTTTTACATCTTAAATACATTCAAAACAGTGAAGGATTATAGAGCCAAATTCTGGGAAAAGGATGAAAGCCAGAAAGATTAGCCCAGTATTTTTGGACAGTATCTCTTGGAAGCATTCACCAATTAAAAAGGGGGAGGCAGTTAAAAGGCAGAGAAGATGGGCAGAGCTCCTGGTAACTAGTTGGGTAAGAGAGAAAATAAGGCCCAGCCATGAGGGGACCCCAGTAAATCCCTTCTTCCTCAGTTAGGAACCCTAAGGCAACATACCTCGGGTGGAATTGAATCAGGTCTTGAATTGAATTGAATTGAATTGAATCAGGAATTGGAGCCAGCTAAGGTCTGAGCCGCCTCAATACTTCACCCAAAGTTAATGGGGTCTCATTATTGAGCCAGATCTTGTCATTGCCCAGAATCAAATGTAAATCCTTTCTGGAGGAAAATAACATACCCAGTGGAAATACTTCCAAAGTGAAGAAGAAATAGTTTCATTAACAAGTGTGTATTAAGGATATTTGTCACCATCTGATGTATTTTAAATACATTTTTTTAAAAAAGTGAACTCAGCACAGTTAAGTTATCTCAGCTAACACAGGCATGTCTGTGTGCAAGCTGTTGTTTAAATAGGTATTTCCAGGTATAAAATAAATGTTTAATAATAAGCAACACAACTCACCAGAAACAAATAAGAGCCCTTAAATTTGCATGTATATTATAATACGCAGATGGTCCCCAGATAATGAGATGGTCATATACTGGAGAAGCCCATTCTAACTGGAAAATACCACAAGTCACGGTTGTCTTATGCATTTAACCAGCTGTTAAAAATATCAAAACCCATTCACTGCAGCTTGGGTCGTTTCCCTCTGTGACTGGGTGCTGGCTAGGAGCTGTGGCTCATGACCTCTGCTCACTATCCAGTCTTATTAGAGAAGGTTTTATGGCATATCCTTAATCTCAGAAAAAGATCAATATGAAAAAGAACTAGTTTACATCTATTTATTTATTTGTATGTGTGTGCAGGGTATGCTTGTATGTTCCACTGGGTACATGGGGAGACCAAATGAAATGTGTGGGAAACTATTCTCTCCTCTATCATGTGGGCCCTGGGGTTGAACTCAGGTCATCAAGCTTGGTGACAAGTGGCCTTTCACCCACTGAACCACCTCACTAGTGCTAAATTCAATTTTTTTTTTTTTTTTTTTTTTTTTGGTTTTCCAAGATAGGGTTTCTCTGTTGTAACTATGACTGTCCTGGAACTCGCTGGCCTCGAACTTACAGAGATCCACCTGCCTCTACCTCCCAAGTGCTAGGGTTAAAGGCATGTGCCACCACCATCTGGCAATTTTATTTTATGAGTGTTCTACCTGCATGCACACCTGAATGCCAGAAGAGGGCATCTGATCCCATTATAGATGACTGTGAGCCACCATGTGGTTGCTGGGAATTGAACTCAGGACCTCTGGAAGAGCAGTCAGTGCTCTTAACCGCTAAGCCCAATCTCTCCAGCCCTCCAAATTCAAATTTGAATGTATAGTTTCTACCGAGTACACAGTGTTTTTACACCATAGTAAAACTGAAAAAAATGTAAAGTTGAACCACTGTAAGTCGGGGACTGTCTGTCGTCAAAATAAATCAACAGAGGTAGAAATAAAACTGGTGTTTTAAAAAAATAAAATATAACTAAAACCGGTAAGCAGCTTGTGGGGGATAACTATGATTGTCAGCTTGGTTGGATTAAAAAACTCTTAGGGTCTTAGTGAGGCACACTAAGTTGTGCCTTGGTTGTGCCTTGACACTTGGTTGTGTCGAGAAGGGCATTTCCAGAGAGAATTAACATAGGGGGAAGACCTGAATGAGGACAGCACCTTCCATAGGCTGAAGTCCTGGACTGAATAAAGAGGGAAGGAGAATGCCAGCTAAATGCTAGCATTCTCCTTTACCCGCTTCCTGATCCATCCAGACAGAAGCAGGCGAGCATCTGCAGCCACGATGGATGGATCCTGTAACTTCCAGCCCACACCCCCGCACACCTTTCTCCCTTATGTTCTTTTTGTCAAGTATTTGGTCTCAACGACAGGAAAAGTAACTAACACTCTTTTAAACTTATGTTCTAGGGGCTGGAGAGTTGGCCCAGTGGTTAAGAGTACTTACTGCTCTTGCAGAGGACCCAAGTGGTTCCCAGCATCCACATGGCAATTCACAGCAGCCTAAGCCTGTACCTCCAATTCCGTAGGGCCCATCACCCTCTTATGACCTACTAAGGCACAGGCATGCATGCAGTGCATATACGTCCATGCAGGCAAAACTCATACACATAAAATAAAAATAAGTTAATCTTGTACTGGGATCGTACAGGACTTTGTCTGCTCTGATGGAGATTCTAAGGAGAAGGAAAAGGAGGGGTCTCCGGGGAATGTGAAAATACAGAGCTCTATGTGTTTGGTAGAAAGTGGGCAACTAGCCATGTGTACCCACTTGTAGGTGACTCCAGAGTGCAATAATAAAGTCCACTTATTTTTATTTTATGCACGTGGGTGTTTTGTCTGCACGCATGTTGGTTCACCATGTGTGTGTCTGTTGCTCACAGATGCCAGAAGGTGTTGAATCTCCCGGAACTGGAGTTACAGATGGCTGTTAGCTGTCATGTCAGTGCTGGGACCTAAACTTGGGTCCTCTGGAGGAACAGCTGGTGCTCTTAACTGCTGAGCCATTTCCGCAGCCCCCAGAGCACAGTACTAAATTGGTTGGTTTTAAAATACATTTCATATAGCTCTCTAAGGAGATACTGATGACTTTTTTTCCCCTCTACGATAGAATGGCACCATAGCCTGAAAGTCACTCTAGGCAGAAATGAGACCGTGAATTGTGTGCCAAGATGGTACTTCAGAAGAAACAAATGCTGAATTTTTGATCACTTTCTAGTTCCTAGCTTTCCAATGAGGTACTTCTGGCGGTTGCCATGGTGAGTCCTCTGGGCAGTAGTTTTAATTCTCCTCATTAGCAAGTAGCATATGGTGAGGTGACACTGTGCATTTTTTTGTGCTAGAATAATAACAATGGAAACTTGTGAGTGAGGGACAGGCAGCTCGATTTCTGCTGTGTGAAGGCAGAACCTTAAAAGAGTGGGCCATTTCTTCCATCGGGTCTCAAGAATGACACATACTGTAAGAGTAAGGCCATACTAATTGAGTATATTCCTCAATTTTGAGGCAAGGTCAATTTAATTGTTAAGGCCAATTAACATCTCTAAATATCTCAGAAGATGGCAATTTAATTAGTACAGACATAGTAAGCTCAGCATGGATTACAGAGCGTCACTGCTCAGAATACTCCAAAGATGAGGAGGACAGTTGCTCCATCCATTATAATTAACACGGTGAGTGCTATACTTGGGGTAATCTACAGCCACGTAAGAAATATTCTTAACACAGCAGAAGCTGGGGAAGCTACATGTTTACAAGATAAAGTAACAGCAGGAATCTACCCAGATCATCTGTGGCACTTAATCACAAGGATGTGGAGCTACGTAGAATAATTTCAAAACCAGGCATGGTAGCACACTCTTGACAGCCTAGCATTCAGGAGACCAAGAGCGGAGAACCGTAAGTTCAAGACTGGCCTGGGCTACACAGTGAGACCCCATCTAAAACATATCATATATTTTGAAGATATTACAACATCATGAATAAGTAAGTAGTCTTACTGAAAATACTGAGAAACCCCATTGATCCTTTTTTAAAGATTTTTTATTTGTGTGTGTGTGTGTGTGTGTGTGTGTACTTACAGGTAATGAGTTTGTGTGTGCACAGAAGCAGAAGAGGGCCTCGTATTCCTTAGAACGGGAGTTACAGGTGTTTATGGATGGCCCACATTGTTATGTAGGTGCTGGGCTCCACACTTCAGTCGTTGTGACGTCCCAGTAGGCTCTTGCAATTATTAAACCACCTCCCCAGCCTCCGGCAACTCTTTAAATCGATGTTCATTGGAAGAATTGTAGCAACTCCGTAGTAACATACGGAAATATGAAGCAATAGAATTATTCTGAGAAAATGAATCAGAGATAAGTTACAGGCATGTAGAATGAGCTCATGGAAAGTGCATTCACAGACGTCATCACAGTAAAGCGTGCCATGATCATCAAGTTCCTCTCCAGCGGAATGTAAAAAGAGACAAACCCAGATGGCCCACAGAGATGATCTATTACGATGCTAGCATTTTATATTCTATTATATAGGTCTATTCATTCTTGAAGATACAAAATTAAAAGATACTAAATATCATTTGAGGACATAGATAATGAATTAATTGTCTATTGTTGCACAGTAAACTACCACGAAGTTATTGGCATAAAACCAACAGCATTTGTATAACCTCCCAGTTCCTTCTGGTCCATTTAGGCACAGCTGGGTCCGCTGTTTTGAGGCTCACAAACCTGTAACCAGGCCGGCTGTGCGCTCTGCGGGACTCAAATGGGAAAGGATCCTCTTCAAAGCTTACTCAGGTTACTGGTAAAATCTGTCTGCTTGTAGCCGTAGGATTTAGGGTCCTGGCTCCTGGCTGGCTGCAGCACCTAGTTCTAGCAGTAGGTGCCACTTGGGCTTTCCCAACAGAGCCACCTACATCACTGAGCCAGTAAGGAGGACTGCCGTAGCAGTCTTCAGGCAAGATGGAGTCATAGATGATACAGTTTCCTCCTCCCCCTTCCCCTCCCCCTCCTCCCCCTCCTCCCCCTCCTCCCCCTCCTCCCCCTCCTCCCCCTCCTACTCCCCCTCCCCCTACCTTCCCCTCCTCCCCCTCCTTTTGTTCTTCGTCTAACAAATTAGGGACAGTGGCTAATTTTAACTGACACTACCAAGTCTGTTCCCAAAGGGAAGGAAAAGCTTTGCTAATACACTCTGAACAATAGCGATATATCACTATCCAGGCCACACATGGCAGCCCCCTAAACAAGCCAGACTTGCTAAGCTTGCTGCCTGCTGAAGGAGATGGTACCATCTCTTAGACATGTTTCTGCTGAGTCACTTCACAATTTAAGCAATCATCTGGCTCCCTGACTAGAGAGCTATGTCTGATCACTAAATTCCTTTTTGTTTCTTTGCTGTCACTGTTGTTGTTTTTGGTCAGAATCAATTTTGGTCAGTTGTCAATCAGTGTACGCTGATTCCTGAGACAGTGATTCCTATAAAGTAGGAAAATAATGTGTGTATCCAGTAAATATGAATCGGGCAAACACTGTGTTCAAACCCTGAGCATGGGGTAGTCCAGGATTCGGTGATGAACAAAACAGAATGTCCTCCTGTGAGTGAGAGGCACTGGTGAATGAACAGTTGCAAGCGTACGCCGTTGTGATGAAGATGGCAGCAGAAGGCGTCTGTGAGATGCACGCGCTGGAACTCGGCACATCAGGGTCTGGAAATTGAAGGAAAAGTTTTACAACATGATGCTAGGAAATATAACAGCCCCCAGACCTTAGCACAACTGGCACTGTGATGGAAGTACTATTCAGGCCTTGGAACCTAGTATATAGGCAGCAAACACCAGCCCAACGAAAACAAAGACTGACTGACTATTCCATCAAAGTTCATAGTTCCGGGAAAATCCCTAAACATACTACCCTTGCTTTTTGGCTTCTGTACTTCTGCTTCTGGATAACTGTTCTTGATGACTGAGGTGTGTCAACCCAGAATGTGGTTTTTGTGCTGAAAAGCTCACTCTGAGAAAGGCTCAGGACTGCACTTGGGCCCTGAACACCCAGTGTAGTCACCGGCCTCCAAATAAAGGCTTTCTATTGGTTTGAACTGGTGTCTGAGTAGTCTTCTCTGGTGGCTACCTCACCACAGAAGAAAAGGCCGCCTGCAATTATCTCTAGCATTGGCAGACAGACAGCTTCAAATTAAGAGCACTCTTCTCTCTTCTCTGTTTGTTTGCTGTGGCACTTTAATGTTTGTGGCAGGAGCTTCTCTTAAAGAAGATAGTGGAGCACAGGTGCAGTGCACTGAGTTCAACCAGGTTTCCAAACATCAATCTGTGGTTTTCCTCTTTTCCTTCCTGTTCTCAATATTTTTCTTCCTCTCCCAATATTCCTCCCCATAATAACTGCAACAGAGACAGCAGATACATTGGGGAACGGTAAGCTGCAACTTCAAGACCTATTGGTCCTGTTCCCACGGCAAATGCCTGAGTAGCTTCCGGTGTCCCTGTCGAGCCACACTCTTCTGGCCAGAAGAATGTTTTCCAAAAGAAAATGCTTCCAGCCTTCATTTGCCCAACACTCCCCTTTGTGCAAAAGACAGGGAATAAGTCTTGGAATATGCTAATTTGGGAAAGTTAAAAACCAAAGAGCACCAACTCAGCAGAAATGGCCAACCAAGGCACTAATCCCCATCCATAAAGCCACACAGCATAGGCTGCTACTCCTCAAAGTTTAATTGTTGCCAATTCAGGGACCCTTAGGTTAGCGGGACCTCTGCAAGAATGCCAACCATTTTTACATCCTAAACTCTACAGTTAAATTCTACAGAGAGATCTCCCTGCCCAGTGTTTCTTGCAGTATTTCCTTCTGATGAATTCCACAGAGGTGAACTGGAAAGCCATTGTAGCTTTGTTTATGTCTCATCTGAACAATTTGCTTTCTGGAAGGTTATTTTGCCTTTGAAAATGTTGCTGGGGATGGGGAGCCAGAACAGGCCATCTCCTGTAACCAGGCAAAGCACCCAGTGGTGGGACTAGGCACCATCCCAGCCACAAAACCATCAAACCTATCCTCCCTACAGGAGCCACGGGGACAATGGAAGGGAAGAACCCCATGCCAAGGGAGGGAATCCATGCCTGGTTCTGCAGGATAGGTCAGGAACTAGACACTGGATAGCCAAGAGATAATTTCTAATGATATCCTGCTCTACTCATAGATCGGTGCCTAGCCCAATCTTCACCAGAGAGGCTTCCTCCAGCAGCTGATGGGAGCAGATGTAGAGGCCCAGAGTCAAACATCATGCAGAGTTCTGAGAAACCCATAGAAGAAGGGGAGGAGGGATTTTGGGGACCAGAGAGGTTGAGGACATCAGGAGAACAAGCCCAGTGGAGTCAATGGACCAGCATTCGAGGTCCTACAGAGCCTGAAGGGTCTCCTAGACATAGAACCTGCAGGGTCTCCTAGAGATGTCGTGTGATTTTCTGGCATGATGTTTTTGCAGAGATCCTACAGGCTAGAGTGTATGTGGAGGTTCTCTGATACTTTTCTGCCCTTGGGACCCATTTCCTTCTGCTGGGATGCCTGGTCACACTTGATTTAGGGATTCAGTGCCTGGCCTTGGTCCTGCCCTGTTTGAGCAGTAACCCTGGGAGGACTGCTCTCTTCTCTGGGGAGATCTGGAGTGGGGGAGGGGAGAGAGGGTAAGTGGTTGGGGTTGGGGAGAGTAGATTAGGAGGAGAAGGGAGATGGAGGAAGCTGGGAAGAATGGAGGGAGGAAGAGAGGGGTGTCAAGATGTATTAGACGAGAGAAGAAAAATAAATAAATAAAAATTAAAAATTAATTTTAAAAAAGGAAAATGTTGCTGAATCTTTCTCACTTTTGTTCATGAACAAACACATTAAAAACACCTACTTCGTACCAAGGCTGAATTTCAGCCATGGCTGACCCTCCTCCTATGGACTCTAGTGTTAAGGGACTACTGCAGAAATGGCCTCTGTCACAAGGGCCCTCTGCCTTCCACCATCGGACCACAGCCCTTCATTCTTACAACTACAGCTTCTAGAACCGAGAGTCTGAAAAACAACAAACCTCTATTTTTTAAGATTTATAAGATGCTTAGCCTGCGCTTTCCTGTAGCAGCCTGAGACAGACTAAGACAGGGAGGAAAGGGAAACCAGTGACATATTTGTACACTAAGGAATAAAATGCCCTAACTTTTGTTTCTGTCTAACAGGCAGCTCACTGTGACTGCCAAAAGCAACACTCTTCAGCCAGGCAGTGGCGATGCACGCCTCTAATTCTAGCACTCAGAGGCAGAGGCAGAGGCAGAGGTAGGCCTATCACTGTGAGTTCGAGGCCAGCCTCATCTACCTGATGAGTTCCAGGACAGCCAGAGTTACAACAGAGAAACTCTGTTTCGAAAAACACAAAACAAAACAAAACAAAGCCACAACAACAACAAACAGCACTCTCCATCATCTTAAAATCAAAGCAAACTGTGGTGACATCACCACAGGCTTTTCTGCACAGGACTAGAAATTATAGGTCCCTAATACTTGTGGAAATGGACTTGACATCTAGACTGAGAAGAGATTGAGTGTTGAAACCAGAAGCCTGTCATCCAGATAATGCTAGTGATTCATGGAGGGGAAAAAAAAAAAAACAGCCACCAGACACAGAAAGAAGAGCTATGTCTTAGCGGGAGAGGGTGCTCTGATGTATGAGGCTAATTTTAAACCCTTGGCAGTTTGAAAGGGCAGTGAAATGCGAGCCTCTGCTGACTCACAGATGAATGGGGAAGCAGTCATTCTGGGAAGAGCAGGAGTTTGTCTTCCTCTCTGCAGACTCGCTCAGTGTTCCAAAAATGCTTTTCTCTCTCATCAAAGAAACTGTTGTATCACGACTCCCAAGACTTCCTGTAGAAACCAAAGGAGCAATGGGCTTTCTGCTCTCCTGTCCGTTTGGTTTGCTCACCCAAGGAGTAAACGTTACCGAGGAACCATCTTCTCCCGGCTCCCTCCTATAAAGTGCGCTTAGCCCTTCGCTCCATTACTTGGTTTCAATTTCCTTGTAACTGTGATGATAGAATTTTCTTCTAAGACAGACATGTTGGGGCTAGAGAGATGGTTCAGTGGTTAAGAGAGCTCTTCCAGAGCAGGGATTTCACTCCCAGCACCCACAAAGTGGCTCACAACTGTCTGTAACTCCAGTTCCAGAGGATCCAGCGCCCTCTTCTGGTCTCCACAAGCAACAGGCATGCAGGTGGTGCACAGACATGCACTCAGGCAAAACACCCATATACATATGTACTTACATAATGCATACATACATACAAATTTCTAAAAGACAGACATGTTGACTCTTTCTTTCTCTTCTGTGGCATCTTTAACTATGGATATCAGAAAAAAGACACAGATTGCCTCTTGCTGCTTCTTTATGCCCAGATTTATAATATCATCAGTATGTTCCACATCATGTATATTTTTATAGCAAATATAATCATGTAAACAATAGTCTACAAAGAATTTTCACAACCATTATTAGCTCAAGGTGTTTTTTATAACATCCCCTCCTCTAAAAAGTGTGGAGGGAATAGTAGACTTCTCCGTGAAAGTAATTGAGGCCCCAAAACATTAAGAGCTTAAAAAGGAAAACATTGTTTTATAGGTATATTCCAGTCTATTCAAGCAATTTTATCTTAAAAATTCTTATTGTGGGGCTGGAGAGATGGCTCTCAGTTAAGAGCACTGGCTGCTTTTCCAGAAGATCTGTGTTCAACTCCCAGCACCCACATGGCAGCTCACAACTGTCTGTAACTCCAGCTCCAGAGGGATACCCTCACACAGACATGCATGAAGACTAAATACCAATGCCCATTAAAAAATGAATAAATAAGTCATTTAAAAAAGTTTACTTTTTGAGTTTTTTTTTTTTTGGTTTTTTGAGACAGGGTTTCTCTGTTGTCACTTGAACTCACAGAGGTCCACCTGCCTCTGCCTCCCAAGCCTGGTCTACATAGGGAGTTTGGGGACAGCCAGAGCTACACTGAGACCATGTCTATAATAATAATAATTAATAATAATAAGTGAAACAAGTTGCCTATAATCTATAAAGGGCTAATGCATCACATAATCTTGGCTAACAGACTCTGATAATATGAAATTGTGAAACTGCTATGATTTTGGTTAGTCTGTCAATTTGTCACAAGCTAGAGTAATCTGAGAAGAGGGAGCCTCAACTGAGAAAATGCCCCCATCAGATTGACGTGTGGGCAACTCTGTGGGGCATTTTCACGATTCATGGTTGATGTGGGAGGGCCTAGCCCACTGTGGGCAGTGTCATCCCTAGGCAGATGGTCCTAGGTTAAACAAGAAGGCAAAATATAATAATTCGTAAGAGAAAGAAATATAGCCCCTGTCTTTACTAAGGCATTGATTTTAGGTCTCTGTTCAGACCGGTATCAATGTTTAATACTTCAATATGTTGAGACATTTCCTCCTTTACAGTCCTCCTGGCCCAGTACCCCAAGTACTAAGAATATAGGCACCAGGTAGCATGCCCCGCTAAGAAGAAACAATGTCTAAATGCCCATTAAAACAATTCTCTTATTCCCATTTGTATTCCTAGCTCTTGTGAATACCTAGATTGTTTTTTCAGGAGTCAGGCAAGATCGTATGCAACAAATACGGGGCGGGGGTGGGAGTCGGGGGTGGTGTGGCACGACCGTGCCAGCTGTGGGAGGGAGCTTTGCACACCAGAGATGTGCACCTGCTATGAGAGAAGAAAAGGAAGCAGAGAGGTGCTAATTTGGGAAGCTAGAAGGCGGGGAGCGGAAGAAACGTTATGGTAGGTAGACGGAGAGGACCGCAAGGGGGATACATCAAGTCTAAATTAAGTAAAGTAGGTGCATGCTCAGGGTGAGGACTTTATTAGCTTTCTTGTTTCTGTTATCACAAGGTGGATTTCCACGTCACACCAGTGTGCTCAGTGGATACTTTCGTGTAAAGAACGGTGGACAGAGGCTGCCTGGAAAAGTCACATCTGTCTGGAAGATTCTGCATACTGACTGACTGACTGACTGGAACTTTGTGACGGTGGAGGGATGGGACGCTGCAGACTGGGAGCCACAGTGTCTTGGGTCATGTTTAGTCACCTCGATAGCAATTTTCTACCAACCTCTGTGTGGTGGCTTGAACGAGAATGACCCCACGGGCTCATACATTTGGATACTTGGTCCCTGTTGATGGAACCATCTGGGAAGGATTAGGGGGTGTGTCCTTGTGGGAGGAGGTGTGTCACTGGAGTCAGGCTTTGGCTCTCTCCCTGCCTCGCGTGAAGCATAAACAAGCAACCAAGCAAGCACGTGTGCTTCCGTTTCTCACTGCTCTTGACTGTGACTGTGATGTGACTGGCTGTGTGAAGTTCCTGCCTTGATTTCCTACAATGATGGATGATAACCTGGAATCTTAGGTTGAAACAAGCTGTCTTCTCCCTTTTTGCCACTCACAATCGAAACGAAACTAAAACGTTCTGTAGCTGACCTAATATCTCTGTGACTAATACATATTAACCTAACAGGTCATTCCTTCCCCCCCCCCCCCGGCCCACCTTCCTGATGTTTTCACAAACATACTTAGTGAACGCATTGATTTATGATTTTCTTTTGTCGTAACTATCAAAGTTCATGTAATCACTTTCAAGATGGAACGTGTCATTTAGTACAACCTACAGCCATGTTCCACGACTGTGGTCATTCCATGTCTGAGAAAGAGTAAATTCTCTCTTATTCCCTTTGGAGCAAGAATCAATCAACATTGAGGTGAGGAGTGGTTATTTTTCAAATGGATGGTGTTCTGATTTCGTTTTATTGCTGTGATAAACACCATAACCAAAGCAGCTTAGGGGAGGAGAGCATGTATTGGCTTATGTTTCCAGATCACCCTCTTACCGCTGAGGGAGCTCAGGATAGGAACTCAAGAAGGATCTTGAAGCAGAGGCTACCGTTTTCTGCTTTGCGCTCACAGGCTCGTATTTAGATACCGTTCTTATACGGCCTAGGGGTGGTACTACCAACAGTGGGCTAAACCCTCCTGCATCAATTAATCAAGACAATCTCCCTTGGGCTAGCCTCATCTAGGACTCCTCAATGGAGATATTCTTCCCAGAAAACATAACAGAAATATGTTAATTTGATCACTAAATATAACTAGAACAGATGGCATGATCTTGGACTATTCAAATGTCTTACATTTCACTTATTCATTTAAAAAAAATCATATCAGAAAAGACACTCGGGATGTTTTTGAGTGAAGTATGGTAAGGCACAGCTATAAAAATTTCTGTCCTGGAGAAAGAAGTAACATGTGGGCATGCTACATAAGCAGAGCCTCCCAGGGAACCGTGTGGAGCAGCCAGGAAGCAGAGGGGTGGACCAGCAGAGGTGGACGAGAGTCTTGGGCGTGGCTTCTGAGTGGAGGAATGGGCAGGGAAGCGGGTTGAAGACTGACTAGTTTGAGGGGCTGGCTGTGGTCATCTGGCACTTGGCTCTGGGTGAGTAGAGGAAGGGTGTAGCCCGCCTAACGTGCAAGGGGCTGAATGATGAATTAACTTGCCTTCCCTAGGAATTCTACGGTCCTGAGAAAGGGGGTCCCTCCCTCCAGAGGAGCAAAGCCCTAGATGTCAAAGCCTCCCCTGTAGAAACTAGAAACTGTAGTTTCCATACACATCATTGAAATTATGTCATTTTCCTGTGAAGAGCAGATAACATATTCTTTGTAGATACAGAATAATTCTATATCCTCTGGGGCTCTCTATTAAGTATAGACACTAAAAGGCAGCTTCGTACTCACGGTCTGGGCTCTCTGCCTTCTGGTAAATAAATGCTACTGACACTTCCAATGAAATATTAAATGCAGCTAATGACAGCACAGTTAATCAGTGGTAAAACTGGGAACTGACCTCCCACTTCCTGCTTTCTGTGTACTGTTATCCAATAAGACGATGCTCTGGGCAAGGTAAAGAGTCTACACAGCTGGGGCTGGAGAGATGGCTCAGTGGTTGAGAGCAGCTGTTGCTCTTCCAGAGGCCTAGGTTCGATTCTAAGACCTTCCCGGTGGCCCACAACTGTCTGTAACTCCTGTTCCAGAAAATCCAATGCCCTCTTCTGGCATCCACCAACATCAGGCACACATATGCGCACACATGTGGTACACAGACATACATGCAGGCAAAATACCCATACACATAAAAAGTAAGGTTCTGGGGAATTTGGGAGAATGTCCAGAAAAAGTTTTCTCTACTCTTATATTCTGGACGTGAAATGTCCTATGGATTTATTTCCAGAGATGAATCGTAACAAGTTGGACTGAAATCTAGAACTTGGCATCTCATAGGCATCAGTCCTAGCTGCATACCAGGGTCTGACAGAGCAAGTGGGAGCATTCCAACCCCCCTGAGCTTATGGTCTCTTTATGTGGGGAGACCCAGAGAAGCCTCCAGTGCCACAACCTTATTAATCCCCAGATGCACTTCTTATGTCTTTGCTTCCTGGAAAACAGTAATTAGCTCTGAGTCACAAACCTTAAGATTCACATCTATGATTATTATTTTTTCTACAGCTAAATAAACTGCATACACCCGTCATGATTTAATTGTGAACTCTTGCTGCTTAGCTACAAATAGAAGCTTGGGTATTACTATGTCTAAAATGTTGCTCTAATGATTATTTGAGTCTCTCATCTTATTCTTGCCTTGTAGGATATTATGGCCCTCACTGAACGGCTGCTCCACAGGCCGCAATCAGATGTCAGCCTACCTTGGTGAAGATTGCTTCATTGATTGGCCACCAGTCAGGCTAATGTCATTTGTATTCCTGGCAGAAGGAGGAAAGTTTCTTTTAAATCACTTCTATGGGAGCAGAACTCTTGATTTATGCTCTTTTGAATACAGATAGATTCTTTCCCATTCCTTAAATCTCAACAAAACTATACTATTTCATTTGTAAGCCACTTACATGTGTCCAGCTGGCATGATCAGATATTATATCTACTTGCCTAAGTAGAAAATCAAATAAAATGTACACTAAATAGAATTAACGGTGTATGGCCTATCTTTCTTTTAAAAAATTGAGTAATTTTCCCTTAGCAGAAATAATTCTATATCACATGGAGGACACTTCTGTTTGCTTTGTCTTTGCTCTCAAGGAGAAAAGGCTCCTTGTGAGAATGAACATGGAGTGTATCAAAGCCTATGGAAGTCTGATGGCGTTTTACAAAGAACATAGCTACTATCTCATTTTGATTTGCAGAAACCTCGTATGGAAAATGAGGCAGGCGTTACAATCTTTAAGAGTTAAGGAAAACTTGCCAGCTGTTGTGGTGTGTGCCTTTGATCCCAGCACTCAGAGAGCAGAAGCAGGCAGATCTCTGTAAGTTCGAGGCCAGCCTGATCTACAGAGTGAGTTCTAGGACAGCCAGCAATTTACAGTGAGATCCGATCTGTTTTTAGAAAAACAAAAATGAAGGTCCTGATAGAATTGGAGAAGAGTGTCGTGACAAAGCTCTGGAGACTCCGTGGCTATAAGGATTACTCTGTTAATGGTACTGTCCTCTCAGACAGTCCAAACAGATCTTCCATGTGTTCACCCATCTTCTTCTAGTAATGGAGTCCCATGGTGCCTAAAGCAGCCTTCTGTGCATACTAAGAGCCCATTGACAATTGAACACACTGAACACTGTCCGCTCTTATTCTGGGCTGTGTCAATGCTGTTTCTTAAATGTTTTTCTGTGGTAATCACTACTGTGCTGGCAAATGGCCCTCTCAGAGAAAGGGGCCTGGTTTGTAGTCATTGTTAATTTCTGTGGCATAAATGTTACCACCGTGACTAATTTAAGGTTGTCCAGTGGTTTAACAGTTGACTTGAAAACTCCTGAAAATGTTACAGTTGCGTCTGCCAGTGGTGCAAGCTGAGTCTCACAAACCACCATTCTTCCGGACAGTTCATGGGCTCCTGTCCTGCCATTGCCATCTCTATTTCACAGACGTGAAAGCCAAAAGCTAAGTGACCCAGGAAACTGTGGAGCCAGGATGCAGGCCTGGGTTCTGTGCGACTAAAGCACAATTGAAACAGTAAACTAAAACTTCAGTGTAACCAATCAGAAACCCTCCGCTAACATCTCCTAATAGATGTCCCACTTTACCTGCTGCTGGGGACCAAACCAGAACCTTGCACATCCCAGGCAAGCCCCTAACATCTAACCCCACATCCCCAACCTCAAACGCATACACATACACACATGCCTTAACTAGCTTCTGCATATACCTAGGAAGTTTCTCTCCCAGCCCTGGGGAAGCACTGATGAGCCTCTTGCCTTCTGGTGCAGCCTGCTTTGTGAATCACTTGCTGCTCAAATAAAAGCTTCAGAAACGTAAATGTGCCTAAACTTATTCCTTATTTATTTACACTTTAATTAATTTTTAGTTAGTGAACATTTCTCTCTGTGTGTGTGTGTGTGTGTGTGTGTGTGTGCACGTGCCTGTATGTGTATATCATTGAACTTTGCTCATATGTATCCCTGTTACTCTAGCAGTCCCCTCACTGGTCCCCTTCCTTCCCTAAATAATCCCCTTCTGCTTTCATGTCGTGTGTGTGTGTGTGTGTGTGCGCGCGCGTGTGTGTGTGTGTGTGTGCGTGTGTGTTCTGCATTTGAGGAAAACATTTTTTTAATTTCTTTTCTACCATTACTCTCTCTTGTTCCCTCTCCCTTCCCCTTTAGAACTCTTCCTTTTTCTACTTGCTTCTCTCTCTCTCTCTCTCTCTCTCTCCCACACATACACACACACACACACACACTTTTTCCTGAAGGCCAATAGAATTCACAGGCATTCACTAGCACTCCCGGAATACAGGTACTTCACACGTCCATTTTAAGTAAGCACAACCTCCCTGGAAAACAGACCCACTTGTTGTCTCTTACAGGCAAGAAACTCAGGTACAGAAGAAGTTCCATCACCCAAAGGTCACAAAACTTGTATCCAGGATGCTAGTCCCCGGAATATTCTCAAAGCCTAAACTCTTAACCGCTGTGTTAATCCATGCCGTCCCTAAAGTCACCAGGCCTCCATGCTGCCCGATTTGACCTGGCAGCAGCTACTCTGTGTTGTATTTCTTGAAGTTTGCTTTTGTTGTTATTGTTTAAGGCTTTGTTTGTTTATTCGTTGTTACTCCTGGCACATTTTAAGTCTCTTTCTCCTCTCTAACAATAATCTTTTCTCCTTTTTTTTTTTGTCTTATCTAAAGCAAGGGCCTCCACATTACCCCAGAGCTGCTCCCCAACCCTGCCTTGCTGCAAACCTGTCTGAAACGAACCACCCTTCATGGGTGACTCTCAGAGAACTGAGTAATGAGAGCTAATGTCTCCAGTTCCATATAATTGCAAATATAAAAGATTTCCATGAGTCTATGTGGGTGGCCAACTGGCCTCCGACATTTATGGGGCCCGGAGCAAGAATGCTAATGGAGGCCCCACGAAACCATTTGTCTAAACGGAATTATAAATCAAACCAGTGGGTGGCTACAATAGAGTCTGCCTTTCCTACCTCCTTCGGAGGCCAACTTTGAATCCTTGAACTCCTCAGAGTTGTCTTTCCACACATGAATGCAAACACGCCACCCCCTCCCAAGCAAATAGCTGCTCTGGTCACCTCCTGGATAGACACACAGGGGCCACAGCCTGTCCCTAGCAAGATAGACCAAAAGAGGCCTTCAAGCCCTGCATGTAAACTAGGTGTTTGGGGAGGAAACTCCCGGGCCCAGATGCCGGAAGGGTTACCTCGAGACTGAAAGGGCATCAGGGCCCAGTCTTCCAAAGCACAGAGACCCAGCACCTCTTGCGCAGTCCTCCCACCGGGGATGGCCTACAGCACCTTGAGCACCCTCCTCCTGAGGCACAGCTTGGAACCAGTGGGCGTTCCGCGTATTTAACAAATAGATGAAAACTAAGCTAGGTAGCAAGCTCACATTTATATTCTAATTACATCATTAGGAGGTGATCACTTCCTAAGGGCTGAAAGTCACCCGTTCAGGCCCTGATGACTAGACCAGCGTGGAAGCTAATGCGATCATTTGGCTAACGAGTTATGACAAACGTGACGTGATTCCCCAATGCTCTCCCGCTTATGATCTCAGTTACCTGGAGCTTTTCCTCCCATAGATCTAATCTTGAATATGCAAATTACTTGAATATTTTCTTTATTTAGTTCCCCGAGTGTGAAAGCAGATGATTTCCTAAAATTTAAGGTTTAAAACTTCAACTTTCTAGATTCTGGCAGAAAGAGAAAGAGAAGCAAGCCTGAGCCTTGGCACCGACACCCAGAGCCTGAGTGGGGAGCTTAAGAGCTCAGGACACGGCTGACAGGCCACTGAGCTGGGAGAACTCACTGAAGTACACCAGACCTGGCTTGCTCTCTCTAGCCTGAAAGTTCTGGAACGTTCTAAGCTACCAGCCCACATGCAGGGCTAGATTAAAGGCAACAGAGTGCCTAGTCTCCCTGGGAGTTTTTTCAGTGGGTTTGATTGGGATCTAAAGCCGCATTTTTATCCGTTTTCCAGATGTTGATGCCACTGTGTGGGAGTTTGTCACTTTGGGAAGCTCTGCCTTAGGGTAATCATCGTCACTCCTGCTGTATCCACGGGGTAGCTCTAGTCTGTAAATGCTCGCCCTTCCGCCTTCCTGGGAACATGATTGTCAGCCTGTCCCTGCACGGTGAGCCCACATCAGAGATTAAAATCCACAGCGAGACCAATCTGTGCAACAGGAAGGGATGGGGGAGGGGTGGAGGGAGAGAGGAGGCTCCAGAGAAGATGTATGTAAACAGATGTAGCATCTGTTTATCTTTTTGTTTGCTTGTTTTTGGTTTTTTTGAGAAAGTGTTTCTCTGTTATAACTCTGGTTGTCCTGGAACTCACTCTGTAGACCAGGTTGGTCTTGAACTCACAGAGATCCACTTGCTTCTGCCTCCAAAATGCTGGGATTAAAGGCGTGCACCACCACCGCCCGGCTATATCTGTTCATCTTTATCGGCTATAAGCATCCCATCTGCGGCCGCCGCATCTGGCATCTCTTTTGCACACAGTCCTCGCTTTAACTTACTCTTGGTCTTTCATGAGCACTTCTCTTACTTCTGCTCACTTATTACGACACCTATGACCCAGTCTCTTCACATTTGGACCTAAACTATTGAGAGAACCTCAGAGAGTCTTTTCCCAGGTGGAGCTCTCCCTGCTGGGACCACTCCTGAGATGGGAGCGGAGAGGCCAGGATGAGAGAGGAAATGGGCAGGGGGAAGGACTGAGTTCATGAGGACTACGGGAGTTGAAACTATTTCATCTGTCCTCAGAGGCCTCCTTTACGGCTTATAAATGAGTGGCTATAGGGTATTCATGAGTGAGCAGCAGTATCAAAGTTTTATAAGAAGATCCGAGCATCAATAGTGCCTCGTTCTGTGCTACATCTTGTACTGAAGAGGACTCTTTTGCAGATTATACAGATTTTGACTCTATAGTTTATTCCACCAAAGAAATAATATTTTCACACGTTAATATTTCTGATAGAATTCAGTCAGTGAATTTTTTGTTTTAGAGACAGCGTCTCATTATGTAGCCTTTGCTTGGGGTGGAAGTCACAGAGATCCTCCTGCCTCTGCTTCTTTGTGCTGGGATTAACAGTATGTGCCACCACACCTAGCTCAGCACGTTATTTTTAAAGTGATTTGCCTCCTGTACTCCTTTCATTGAAAGGAAAAAAAAAATTATGCCTTTGGAAGTACATGTAAACAGTATTGGGAAGGGACAGTGGGCAGCTTTTATTTATTTTGCTTTTTGTGTATTTAGTTTTGCTTTCAGTTTGTATAAATGAGTCCATTTATGGTTATTAAAATACCATTTTCTTTCTGAATTAATGTTTCTAATAAAAATGATGATGCCTTGATTGTGGCTGTCTATGGCAGTTCTTCCTCTGGATCAGACTCGACAATGATTGACCACAAGTTCCTTTCACGAAGAATTGTCTTTAAAATAACCTATTATATTGCCCTGGCTGGAGTCTTGCTAGGTAGGCCAGGCTAGCCTTGAACTCACTTCTGAGTCTGAGTGCATGGATTAAAGGCCTGCACCGCCACACCTGGAGCATGATGGTTCTTATCCTGCTAGCAATAATGAAAACCAACCAAGCACGGGAAACCCTTTTCTATAACCCAACGTTGATTTTATTATCACCTTTCTCTTTTCCATTTTAAAGAAAAATACAGACTGTGAATGTAGAAGCAGAAAAGAGAGCAGACCAGAATGAAAATACTAACTTGTAGATTTACTTGTTAAAGTCTCTTAAACTATGTTTAAATTTAAATCTGCAGGAACACATGAGTTAAAGTTAAAATTAAAGATGGGCACCAGAAATTGCCAGTTGATACCAAGTTTCTAAGAACAATAAAGGAGTCCCTAGACCAAATATCCCAACGTTTATTTATTTTTGATGAAAGAACAATTGTAAATGGTTATGTCAGGCACAGCATAACCTGCAGAATTGGTAAACACCAAAAGAATCTCTATGGGTGGGAAATAGGCAGAATAATGCGAAGGTGTGAGCGTGGGACCCTTCATCAGCCAGGGAGCTCAGAGCAGAGCAGAGTGACGCAGGTCAGAGTGGGAACCAAGGAACGCTTGAGACATCCGCTGACGTTTTCTCTAGGGTTGCCTTATGTAGAAATCTTTGGACTCGGTCCTAATTTGGATGTATGAACCCATTCTAGACTCTTCTGCCCCTGAACGGTCATGGGAATCCTGCAAAGCCATTTGTTTGTTATATGTACGGTTTATATGCTACAGACTGAGCTGGTGCTTCTGGGGGAACCGAAGGTCTAGAGAGAGAATGAGACTTGCTTTTCATTGTTTGTCTTTGTTGCATTTGATTTATTTTTTTTATTGAGGGGCTATAGAAGACTTTCTTCTGTATGTCCCCTTTGCAGTCTCCGGCTTTTATGTTCCGTAGGTGATAGGATGCTGACACAGAGTGGGCAAAGCCTTTGAAAGAATTTGTCGTCCCATTTCCCCAACAGACAGGGGTGCACCATATTAAGTATCAACAGATGTGGTGGCTAGATTGTGAAATCTGCTTCACAGGCTTGAGATTTGAACACTCGGTCCCCAGTTGGAGGTTCTGTTTAGAAAGGATATGGGAACCTTTAAGAGCTGTGGCCTTGCTGGAGGAAGCATATCACCGGGGAGGGCTTTGAGGATCAATAGCCCCACCGTACATCCGGTTCGTTCTCTCCTTCCTGTATATGGTTGGAAGTGTGACCAGTGAGCTTCCGCTGCAGCCACTTGCTGCTACGCCTCCCTCACATTATGGGCTCCCTCTCTGAAGACATAAGCCAAAATACACTATTCCATCAGCTGCTTTTGGTCATGGCGTTTTAATGCAGCCACAGAAAAAGTAACTAACACCACAGGGAAGCACCAGGCTTGGTAAGGAAGCAGAAGGGGACACGGAGAGCTTGCCTCGTGGGCCGTATTGGCTAGTCTGGGTGGTTCTGGAAGTGTCTGGGGTATCAGGTGGTCTCTCTGTCAGATACCTGGTTCTGAAATGATCTAGGACAAGGAAGATATGGGGTTGATGTGTGAGAATTAGGTAAATGGAGATGGTTGGTTCATATATAAAGACTGTCACTATGTTTGGAGCTAGTGAGCCTGGATGGGATATCTCTTCCTAGATCTGTAAAGCCCGAAATGTCAGAATTAATACAAAAATACAGAAGATAGGAAAATAAAGTTCATATAATTGGCTCTGTGATAAATAGAAGTCCAATAGACTAATACAGAGTCTGAAAAAGTCCAATTGGAGTAAAATGATAGAAAGGTAATGATTTTTGTTGTCATTAAATCTGTGAAATACGCAGTTTCATAAGTTCTACTCTGTTGCTATGGAAATAGATGTAGTATAGGTGTTCAGATAAACACTAGATTTACATACTGCATGTTGGACATGTTTTGAGCAGTTACAATATTTCAATAGTTCTGATAACTCAGTTACGTAAGCCTGCCCACGCCAAAGGAAACACATGGCAAATGAGGTCAGAAGGCAGCTTGCTGGAGCCAGTTTTCTCCCTCCACGATGTGGGGTCCAGGGATTGAACTCAGGTTATCAGGTTTGGCAACAAGCACCTTTACCCACTGAGTCATCTCGCTGGCCCAGAAGTTACAGCCTTTCTACAGCCCCATTCAGAAACCAGGTTACATCACTATACATTATAATCCAGGAAAGCAAGTATCACAACCCCTGTGTGGTCCAGAGACAGTGAACCAATATCCCAATTGACAGGAGGCATGGGAACCATACAGCAAGCCACGGGAACAATAAACTAGAGCACACAGCCTGTCACAATCAGAAGCCTGCTTTAACTCAGAGAATAAGCTCCCAGCTTTGATGCTCAATACTTTCCTTCATTCGTAGTAGGCTGCTGAGGTACTATTATAAATAAATAAAGGCAACAAGTGACTAAGTCTTTAGTGCCATCTAGGTTGGGAATAAAGACCTCTTCTGACTCGGGGTTCTTGCTTTTTGAAGGCAGTTATCAGAAAATGTGCTGAGGATAAGCTACGTTTCTGCTACATGAGAGGAGCTCTGGCATGGCTAATTAGGACCTTCTAGGGTTGTGAGTAGAAGCACTGAACTCGCCCTGGTGTAAATAGACAAGAACTCATTGTCTCAGGAATCTGAGATGCCCAGGGCTTCAGAGGGATCTGCTCGAAGCTAGACGTAGGCATTCAAATGTGTCCTCCTGTCTCCGTCATCCCCCGCTCATCCTTTGGTTCTGTTTCCCTCTGCACTGGTGGAGTCCCAAGGATGGTCTCTTACCAATGTCATAAAGGATGGGTCCCCAGCTTTTCTTCTCAAAAGGTGTGTTGTATTGGTTAAGCACATCAGTTATAAGTTATAAGTTATAAGTTATAAGTCACTAATTCGTGCCTGTGCTGTTTCAAAGAAATCAGAGACTTCCTCTGGAAGTGGTTTAACCAAGAATGAACAGGGGTTTGAATCCTTCAATTGTCTCCCGTGTCTTCCAGCTGTCTCTGTGAGAGTCCGAATCTGTGCCTGCCCGGAAGCTGTCTTGTTTTAATCTGTGCCGTCTTCCCTAACAAAGGGCATTTGCTCTGTATTTACTGAAGACCGTTGGGGGGGGTGGGAGGAATGAGGGATAATTTACAGAAATCTTTAAGAGTTTTACGAGGGATTAAGTCACTGGCTCCAGCTGATCCAGATAACAAGCAGACAGGATCAAGCAGTATCCGTGTTTTCAATAATCTGTTTTATAAGGCAGCTTTCATGCATTTGCTGCTTTTAGCAAATGATTCTCATAACACATAGAAACATGTGTATTGCCCTCTGGGTCAGGAGCATGGAAGAATACATAATTTAAGATTAGAACTACGCATTAGTTTAGGTTGTAAAAGTTCATTTCGTGGGGAGTCCAAGGCATAGTAAGATTGACTGTTAACTTGTTCTCTTAAAGGGAGACTAAACAAACAGGCTAGGAACACAGCAGGACAGCACTCTTCAGGCTTAAGTGACCTCGAGGGGTATTATTGGCTGGGCTGTGAGGTCTGGCAAAAGTTCCAGTCTCTTAGGATGTTTCCATAATACTGCACCGGCACTGGTAGTACCAGGAGAGTTCTCCCCAACCTTCTTCCTCAGATCCCTAATAGTTCCTGAAAAATGATTCTAAACTCAGGGGATCAGGTGTCCTCCGCATGCCCCTGGCCAGTCACTTCCCACTGGGAAACTGTGACTGGTCAGCCCCGAGGACGAAGAGGAGACGGCAGCTGTGTTGCATGGGACCAGGGACCCCTGAATGAAACACAAGGGGCTCTGGCATTAGAAGGCAGGGCAAGGGGCTGCAAAGCCACAGCCGCGAGCAACACTAACATTAGCTTTACTTTATCAGACTTTTGGCTAGAACCTTGGGAGAGTGAAAAGCAAGAGGAATCAATCGAACGTCAAGTTAGAAGCGCTCAGTGGGCAGCTGCTGTGCTCTTCTGCCACCTAGTAGGGCGACACAAACATTTCTGTTTTCATGTTCACCCTGTGTGTGAGCACGTGCGATGGTGCCCGTGTAGAGGGCAGAAGACAACTTGCGCCAGTAGCTTCTCTCCTTCTGCCACGTGGGTTCTGCAGGTGGAACTCGGATCATCAGGCATGGAAGCAGGCGCCTTTACCCGCTGAGCCGCCTCACCTGCCCTAGGAGGCCACGTTTTTATTCCGATGTGTTCACTTGGCTGATAGAGTCTCATCTTTGCCTTTAGCTTAAACTGAGGTATATAGGTCTCTTGGGTGACAGCTAAGCTTAGTATAGAGGCTACTCTGTCTTTTTTTTTTTTTTTTTTTGGTATACTTTCTCTTAAATCACACAGGACAAGTTAACTGCCTTGGGAACTGTTAGAATATGATTTATGAGTCCTTACTTCTGGTTTTTATTACTATAAAGTATACCTTTTATTAATTTTGTTTCCATTAATATTGCCAGCCATGAGCCATCAAATTGACTCCGGATATATTCACAGGTCTTTTATAAAATTCTTTCTGAATCACCAGTTTTTCTCTAAATCATGTGAAACATTTTTATAAACGGAAGTGACATTTGAGTTGGGTTTGGTTTTTCACTTTCCTTTCCTGATGATTAATTTTTACGATCCACGTGATAGGGTTTAGAATCACCGGGGAGACAAACCTCTGGGGATGGTCTGTGAAGGTGCTTCTGGAGAGGTTTGAATGTGGAAGGAAGATCCACCCGGACCAGTAGCGTCATTCCACCGACTGCAATTCCGGGGTGAATAAACAGGGAACAGTGAGCTGAGCACCAGCATGCGTGTGTCTGGGCTTCCTGCGCACAGATGTTACCAGCAGCCTCCAGCTGTGGCTCCCACACCTTTCCCACCATGGCGGACTGTAAAAGTGAGCCACGACAGACCTTGCCTTCCTGAAGCTGATTTGTCTAGTGTTTCATCACAGCAACAAGAAAAGCAATGAACACACTTTCCTAGGAGTAGAATCGTGGCTGCTGAGAATCTAGGGCATTCTTAGAACGTGTCTTGTCTCACTCCCTCTCTCTAAAATTTAGAGTCTAAATGCAATTCTGTGCATTTAGTTGAAGAAATGAGTCTCTAGTGCTGGTAAAATTATTACCTCATAGCAGACTGGACGCTTCTGTTTGCCTTTCAAACACATTCTACTGTTGGAAATTAGCCCTACTTTTCCCCCTTCTGGTTCCCCACAGAATGGGCCTAAATAAGATAGGTCCCAAACTTTTTTCTCCCTCATTTCCATGAGTTTCCTGGGTCTTTCTCAGGCCTCATGTTCCCCGTTCTCTCTACAGTAGTAGTAGGCTGCTGGTGACTCAGCCAAGGAAACACGAAGGCATTTTCATACGTGCATACCCTGCCAGACCTCCACAGAGGGAACCACTATTCTGGCCAGCACCATAGTGGACCGTGGAACCCTGAGTGTCCCAGCTCCTCAGAGCTCCTCAGATGTTCTACTGACAGCATGTGTAGATCATGAGCAATCACACATCTCCTCCTGTAGCAGTAAGCTACAATCTCTTACCCTCTGTTTAGGGAAAGAGAAAGGAAGGATAGAAAGAAATCTTCACGGCTTTTGCAAGCGACCTCCATATAGAATGAGAGAAAGGCAGAAATCTTCACAGCCTCCTTTAGGCTGTCCTAAGCTTGAAGAGGACTACGACTTGTGTAGGACATTAAGTCACGTCTGTAACTCAATCCCTCCAACCTTTGTTCTTTTAAGAATTAATACACTAAGGACAACAACCCAACAAAAGGATCGTCAAGCAACACCCACACAGACTCTCCGTGCTTCAGACTTTTTATAACCTAAGCCAAAAGTTCCCACAAACCCATGTAGCACACAATCCCCAAAACAAGCTGCACATGCCAGAACCACTGCACCTAACCAAATTATAGCCGCCTGCCCCAAGCATTTCAAATTCAACTCATAAACAACTCATCCAACCCATCACACCTGGGGTGGGAACGCAAACCTAATCCAAACGCCATTTTGCATTTTTAAAGAAACCGAAATAACAAAAACTTCTTCCAAGTTTTCCACTACACCCCACGTAAATCCAACACCTGCAGACGATACGAAACGCCAAGACCTAGGCAGCCCCTCCCCCAACAGTGCATAAAACAATTATTGTATACGTAACTGAAAATGAACTTCTACAACAATTCCTCTTTTCTGTAAAAGTCAATCAAAAAGTTGCTTTCTCTCTACAGCACAATTTAACACTACAGCAGCAAAACAATTTGCAAGAGGAACAATCACGAGGGTTGCTAATGCACAGGACCAAGAGAAACCAAACACCTACCAAGCTTTTCCCATTGTCTTTGGAGAGCAGAAAAACATCAATATCCAATTATCTGGAATTCACTCACCATCCTCTGAGCTTCTCCAAAGGGCTTGGATCTCTTCTCTGGCTCTGCCCTCTGCAGCACACACAGCTTGTCTTTTAGGCTCCGGATGATTCCACTCCACTGCTGCTGCTGTTTTTGGTGATCGTCCCATGGTACTGGCCATCTCCAAAACTGCTGGGGTCCCTTGCTGCACCTGGGCTCACTTTCACCAATAGCCTCTCATAGGCTCTCTTCACAGGGCCAAGCCTCAACTTCTTTACGTGACCCCTTCAGCCTACCTTCCCACCTATGTCACGGAGTCTCCTCTTTCAACACCGCTCTGACCTAATTCCAGTTGCTTTGGTCTGTTCACCATGGTAGAGATACCCTCTTTTCTGGTTTTGGTTTTTGCATCTCACTTCTAATACTCTCAGAAGACAGACAAGCTGTTTGCTGGCGCTCCGTTTTTTCACTAACTTTTGTCTAGTGATGACAAGCTACCAAAAAAATAAAACAAGGTGAGTTTTCTGTGGAGCTGTGTTTTGTCTCCTCTGCCTGAAATTTTATTGAGATTCATATTATGTCTGACTGGAGACATGCCCCGTGGCCAGTGTTATAAAATGAAGGTATGTAAATGGGACTTTGGGCTATTATTAATAGGGCATGTTAAGTGAAGACCTGTAGAATTGCTGGAGCCCACATGGCTTGTCGTTTTGAAAGCATATTGGATCACTCTTAGTGAACTGAAAGAGTGGCATTTTCATGAAATGTTAGGGTTACCATTATTGTCTCCAGTCATGAACCACACTGAGTGTATCCACAAATTTTCATAAAATTCTTTCTTTTACTGAAAGAGTAAAAGTCTTTGAAACTTTGGATGCTTTAGCAGGTGAGAGTGCTTTCTGCACAATCACGAGGACCTGAGTTCGCATCCTTAGACCCATATAAAAACCAAGTATGGTCACATGGGTAACAGGGTAAGAGACCTTGTCTCAATGGAATAATGCAGAAAGGGATAGAGCAGAACACCTGACATCCTCTTCTGGTCTCTCTCTGTGTGAATTGGCACACATACTTGCACACATGTGCATATACACATAACACACACACACACACACACATATAATTTTTTATAGCATTCTTTGTGCAAAAGCTCTGTGTGGCCTATGAAAAAACCAAGTGGCTCAGAGATCTGGACACTGGGTTTGCAAGCTGGAGCAAAGAGGTGCTGTCTGCTGCATGAGCCTTACCTTAACAGTGCAAGAAGGTGACAAGACAAAGGAGACAGGGACTCAGTGTTACAAAAAAATATTTTCCCTGATCATGATTTCAGGAACAAGCTAATCCCAAATTGTCTTCATGTGGAAACCAACTACCATATTGCCACATTTGTGAGCATGCATTTTATTTAGGCTATCATGACAACATCAGACACTGAACAAGCAAGCCAGCACAGGTGTAGAGGAATGTTTGATTTTTTAATCTGCCAGCATGGCTGCTCTAGGATAGAAAGAATGTTGGTACATACCTTCAATCCCTGTATTCAGAAAGTTGGTACACACCTTTAATCCTAGTATTCAGTAGGCAGTGGTGACAGGAAGCAGAACTCAGAAGGACTCAGTGTCAGATAGGAAGTGATGTCTGAGATGAGTCAGAGTGAAGGGCAAGCAAAGTGGTGAATCAGAGGAAAAGTTAGCAAAATGAGTTAGTGTAGACATACCCAACTTTCACTATAGAAAAAGTGGGCTCTCAGTTCAGACACAGAGGACAAGACACATAGACAATTAAAGCCATCTGACTGAGATTAAGGCACTCTGAGGATAAGACAGAGCACAGTCTGAAGCAGTCAGTTAAGGAGGCAGTATGAGGCAGGCAGTATGGGGACAAGACACAGAGACTATGAGGCAGTCAGTCTGACTGAGCAGAAACACAGGAGCAGTCTGAGGCAGTCAGAGAATCAGCCAGAACAGGCAGTGAGTTGACCCAGAAGAGTCAGAGTTCAGAAGGAGCTATTCAGAGTGTCTCAGTGGGCAGTGGGTCTAGGAAGTTGATTGGATTGTACGGAGACTTCAACATTCTAGATCATATGAAGGCTGAAGCCTTCCAGTTCTATGCTTAAGACTAGATTGTACGGAGGCAGAAACCTCCAGGGCTCCAAGATTAGGAGTGGGAATTGAATTAGACCAAAGAATAAACTGCTTTTGCACTGACTCTATGACTATACACCAGCTTAAATACAGTAGTGCCACAAAGGACCGACAGACTCTATGATGTGAGGGAGAGATAGCTGGCCCACCACACATACGACACAGTGATGCAAAGAGAGAAATTCAGTGGATAGGATATTGTTGTCAGGCGTGTCAAGGAAATCAAACTGCACGATAGTGGTTCCTTGTTGGGTTCTGCTCCCTGAAATGGAGTCGGTCTTGAACTCCCATGAGCTCCTGGGAGGCAGTTCCAGGTGTCTTCGAGAGTTCACTGTCCTGGAGATTTTCTAACCTTTTTTATTTCCATTCCACATTTTGGAGTCTTTCCCATAACAATATTTCAGGAGAGACTTGGATTATTTGTTAATCTCAGGATGCCTGATTTCAATAGTCTCTGTTCAAGACAACCACAAAAAGAAAGGAAAGGAAAGGAGAGGAGAGGAAAGGAAAAGAAAAAGAAAAGAGAAGAGAAGAAAAGACATAAAACCAGAAAGGAGACAAGTTTTCTCTGGAGTTCTCTGTGCCTACAATTTGCAGCACCCTCTCCCTTTGTACTTGAAAATCGCTGACCCTTTTCCCTGTCTTTGATCATCTGCTCTTTTTCCATTTTCCAAGAGCCATCAAAGACTATTACAAAATTTCATTGCTCTCACCCCCAGGTCCTGTTAGCGTCCTTGGCCGTAACTGTGGCAGGATAATATTTTGAGATGCTATCTGAGATTCCTGCTCTGAATTTCTTTTACTCTTTGTCCTTGATTCATTTAATCAGTGCATCCATCGCCCTGGGGAAGTAGAAAAGCAAAGAAAATGATTTTTTTTAAACATCTGAAGCATGTAACTTAGGACATTAAAAAAAAAAAAATGTAACTTAGGCCTGGAGGGAAGTCAGGTCATAAAAATTATATGAGGGGTAAATGGCTCTGAGTAGAATAGTCTGTTCCTTCTGATCCAGTTGCACCTCTGCCTCCCTTCATCTTCGACTCTGAGCATGGACGTTTACTCCAGCATGGAGGGGGACACTCTAAGTCTGTCTGGAAAGTCAAGCACAGAAAAGGGTGCTCCCGAGAAAGGGTCGAGTCGAGGATCTCCCCCTGCCCAGAGAGAGGTGCATGTGTAGCCATGGAAAATGTCTAGCAGTCAGAGACAACCTCACCCACCCCTGCAGAAGGACTTCTCCTGAGCCCTGTCGTAGCCCAGAAGTGAGGGGAGCCATGCAAAGATGGAGGGCCTCATACACCCTGCATTCTTCCTCCTAGTCACAAGGGGACTTCATCATGGCCAGTGCAGATAAGCCTTGCCTGCTGGGGATATTGTTAAATTCTGTAATTATCTTATGCACATGTATGACCCTCCCAGGGTCAGTTCTGTAACAGACTAATGCAGGCACACAGTGGGCGTGCCTCTCCCCTTCACACGGGGCCACTCTGAAAGCAGACATCTTAGCTCAGGAACTCTAAGAGTGGTCGGAGTCTTCAGCGAAAGCCTGGTTGAGGAAGCTTCCTGCTCCCTCCCTGACCGCCTTCTTCCAGGCTTTCCAGGGGTGGCTCTCAGGGGTGACTGTAGGGAATGCTCCCTCAGATAACCCTTTCCTGCCCCCACAGCACTCCATTTCTGGGAATCAAACATAAGACGCCTGAGTGTTCCAAATCTGAGAACCCTCACTTCTCTTTCAAGCTAGCATCAACCAGCAGAGAGGGAAATTCTTACATCTTCGCACATCTTGGGCTGTGGTTCTCACATTGTTTTTCCTTCTGTTCTTCTCTTCCCTGTTCGATGTTGATTACCAAAGAGGGTGTGATAAAAATGGAGTCTGGGCTTTCCTTCTCACCAGCATCATTTAAGCACTTGGCGGTCTTCTTCCAAAACACACTAAGGAGAGTCTCCCGTTTTGCGTCCAGTGTTTTTCAAAACTCTTTTTTTTTTTTTTTTAACCTAGGGCTCTGACTTTTCTTTCTCAGGCTTATGAACTTAATTGATTTTGTATCTTATGATGCTGGATGAGCCCAGGGTCCTAAACAAGTTTACAAGTACTGCACGAGTGGTCCAGCATCTCACTTAGGAAGGACGAGGGAGGGACTGGGGATGTAGCTCAGTGGTGAAGTAGTGCCCTGGTCCAGCCCTGGCAGGAGTTCAGCGACCTGGGAGGGAGAAGCAGGGTCACTGAAATAAAATGAACAAAACCACACCTCTTGTGGATGGGACAAGGCTTCTCTTTTTTTTTCTCTTTTCTCTCTCTTTCTATACTCCTTCTCTCCTTCTATCCCTTCTCTTCATTCTCTCTTCTTCTTTTACTACTCCTACTTCTACTCCCTGTCTGTTTTTCCATATACCTTATATATATATTTAAACAAAGCCCTTCAAGGGGAAAGATCACATTACAATCACATCTTAATCATAAACTTAAACTTTACATAATGATGGCAGGTTTTACATTTTGGTGATTACAAGTTCCATATTTTTTTTAAAAAAGTTACCTTAAAACCCACACCTGAACACCTAGTTCCCCAAATATTTTCTCCCCACAATGCATTTGTATCCTAGAAGCAATAGTTTCTCTGTTATTGATTAACAGAGTTTAAGCAAGTGAAGTAATCTCACAGCCAGCTTCTATTGTAGCTGGCAGGTTGCTGGGGAATGAGTACATGTCATAGTGTCCTACCCTAACACAATTCTTATTTAGTTAGCACAGTGAGACACGTTTATTATAACTAGAAAACTTTTAAGTCAGGGGTCTTTTTGCTTTTCTTAGGTAAAAGGAGAATCTGCTGCACAGCTCTATATCCTCAAGGCATACCCCAAACTCATCAGCAAATTTTTGATTATAGAAACCAGGAAAGAATCAATTTTATTTGTGGTCGAGGAAGTTCAAGCCTAACAATGGGCACTGAGCCTCATTTGTTATTACTTGATCATGGGTCTGTTTTTCATAGGTGAAACTCCTGGGCCCTTGCAATTAAGCTTTCTTTGTTCTAGCTTTCCTAGCCCTGACCAAACAAGTTCCTAGCAAAAAATGTGTTTTCTACCTAAATTACTAATTCCAAGGCAGCTGGCAAAACATCGTAATCTAATCCTGTAACTATATGTGAAAAACACCTACTGTTTTAACTATGCACGTGTTTTAGTCATTCTTTCTGGAGTTTCAACTGAATCGCTAGTTTAACTGAGTGACATTGCCTTGCCCAAGTGGCATTGCTTGAGGGAAAATCATCACCACTGTTATGTGTACCAGAAACACTGTCCAGTGTGGGGTTAGAGACCCCCTAGAACTTTCATACCACAAGAGAGACAGGGAGACCATGGTAGCAACAAGCACGATAAGGCCCAGCAGTGGCAAAGGGCATTCAAGAGACAATGCCCCGGAAGGCCAAGGTAAAAACCTACGGTTGCCCTGCTAAACAATAAGCTGAATTCCCTGAAGCTCCAATGCCGGCTGCTGTTCCCCAGCACTGCTCCCAGCAGAGTAGCACTTAGCATTTATGGGATCCTGGGTTCCATACCCAGCTTCCTTCCCAACCAATGGTGCACTTGGTGCCTTTCCAATTATTTGCCAACTTGGGAGCTGTATTGGTTACTTTTCTCTCTCTCACAGTGACAAAAGACGAGAGCACGCAACTTCAGATAGGAGGGATTTGCTTCTGCGCATGCTCTGACAGAACAGTCTATCCTGAGGGGAAGGCACAGCAGCTGCAGCTTGAGGCAGCCTGTCACGTGGCATCTACAGCCAGGAAGCAGAGAGAGAAGAAAGCTGGTGCTCGCCTTGCTTTCTCTCTTCTTCTCATTCAGCCCCAGCCTCAGCCCATGGAATGCTGCTGCTCACATTTAGGGAAGCCTTCCCATCTTGGTTAACCTGAAACGTGCTCACAGATGTGCCCGGGTGTTTGAGTCATAGGTGATTCTAGACGGTGTCAAGTTGACCAGCAGAATTAACCATCACAGCAAAGCCCCATGATTCCTGTTACACCAGCAATAATCTATATAACTGCCATCCAGTGAATGTCTTAATTCAGTCCTCAGGGTTGATAAGTATCCTCTAACAGTGTATTATGGGTTCTGACATGAAAAATGTTATTGTAAGGGAAAGAATACTATGTTAAAGCATATTGATAAACAGATTTTATGTTTTAAACATTATTTTGAGACAGGGTCGTCTTATGTAGTTCTGGCTGCTCTGGATCTCTGTAGACCAAGCTAGCCTCATACTCACAGAGACCTGCCTGCCTCTGCATCCTGGGTGCTGGGACTAAAGGCTATATTTTTTCATTTTGTTTTGTTTTGTTTTGCTTGTTTGTTTGAGGTTTTTTTGTTTGCAACGTTTTTTTTGTTTGTTTTTTTTTACATATACACATTGGTGTTTTGTGTACATGTATGTCTGTGTGAGGGAGGGTGTCGGATCCTCTGGAACTGGAGTTACAGACAGTTGTAAGCTGCCATGTGAGTGCTGGGAATTGAACCCAGGTCCTCTGAAAGAGCAGCCAACGCTCTTACCTGCTGAGACTTCTCTCCAGCCCCTATGTTTTTATTTTAAAGAAGGCATTTGTTTGATAGATGTGTAAGTTTGTAGAAGCTGGTAGGTTCAGGGGGGAATAATTTATTTCTACTTAATACTCAAGAACTTTCTGAATTCTTAATGGCCAAATATTGTTTTTATAAATTGAAAGGAAAGAAATGGAATTATTATATAATCTATACACTATGTCACCTGTTTCCTGTTTGCTTTAAAGGGTTAGGGTACGTGAACACTAACGTGAGAGACAGAAAATATGAGTGCCACCACCCAGCTCTCCCCGTTCAGCAATTTAGATGTGAATGTGGGCTAAATAAGGGCAGCCACTGAGCTGCACCTGCAGACGTCAACAAGAACTCTTGCTGCTTTTAAAATCATCCCAATAATGCAAATGTATTTATACATTAAAAAGAACATACACGAATAATCAGATTATGCAGTTTAATGAAATATAATGTGCTAGACCTCCATGACCCTGATATCCAGCAACAACCTTTGACTTTATAACCTACATTTGCTTTGTGCCTTTCCATATTTAACCCCCGTAACCACTAACCTGAACCTCGCATTTACCATCCTTTGACTTTTTTAAAAGGTTTATTTTATTTTTAATTATGTGTAAGTGTTTGTGTTTGTGTGGATGTACATGAGAATGGGTGCCAGCAGAGGTCAGAAGCATCTGATCCTCTGGAGCTGGATTAGAAGGCATTTGTGATCCACCTGGTATGGGTGCTCGGAACGGAACTCAGGTCCTCTAGCAGAGCAGAAAGCCTGTTGAGCTGTCTCTCTAGGCCCAGACATCAACTGGAATGAGTTGATAAAATTCATAGCATAGGATCTAACGAGAAAGGCCCAACTCAACTGGAAAGAAGCAAATTAAAAGTGAATGTTTATGGTGATTTGTACTCAACATCAAAAAACTACCGATTCAGCACAGGGGCCTACTAATTTGTCCAATGGATAATTTAGATGTAAGGACAAAATTGCAAACACAAACAGCAGGGTAATCATGCCTTCCGATAATAATGAGCATAATGAAAATACATTACACACTTTATAAACCCAGTATCCAGGAATGCCTCCTTTTGCTTCTTTGGGTTACTTGCAATTTAGAAACCTCTTAGAACATTGCGTTTACTTAATAGAGTGCATCTCTCTGTGCCTGAAGCAGTAATACTCAAGTCACAGTACTTAAATACTGTACGTCAGATCCACTTCACTTAAATGCTCCTGAGAGGAGCTCAGTGAAAGGGTAGAAAATCTTTGCTTTTTTTTTTTTTTCCCCCTAACAAAACTATAGAGTAGAATCTCCAATAATGGAATCCTTATTAGGTAAGAAATAAAGCAATTTGTGGTGCAGAACATGCAAACACAGGCTTGGGAAACAGCTCATACACCCAGAGAATCAACTAAAGGTTGACAGTTTTATCAGGACGAAAAGATCCACACACGTTATAAAGAAAGCTCATTGGCACTCTTGGTGCTGGGGAGGTGGTAGGGTAATTGGTGAGAAGCCGCAATTACTAAGGAAAGCTAGTCTTAAAAGTCAGCAGTCCCATGGGCAGTTGCTGAGAAGAAAAAACTACAGTCTTAAAGAATAAAGCATGCTTCCCCTGTATGGGCTGAGCAGAGTTCCTGAAACTGTAACCTGGAAGGTTGTTGCTGTATGTGTATACATGCTTCCCCTGTATGGGCTGAGCAGAGTTCCTGAAACTGTAACCTGGAAGGTTGTTGCTGTATGTGTATATATATATAAAAATACTCACATACATATATTACTTTTATTCATAATTTGATGTATTCATAATACAGTGTATCTTGATAACACCTGTTCCCATTACTCCCTTTTCCACCTTCCCATCCTTGTGCCCTCAAAACAGAAAGAAAAGAAAAAAAGGAAATTAAGTCAAGCTTGTGTGGCAGGAACATGGATGGTGAGCTTTACACGGACTTTGGAGGCAGGAGGCTGCTCTGATTGTGTACTTTGAGCTGGTCCATCCTAGCCCAAGATGAAGCATGGCAGAGTTCAACCTCAAGTTGGGCCTCATTTCCCAAACCCAGACCCTGAGCAGGCTCCCTTGTACCTTTGTACCTTTCAAGCACTGGGACATCCCACAGCACCCCCCCACCCCAATATCCCACAGAGTCCAGGGCCTTCTGAAGGCACCAGGACATTCCCCCAGGCTTCAGGGGATTCCACAAACACCCAGGCATCACACAGGCTTTGGGCCAGCCCACAGACACCCAGACATCTCACAGGCACCTGGCTATCCTGCAGGCACATAGACATTACATAGGTGCCAGGGCCTCCCATAGGCACCAGGACCTTCCACGGATGCCAGGGTATCCCAAAGGCTTGAGATATCCCACAGGCACAAGTACATCACACAGGCACCTGGTCATCCGACAATCACTTGGCTTCCCACAGGCACCTGGGCCTCCCACAGGTCCATGGAGTTCCCACAGGCACATAGACATACTGCAGGCACCAGGACCTTCCAAAGATACCCAGGCATCCCACAGGCTCTGGGGAACCAGGCTGATGCTCAGGCATCTTACCTGCATTGGACCTATCCACTGACACCTGGAAATCTCACAGAGACTTGGATATTCCACAGACAACAGGACATCCCACAGGCATCAGAACCTCCCACAGGCTCCCAGATCTCCCCAGTAACCCGGGCTTCCTGCATGCATTGCCCCCCCCACCCCAGGGACCCAGCCATCCCACAGGGATCTGGTCCTCCTGCAGCCTCCTGAACTTCACGAAGGCACCAAGCAGCCTGCCAGAACAGGTGCCCCATGGAGCCAGGCTCAGGCACCTGGTAAACTCTGACAGTGTCAGCAATGCAGACAGATCTCTAATTGCTCTGGTCCACATGAGTATTTTGAGGTTTCCAGGATCCCTTTCCGAGGGAGGAGATTCAACCTCCAGTATGGAATATTCTTCAGCTGGGACATCTTGCTGTTGTTCAGGATCTGGGTGAAGTCTAACAGAGCGATCAGGGTCACTCCTTGCTTGAGCTCTGATTGCTGCACACACAGCTCCCTTATCTCCCTCATCACCATCCATCCTGCTGCCTTGGCCTTTGTGTTTGCAACCCTTGATATCACCACAGTCCATGGCCTCCCCCACTCCATCAGGGAGAGTATTATGCATAACAGATACTGCCTCAGGAGTGGTAGAATCGGCCTGGTGGTGAGAAGGCCAGGAAGGTCTGTTGGTCACCAGAGGACAGGTCTCTTGTGCGGATACTCAGTCTAGGAGATGAGACACTCTTCAGCTGGGCTATCCTGTCATTGCTCTGGAGCAGGGTGACCCTGTGGTTTGGCAGTTAGTTTGGGGGCATAACCTGGTCCAGCTCCAGACTGCTGCATTACACCCTGCCCTCATCACCTGGACTTTCTGCCTGCAGTCCCTGGTGGCGTCTCAGCACATGCTCTCCCTTCACCCATCAGGGAGAGCAATATGAGCAGCAGCCATGGACATGGGAGTGGTGGAACTGACCTGGCAGACAGTGGGGAGGCTAGGATGGTCTGGTGGCAGTTTAAGAACCTAGCCATCTGTTGTCTGCCCTGGGTGTGCACCCATGCCTGTCTTCATCTCCAGCCATGTGACTCCTAGTGGCCCTTGCTGCTGTTCCCCTGTTTGCCTGCTCCCAGGGTCTGCCTCTCTTCAGTGTGCTTGCTTCATTCAAAGAGTGGCCACTCCAGTCTGGTGGTCACGATAGTGTGGCCTATTTGTGGCCTCAGCCTCATGGCATCTCAAGTACCCCTTGTAGGGGCATGCAGAGTCCACAGCTAGGGCTCCACATCTCAAGAGCCCTGCCCTCTAACCGGTCCACAGAAGAGCAGGACTCTTATTCTGGAAGGCCCTCCCACCCCCACCCCCTACACACAGCCCACAGCCCAGGGCTCCCGTTTCAGGGAGGGTTCCACCCCCTACACCGTCCACAGTGTGGAGCTCCAGCATCTGTGGAGAGCTCTGCCTCTGACAGGTCCCTTTATATTTACTGAATGGGGGCCTGCTCCCCTCAGCAGTCCACAGGAGGGGTTCTCTGCCTCAGCCCCACTCCCTTGCCAGGCCCAACTCTCCTCCAAGTGCCAAACAGTCGAGCTGAGAACTGCTTCATGGTGGGCCCTGTGGGTGGCCATGACAGCAAGCAGACCGAGTTGAGAACTGGGCTGCTAGTTGTCTGCTCCCAGCCCAAAACGGCACCTCAAAGCTATCTATGGTTCTGCCGAGGAGCAAATCTGACTTTCCCCAGCAAGCCCAGCTCCTTCTGCTGCCAACTGGTGTTCAGGGCTGCAGCTTGCCTCCCTCGCCACTCTGCTGGGGACCCCGGGGCCCTGGCCACTATCCCTTGTGCTCACCAGGAACACCAAATGGTGCCAAGGACCACTGGGGAGCCAGCATATTTCCCTTTTGAGGGAGTCTGGCTCTGCAAAGCCACACAGCTCTGGGAATTGAGATTCCTCATAAGAAAGCTCCCGCCCCTGGGAGTATCAGGGACCCCATTCCCAGGCGGCTGCGGAGTCCCCTAACCTGGCAGAGCAGCACAGAAGTGGCCCTTAACTAACACAAATGGCCCTCACCTGGGCCCCTCAACTCCCTCCAGACTTGCCAAATAAGGGCAAAAAAATCGCACCAATCACAGGCCACCCTGGGAGGCTCTGCCCCTTCAGGAACGCTATATAAAGGCCAGCCTTCTGGACTCTACTGAGAGTAGAGTCCTCTCAAGTAGAGGCAGCCACTGTGAGGAGCATGAAGAACACTTCAGCTCAGCCAGGGATATTTCCCTTCAGAGCTGCAACACTGGGGACACCTTCCCACCTCAGAGCTGTATGGTCCCCAGACTCCCAACTACCAGGGCACCTTCCTGTCAGAGCTGTGTGGTTCCTGGGCTCCCAAATGCCAGGCCACTTTTCCATCTCTGTTCCAGATGAATAAAAAAACCTAGCACCCCTCCCTCTCGGGTACACCCAGCTCCCTTGTCCTCCATCTGCTCCTGACTTTTGTCTCTAGGTCAGTGTTGTAATAAAAATGAAAAAAACACACATCCTGCCCGCAGCCTCCCAGTCCCTCGAGGTGGCTCCAGCTGGCCAGCATCTGTAGTGGCTCCCAGGTGGGAAGCCACAGGGGACAGTGTGGTTGTTACCACGGGCCCATCCCATCTTAGATCAGAACACTGAGTGGGCGAGAGTATGACCAGGACTCTCAGGAGGGTCATCAGAGGGACATCTCTCTCTTCATTAAAGCAAGGGTAATTACATTTATAGGGTAGAGGCAGGGGAGGGTCTTTGGTATCCAGGATGGGAGCCATTGGTTAAGATAGGGATATTGGAATAGCCCCATTCACATGGGGAGCTCAAGTCTAAGGGTCAAAGTCTTGCGAGGGCACCTTCTGCAAGGTGTGGTCCCACAGGAAAAAGAGGAAGACACCTTATCAGAAATGGGCTCAGCCCTAGGCTTCCAGCTACAGTGCAGATAAACACCAACCAAGCTACATTCCTTTGCTAATGATCTTCTGTGAAGCAGGCTACGGCTTTAATATTTAGCTGGGTTCTGGCCAGGGCTAAGAAAAGTGGGGAGCAAAACCTAACTTCTACCACTCTCAGGGTGAGAAAACCCAGGGGTTCAAGGCATGCTTCACTCACTCTTGCTCTAGGACAGCCCCATGGGTCAGTATGATCCATGCAGGCTGAGTCTGTGGGATCATCACTTTTAATTCACTCGTACAAACCGGACCCTGTCATGGCCTTCCTCCTCCATGTCTCAGGTAGCACCCATGGTCTGAGTGGGGCTCCAGCCCATCAGGTAGCCATGGTGACTGGCAGGCCCACTCCTGCATCTCTCCACCGTGGTTTCTGCCCCGCCTGTCCATTCCTGATTTCCGCCACCCCGCTACCCCCACCCCAAGCTCACTCCTCCATGCTGCTGGCAGGAACCACAGGCTGGCAGGCTGAATCTGCAGACTGAGCCCATGGGCCTAGCGGGAGACCACACACACACACACACACACACACCTTGCAAGCAGCGATGTGGCATGTGGCCTCCACAGCCTCTGCTCCCCACTTGCCTCTTCCCTGCTGTGGCAGGCCAAAAACTCCGTCCCATTCCTCCATATAAATCTGTCTCTGTCACTTTATCTTTCTAACCACTCCAGATTCTCATAGTGTATGTCATTGGACCAGGTGCCAGTGTAGCATCTCCCATTCCACGAACATGTGAGGGGCTGTGGATGGCCTGAGTGGGGATCCTGAGTGGGGGGCGGTGGGACAGCTCCAGATCCCTGACAGACCCCGCTTGCTTCCCCACCGCCATCTTCTCCAACAGCTGTTGTTTGTTTTAGTGATTTATTTTTACGTGTGTCTCTGTGTGTGTGTGTGTGTGTGTGTGTGTGTGTACTCCATATGCATACAGGTTCCCAAGGAGTTCAGAAGCCTGTGTCTGATCTCAGGAAGCTGTTGTTACAGGTGGTTGGGGCGGTCACTCAATGTGGGTGTTAAGCAGCAAACTTGGGTTCTCTGGAAGAGCAGGAAGTGCTCTTAACTGCCCAGCTAGCTACCTCTCCAGCTCCGGTTTTTTGTTTTATTTTTTTAAATCCTAGACACTACTTTAGACTGTGTATGTTAAGAATGTTTTTATTTATATGTTCAATTTTCAGACTCTCAGAGTAAACTTAAGATTGTGTTTAATATAATTATGATCAGGACTAATAGTGACTGAATTATGAAAAAGTCTTTGGAATATTCTATAGAACTTTGAACTCAAACATATTTCTTTTCCTTTTGGTTTTTCAAGACAAGATTTACTGTTGTAACTCTGGCTGTCCTGGAACTCCTCTGCAAACTAGGCTGGCCTCAAACTCACAGAGACCCGCCTGCCTTTGCCTCCCAAGTGCTGGGATTACAGGTGTGCACCACCACCACCTGGCTTCAAACATATTTCTTTAGAGGTTACCAGATGCAGCCATGCTGGATGTTGTGAAAGGTTTGATAGATGTTTGGTTTCATTTCATCTTGTGCATTTTAGCAAGTCTCGTGGTTGTTCCTCTTGTAGTTTTGCTGGTGTAATGATAAATTATGTTGTAGAAATAAAGCGATTTTTTTTTATTAGCTTATACAGAAAGGGGGAAATGTTGCAGAAGTTTATTTCTAGTTATGTTTAAAGTCGTTTTTTGTGCATTGTTGGGGGAAGGGCTGCCTAGGCCTTGGCATTTTCTATTATCTGCAGCTGTTGGCTTTATGTAAAAGATGTTTGATTCCCCATGATCTGCATGTATACCAATAGAACACCTGAGGAGCTTCTGTATCAATTATCCAACGCCCCCCCCAACTCCCAGATCAGCGATCAGGATTCTGCTGAAGTCTGGCAGGGTTTGCATCTATGAAAATGTCTCCTTGTCTTTATTGCAGACCAACACAGTAGCATACTGCTACATAATTATATATGGCTCAACAACAGAAATAACTCTGAGAAATGCATCATTAGATGAGTTTATCATTGTATAAACACAGATTCCACTCACACAAACTACCATGGCTACAACATTGCAGGTTTATAATCAATCTCATGGGGCCATATTGTACTTTTTTTTTTTTTTTTTTTTTTTTTTTTTTTAGTGATGCATGCGTATACTTCAAAGGGAGAAGGCCAGTTTACATGGAAAGCAATGAAAGCTTTCACCTTGTTAATTTAAAATCACTTGGCCAAATCACCCAATAGTCCCCTAAGGCAAACCAGAAGATCTCCCATTTGAATGTGTTTAGTCTTCAGAATAATTTTCCAGAAACCATGCACACTTGTTCTAGCACTTACACAGAACAGCACTCCAGCCCTCTCTTGAAGCGAGATGAGTGCTGCCATCTGCTGATGCCCACGAGACGCTGTTCCAAAGGTGCCCCGTATTAATGTCGCTGCTTTGGAAAGTGCGGGTTTTAAGATAGCACAGGCTCCGAAAGGCAAAAATCGCATTGTTCTTCATCATAGAAAGATCTAGCCTATGCTTACACGGATGTATATAACTGGATGAGTGTGTACATGTAGGCTATGAAACTAGAAAGGAAACCATGAAAGGGAAAGAGAAGTGCTAAGTGTGTGTGTGTGTGGGTGGGGGATGCTTCAAGGACACATTTGCTTTCCTAAGCAAAAAGGTATGGGTTAGTAGGTGGAAGGGTCCAAGGGTACAGGGATGGAGAAGTGGGGACAAGAATCAAAAACAAATTTTGTTTGAAAAATACTATAATGAAAACTTATGCTGATTTTATTTTAAAAGAAAATACAAACTGGACTGTGGTGATGCATGCCTTTGATCCCAGCACTCAGGAGGCAGGGGCAGACTGAGCTCTGAGTTCAAGGCCAGCCTGGTCTATAGAGCTAGTTCCAGGACAGACAGGGCTACACAGAGAAACCCTGTCTCAAAAAAAAACTTTAAGAAAAAAGAAAAAAATATATATAGGTTAAAAAGTCACAGTAATCTTTATAGATTGGGGACTTATATTTTGTTTATATAAATGAAAAATTATAAAATATTGCTATGAATAAAATATTGTCCAATATACTGGATAATATCCAACTATCTATGACTTTGAATTTTCTAACCAAACATAGAGCCCAACCAAGAAGAGAAATTTAATTCCACAACTGGAAAAGCCATCTGAGTATGGGGCTTGCACGACACATCCATGTCTGTGTGTTTAGGAGGCAGAGTCTATGCTACCCAGAATGGGTTCAAACAGCCTTCGCATCCCAAGTAGCCAGGTGACAGCCACATGCCGTGTCTGGCTCAACGCTTGTCTTTTTGTCTCCCCGTGTCTTTCGCAACATCTACTACACAGTAAGCATTCAAGCCTTCATGTTTGAGGTCTAAATAATTGTGTATTAAGTAGTTTTTTTTTTTTCTCTAAGTGTCTAGGTGCTTCCTGCAAAAATGATACCATCTTAACTCATAAGAGCATGAAGGATGTTGCCCAGATAGATGGTGAAACAGAGAATAGATTCCAAAGATTGAAAGGTAAATGTTAAAAGTAGCTAGTGGTAACTGGGAAAAAAATTTACCTGGATCTGCCCTTGTGTGCACAGACACGGTCCAGTGAGTGGTGGGCAGTTGTAAAACTTAACATGATGGAAATTTTAAATTTACCTTTTATTCTTTTGTCTTAGGATTCTCCTCAGTTAAGTGTTAACTACTCTGCTGTGAATCTCTAAGTTACTCAGATTTTTGCCTTACCCCGCAAAAACTGGACACCATCCAATGCTTCATGGATTAATACAGGCTAACACAAACATAGCTCCTTTTCCAAATATTGTTTCTTCCAGGTCATGGAGCCAACTTTACTCATCAGCGATGAACAGATAAAAGAAAATGTAGTATATACACAATGGAATACTCTTCAGCCATTGAAAATACTGAAATCCACAGGGGCTGGAGAGATGGCTCAGTGGCTAAGAGCACTGGGTGCCCTTCCAAGGGACCTCAGTTCAATTCCTAGCACCCACTTGGTGCTTACAACCATCTGTAACTCCAGTCCTAGGATGTCTGATGCCCTCTTCTGGCGCCTGTAAACATTACATGCACATGGTACACTGACAATACAGGCAGGTAAAACATGAAAATAAATAAAAAATTTTCCAAAATATCAAAATCTTATAGCGTGTGGTAGTGCATATGGAAGTGGGGCCGTGTAAGCTGGGTAGAGAGAGACAAACACTTCGTGATCTCACTCATCTATGGGTGCCCAGTCAGTCGATCTTAGGACTGAGGTTATCACAGGTAAGAGAGGACAGAGAGAGAGGTTGGTGACAAGGTAAAACATATAGACAGCGATGAGAAGTCCTCGTGTGCTCTACACTACAGGGCGACCACTTCAGACCACGTTATAGACTTCAAAATAGGATTTTGAATGTTTCCAAAGAAACGATAAATGCTTGGGAGGATGGCTATGCTGACTACTCTGATCTGGTCATCGTATATGTATGTATGTACTGAAACAGCACTATTATTACCTCATAAATGTGTAGAATTATGGGCCAACTGGGGATAATTAAAAGTTCTTAAATATCTTCTTCTATGCAATTGCTCAGCAACGCTTGAGAGTGTACACTGCATATGACAACGTCCTGAGCAACGGTTACGTCTCAGAATCCAGATGCCAGCTGTCCATCTCTGTTCCCTGGCTGCTCCTCCTCCCCTGACGGGGCTGGGTCCTCCAGATGCCTCTACCTGCTTCACCAGGACTGACTGCACTCTGGCCAGCCTCATTCCTGCAGTCAGATTGGGATTCACCATCACACGACTGTTCCGTCCCACCCCATTCCGGTGTTACAACAGAGCCTGGCACAGGGGCCAGCCTGTGGTTGCAGCTGGCAGCCACACCATCGCAGCGTCTGTGCCTTGGGGTAACGGTGAGTCTTTGTTTGACACAGGCCGAGGAATGGCGGACAAATGGAGGTGTGCTGAAGCTATAATCCTCAGCAGGCTCAGAAAAAAAAAGTACGAGCAGCAGTGGTTTGGGAAAGAATCATGTCACTTACCCAATTCTCATTTATTAAAAAGGGAATTTGCCATTTTGGAGAGCATAAATATACGGTTGACATGAATTTTAGGCTGGTTTATATCGTTCCTTTGGAAACAGTATGTCCAAGAGGTGCTTTAGGGCAGTCTGCCTCTGTAGGCTTCCTTTTTTGTTTTCATGTTACTGTAGAAAACCGGCATGGTTAGAAAAAGAAAGAAAAACCAACAGTGGTCCAGGGTTTCGCTTTGGGGGTGGGGAAATGGAGTCTGTCCTGGAAATAGGTAGACGTATGGTTGTACACCCTTGTGGATGTCTCAAATTCTAATGAACGGCACGTCAACAAATCACAGAAATCATCCTGCAGGCCGGCAAGAGGACTACAGGTCAAGGCACTTGCCACCAAGCCTGAGAACCTGAGTTCGATCCCCGGAACCCACCGTGGAGAGAAAACTGAGTCCTGGAAGTTGTCTTCCGACCTCCACACACATGCCGTGGTATGCATCCACATGCACCCAAGCAAATAAAAGTTAAATCATAAAAGAAACTAACCATTTTAAAATGTAATTCAAGACAAAATATTGAGCCCCCTAAGATAAGCATCCAGTACTTCTTAGAGGCGCTGGGGATACAGAGGGAGATTGTATGTGTAATGTGACTGTATGAGATTGTATGTAGAATGTGCGTGTGTGGATGTGTACATGCGAAGAGGCCAGAAGGAAATTCCTCTATCACCTCCACCTGGTTTTTTGAGATGGAATCTCTCACTGACCTAGAGCTTACCATCAACTAGCCCCAGGGATCTCCTTGCATCTACACCCTCAGCACTGGGATTACAGGTGTGCACTGTGACACCCAGCCTTTCTCTTTAGTTGGGTGCTGGGATCCAAACCCAGGCCCTCATGCTTGCACAGATGCACTTTACCCACCCACTCCTCCCCATGATTGAGTTCTAAGAGAAATCTTTGCACCTTTTACCTCCCAGAAAGTGAGGGCAAAAGCTTGCATACTAAAGCACTGGATTCCTGCTTTCGGTCATTGAACTCTGGCCGCCCCCAGTTTTCCAGAAGTAGGTCAGTAGGCCTGTGTTGTCTAATTGGCTCATTTCCTCCTGGGCATCGTGTTCTCATGGAATGTGACTAACCCTTGGCTCTTTAGTCTCAAGTGCATGTATTCAAGAAGGGACCCCGAAAAATGTCATCCTTGGAGTTACCAGCAAAATAGATTCCATGCCTGCATTTTCACCCAGTGAATACCTGCTTCCTTTGTACTTTAAACATCTTCACAGTGCTGTCTGCTGCTTTTCTCATCCTCTTCCTATCTTCCCCCTGCTTCTCCTCATGTGGAGGGCTATCTACTGCTTGCTCTGCTTCCTTATCCATTTCAAGGTGGCACTGAGAACGGACCGCGCTATTAAATACATCATCATTACACATTTGGCAGACGTAAGTGCTTCCCACAGACGAGGCATTTAGAGGAGCTAGGGATAATAAAGATTTGATCAGTTCATATTACACCAGTTATTTTATACTGTAATAGAAGAAAAAACCTGCTTGCCTCTTCCATTCTATTTCAGATTTTATGTAATGTACCCTCCATTTTTTTAAAAAAAAAACTTTTGCACAAATAATTTCATATTGTGCTGTTGTTACACATGGTACAGTGGCTGCTAAGTATATATTATGCTTCCTATACAGTTACAGTAAGAACGCCCCTAGAGCATCCACCACAGGGCACCAAGGGCAAAACCGTAGAGAATACCGCAGTTTTTTATATTTGAGTCAAATGTAAAATGTACTGCTCATATGCTTTATTTACTTAATGTATGAGTGTTCTGTCTGCACGTACAGCTGCACGCCACAAGAGGGCATCACACATTACAGGTGGTGGTGAGCCACCGTGTGGTTGCTGGGAATTGAACTCTGGACCTCTGGAAGAGCACTGATCCGTCTCTCCAGCCCTCCCATGCTGTTTTCGAAGGAACCTTTCAACATTTTTTCTATTTCTGATAAGCAAGTGGCAATATTTCAGTCACAGCTATAAATTCCATCCACTGTGCTGTGACCACTTCCAGAATCTCAGAAAATAATTGCTCCGTTTCTCTTACTAAGGTGAAACCAGAAAAAATTTTTGCTCAAGAATCTCTAATTTAGCTGGGTGGTGGTAGCACACATCTTTAATCCCAGCACTTGTGAGGCAGAGGCAGGCAGAACTCTTGAATTCAAGGTCAGCCTGATCTGTAGAGTGAGTTCCTGGATGGCCAGAGTTACAACAGTTGCTATACACTAACAGGTTTTTCTTTTCTTCTTCTTTTTTTGTTTTGTTTTTTTTTTTTTTTTTTTTTTTTTTGAGATGGGATCCCAAATATCCCAGATTGACCTTGAACTTCTGATGTCCCTGCTTCCACCTTCCCTGTAACCCACGTGCACCTGGGTTACCAGCACGTACTTCCACGCCTGGTTTATGTGCTACTAGGACCTAAACCCAGCACCCCAAGAACACAAGGCAACCTATGCTCCCTGCTGAGTCAAAGATTTAGAAATCCAAACAAAACAATCTTGTCTTTTCCTACTAAAATCTATGATTAAAATTTGCTAAAGAAATATGAAGGCTACAGAAGAAAAAAAAAAAGTGGGCAGGATGATGTTTAATTCTTTCCAAACACAAAAGTAGAACAAACGGCATAGTCATTTAAGAATGCCAGGATTAAGTAAAATAAAAATGCATTCATTTTTGACACGCAAAAGAAAAAAAAAAACACCTTCACAAAACATTAATTATATTATTTTTGAGTGTCCTGGGTTTTGACTGTGAAAAGATTAGTATTGAGACCAGAAGTTAACCAGACATGATGAAAAGCTCCTCCAGTAAAAACAACCAACCCTAAGCCACCTATCCTGTGATGCTTCACACTTTGTTATAAAACTGCTGACATAAATTCCAAGTTTATTGGCCTGGTTCCTCCCGAGCTAGCCATTCACAGGGCCACACCAGATCCACACCCTTTCCCCTCCCTCTGCAGTTGCTATGGATTTTTTTTATTTTTAAACACAGAGTCTGTTTAGTATGGCTGGTGACCAGGCTGGCTCAGACTCGGAGACCCACTTTCGGGTGTGTGCCACCGCACTGGCTGGACCTTACTGACTGTAACAGTGCGGGGAAGGCGCCGTGCCTTCGTGCTATCAAAGAGGAATAGTATGGAATCTGTTTAACTATAAAAGTTTAGACATTCCACTAGCACTCAGTAGAAGGGAGTGCTGGTAAACTAAGCCATTTCCTACAACTATTTTTACTGTGGAAAGTTCCCTGGATTTATTTATATAGCTTTTCAAAATGATACATCAGTTCTCCATCTATGCAGTAAATGTCAATCATTGCCAGTAGATCAGATAATGAAAATCTAGGGCAGCTCAAACCACGCAAACTACTCCCTGCTTTCCCCATTAGACAGAGCACACTGGAAACCTGCCTCAGACACATCTATTAGAGACAGATAAGACACCTAGCTACTGCTGAAGTTTTGTTTATTTATTCTGTGTGGAATGTGTGGGGAATGCCCATGTGCACAGTACACATGTGGGGATCTGAAGACAGATGGGGTGGTTGGTTCTCTCCTTCCACCACATGTGTTCTGAGGAAAAAGCCCAGGTTGCCAGGCTTGGTGGACAGTGCTTTTACCTGCTGAGCCTGTGTGCCAGCACCTAGTTACAATTTCTTGAACGTTTACAGAACGTTGAGACTTGATCAAACATGCCACTGTTTAAGACGTGAGTATATTTTTAAAAATCCTTAAGTGATTCCAATTTATTTAAAAGGAGCTGATCCATGTTTTCCCTTTATTGACACCGAGAAAATCTCTTATTATCCAGTAGAATTCTGCTTTCGTATCTTCACGTAGAAACTTCACAGCGGAAGACACTGGCCATTACCAAGAGTAAATGCATCAAAAGCAGTTGATTTTAAACTACAATCCCTTTCCCACAATGCACTGGCACACTCATTTACTACCCAGGTTATAAAAGTCATTTGCAATCCACTCCCCAACCACCCGGCTGTTTTTATACCTGTACCACATAAAATTAATGCTGGCAGACAAAACAGCTCACCTTACGGGTCTGAACCTTTTAAGAATCTTTAAGAGCAACTCTGGAAAGGCCCTCCCAGAACACTTTTGCGCGCAGTTTTCCATCCGTTACCGTGATAACAAAGCAAAAAGGTGCTACACCTTAAAGAGGAAAATAATTTTTACTTCTTGTCTGAAAACATTTCTTAGCTCTTAAACGGGGGAGCAGGGGGAAGGGAAACCTATTTAATTCCGTGGAGATGGAAAAGTATTTCACAAGTAAAAATAGTATGTTTATTGACAGTTGTACAAAAGATTTCAAAATATTTCATCACTGGGAGAAAACGTAATTTAAAGCTAATAAGTGTAATACACCGAACAAATGTCATTCATGAACAGTCTATTATTTCTTACAAAGCCCTCGATTAGGAACAGCAGGTATAAGGTGTGTCCTTTCCAACATTTGCTTAAATGAGCTGAACAGCCCTGGGCTGGTACGACCTAACATTCGGGCCCCTCCCCCTCACATGAGGGTCCTGCACTGCTCACCAGGAACACCTCACTCTACGTGTCTCTATCATCTGGTACGAAAAATTTGTTTTGTGCCACGTTGCATGATTTGGCTTTTATATCAAATATACATATACTTATGGGACACAGACTGATAATTTGATAAATCCTGTCAAAAGTGAGATGTTTTAACTCACTGCATTTCCCAAACCAAACCCCCAAATCCAACTAAGTAGCAAAGCTTGTCTTCAAGGTATTTCTCCATTTCTCACCTGTTAGGTGAGGTAGGACATCCCTGACAGCTGATGGTGAGCAGCAGGGATAACTCAGGCTGTTGTTCCAGACCTTGGGTCATTCTGAGTGAGGACCAAGGTGTCATTACCTGTTCCATAGCTCTGAGTTCTGACACAAATAATGTCCTAATATTTCAAAGTATTTGCAAACTGTAAATTACTACATGATGGGAAAGATTTTTGCAATCAATATAAGTTGACTTTTCTCTGATTTTTTTTTTTTAAATTGTATTTTTAGAAAAATACATGTTCTTAGTCACCACTTAAAACCAGGGTGACGGAGCCTTCGGTCACCTGACTTCCTGCAGTCAGGCACCCTAGTCTCCCTGCTCCTAATTATGCTTTCAATTGCACTAGGCCTGAGATTCAAATTATGTCCCCTAAGTCTAGCAATCTGACATGGAAATAGTGGGATCTGAAGCCTACCAATCCAATCTGTTACTCTGCCAACTGGAGCAGTAGATGTCACTCTTCACTTTGAAGTGTGGTTTCAGCCAGGTCAGCCGTGAGCCTCACCTGGTGTGTCTGAGAACTCACCCCTGGCCTCCAGCCTCTGAGGCCTGGAGCCGGACCCAGAGAAACTCATTCTCGACAGCCAGTTGGTTCAGTCTGGGGCATGTTTGGGGAATTCCTCTTACAGGCCAGGTGTGATGGCACACGCTTCTCATCACTGCACTCAGGGGGCTAAGGGAGGGCACCATGAATTCAAAGCCAGCTAACATATAGTGAGACTGTTTTTAAAGAAAATCCCTTGCGTTAATCCTAAGCACACCAACCATGATCTGGACTTTGCTCCATGGGAAACCAGCCATTACAATCCACTGCAATAAAACTATGCCACCACCGATTACTTTCAGCACTCTGACAACGCATGTAAGTGCTGAAAGGTTCTACGGTACCGCTGTGTTCTGCTTTCCTGGGAGACGAGACCGTCTGATTGTGTGTTACCACTAACAGATGACAACTCTAAAAGCAGAGAGGCCACTAACCAGCTGCTCTGAGTTCTTTAGATGTTTCTAGCAGACATAAATGAAAACTTGCTTCCTACAGAAATCCAGAGACTTAACACTCCATTAGTCTACCACACAGAAGGAAGTTGACCAAAACCATGAGTGTTTAAAAATATGTCCAATTAACCAAACATATCAGAATAAAGTTGGTATAACTGATCCGTTAGGAGCCTTAGCAAACACAAATTGTGAAAATCACACATGACATATTTGGTATAATGTGGTTCCAAACACATCTCTTCCAAATTTAGCAAAAACCACATTTGGTTTTTCCTGGCATCCATGTGCGTCTAAGAGCTTCGGAATGTGGTCATGTCTTTCGGTTCTCTGCTGGGGACACACCAGTCATCAGCCTCATGGTTGGCTTTGTAATGCTTCCAGGCAGCTTTATTATACACAGGGAGCCTTTCGATGGATTCTGTTGACAGAGCCTGGGGTTGGAAAGAAGTCCTCTAAGTTGGGCATTTTTAAGAATTCATTATCTAAGATAATACATGGTGGCAACCAATGACTGTAAAGTAAACAACATTCTACTGGCATCTCATCAACTAATTACTAACATACACTGTCTTCAGGGCAGACATACTTGAAATATGCTGTTTACTACATCTGTGGCACCAATAACAAAGTAACTGGGCTTGATGTTCCAGTCACTCCCTAGCCAGCCAGTCTGGAAAAGTCCACCCAGGAAAAATAGACTCCTCTTGCAAAGTGCAAGCCCAGCCAGGAGTCAACTACTTTAAAAAGCAGGTTAAGTATAAGAGCATAAAATTCAACATATCTGCCTTAATATCTGTATGCAGATTTAATGAGAAGAAACCCAATCTTTCCCACTATATAGTAATGAATTATAAAAACACTCAGTACTGGAACGGAGGTGGCTAGTGTTGAGAGCACTTGTTCTGGCAGAGGACCGGTTCAGTTCCCAGCACACCCATGGTAGCTCACCACCATCTGTAGCTCCAGTCCAGAGAGAACCTGATAGATACCCTCTTCTGACTTCCACATATACCAGGCAGGCATGTAGTACACAGACATACACGTAGGCAAAACATTCATATGCATAGAAAATAATCTATTAAAAAATTTAAAAACTGAAAAAAAAAACCAATTTTATCATCAGCAAATACCAAGCTACATCTAAGACATCTTGGCTTTTACATGAGCAGTGCTTGGTCCTCGTCTGGCTCTCACGTCCCCACACCTGGTGCTGGAGACTGAACATCCGGTCTTCCTTGTGCATGAAGCAAGCACTCTACCACTGAGCAACACTCCAGTCGGAATGCTGTGTTTTCTCCTTCTGCTGTTAAAGTCAGTGTTGGCCACTGAACGAGTATTTCTGTTTCCTACACCCACCATTCATTCCCTGCTGCACACGTCTCCGTGAGTAACAGGAGCCGGTGATTAGCTACACTCTCTGTTAACTGTCTTCACAGCAGCAAGTTTCAGAATTTTGACAACAGGCCACTGGTATTCCCAAGATGTTGACAACACAGAGCTAGAATTTTTCTCCTGGTAATGCTATCTAAGGTCTTTAATGTGACTGGGTGTGATGACTCCAGTAAAATGTTTTATTCTAGTTTTTCCCCAGTAAAAAAACTTTTTGTCTCCATGCTCTTTGAGTATTCTGAATGTCGATCAAAATGTTACATTCAGTTTTTAAAAATACCGCACCGATAAGTTAAGTTAATGACATGTTAAAAAATAGTGCGGCTATAAAGAATTTAATTTTTTCAGACCAACTTTTTTCACAAAATTCTTGAGCATAGCCTATAAAACAGGTGCCATCTAGTGGCCAGAACAAGAAACTAAAGGCACCAACCACTTACCCAGTGCTTTCTAAAACACTATTATCATTATATTTTTTTACTTCTGTATTTGTGTGGCCAGCAGGTAAAGATGCTTGCCTTCAAGTCTAATGACCTGAGCTTGCTCTCCAAGACCCACATGGTCAGAGAAAAGAACTCTAGCGAGGTGCCCTCTGACCTCTACACAGGTATGCCCACACATAAGCACACCCTAAATAAACACATAACATTTTTAAAAGAGTTACTTTAGATGGCCAGGGAGACAGCTCATCGGTTACGAGCATTTGCTACTCTTGCAGACGACCTGGGTTTTATTCCCAGCACCTACATGGTGATTCACAATCATTTGTAACTCCAGCTCCAAGGGATCTGATTCCCTCTTCTCCACAGACACCAAGCACATATGTGGGTAGACATACATACAGACTAAATAAACATTCAGACCCAGAACATTAAAATAAACAATTTTTCAAAAAGAATAATTATTTTCTGGCAGTTGGGGAGCACTAGCCTAAAATGTGGAAGGCCATAGGTTCACACACACACAGAGGCTGGGTGTTATCACTGCCTGGCAAAATGCTTCAGCAGTTAAAGGTGGTGCCACCAAGCCTGATGACCTGTGTTCAATCTACAGAACCCACACGGTGAAAGAAAATCAATCCTGGAAAGTTGTCCTCAGACCACCATGGCACATGCACGCCTCGTTCGTGGCATATGAACATATACATAATAAACATATAAACAAGCAAATTTTGTTGTTGTTTTTTGAAAGAGCAGCTCAATGACTGATCCATAGCTTCACTTTAAAACTAAACTTTTTTAAAGTTTTTTTTTTTTCTTATGCTGCTATAGAGTGAAGTTGGAGTCGTTCTTGTACACTTAGAATTTTCTACTTTAACCTAATTTTCTATTTCTTTCCTCATTGAGAGGGCAAAATGGGTGCATTCCTCTATAAATATCTTTACATTATTAAATAACAGGCGGTTTAGTAAAATCCCACTACACCTTTTCACTGATACCTTTTCTTATCTTAAAAGCAACTGGGCTAAAAGGCTGAAGAGATAGCTCAGTGGTCCAGAGCACTGGCTGCTCTTACAGGAGACCCAGGTTCAGTTCTCAGCACCCTCATGGTGGCAACAATCAGTTACAGACTACCTCTAGTTCAGGGATCCAAAGCCCGCTTCTGGCCTTGGAGGGCTCTTGCACACATGTAGTATACATAAACTCACAGACACACATGTAAAAACAGATAAATAAACATATTTAAATACAGTTAAATCAAACAGGCATTGGTTATTACCTTAATATAGATAACAGCATCGGTCCCGTAGCCTTCTAAGGAATACAGCTTGAGGTCTCCCTGGAAGTACTGTGCGTAGAGGCGTGATATGGGCAATCCATAACCAAAACCAGCCTGTTCAATGAGAGAACAAAGTTCTGTTCAGAGACCCACACACTGAAACCCTTTTCTAACTAAGATAAATGCCACTGAGTACTGCAGAGCCATCAACCCATACATCTGAGAGCTTGTAAAACACAATCCCTTGGAAAGGATTAAGCTGGAGTTTAGCTGAGCCCATTAGCTCATCAATTCTGAACCGAAAGCCCTTTTTTCTACTAAATGACTGGGGGCAGTCTGGAGAGGGCATCTTGCTTTTCTTTGCTGTCATGCTCCAGGGTTCCCCAGTACTGTCTCGGCCGTTTCATATAAAGCTCGCTGTTTCCTTTAGGAGCAAGATTAGAAAATGCCTTGTTGCAACTTTACTAAGAATAGGTGGGAACCTCAGGACTCCACACCATGTATTTCCAGCCTCTGTTCTGAACCTGGAGATAAGCTACAATAGTCCACTTTCTCAGTTCTCAGTGACAGAAGATCACTTCCTGCTCCCGAATCCTCAAAGCATGCCAGCACTCCGCCACCCCCACCCGCACTAGATAAAAAGCTAAGCTTCTTGAGCTTCCAAGACAAGATCAGGTCTCTGCCTCCTGCTCTCTTATCTAACAAAACCAATCTCCTCCCCTGAGTTCCTTAAACACAGGACTTCTGGGTCTTTGTTCAACCTGATTCCAATATCCGATCCTTCTTTACCAGGATATATTCTACAAACACTTGGATAAACGTAAAAATGGATTCCATCACAAATCACGCCTTTGATGGTGCTCCTCACAGCATCTCCTTAAGTGTGTATGTGAAGACAGGACTCACGGCGCTAATAACAAGAGTAGGCTCTGGCTTTTCCAGCCACCGATTATTTCATATTATCATTTGTGTGTTTGTGAGTGCAGATACGTACACATAATGTTCTGTGTGTGGGATGGGAGGAAAACTTCCAGGAGTCGGTTCTCACCGGCCACCACGTGATCTGGGGATCCAGTGATGTCATCAGGGTTGTGAGGCAAGCATTTTTCCCACTGAGCCATCTCATGAGCGTTAACTATTTGATATTCTAACGAGTATTTCTGTGTGTTCCTCCGAGTCAACTGCCCCATTTACAACTGTCCTATGCCCCCCGGGGCTGGACTGTATCTGTGTCCTCAGTGTTCAGAGGGACCTGCCACTGGGGAATTGGTGGGATGGAAGAGGGAGTCCACTCTTTCCCTGTCAGAGGGCTGTTTTGAGAACAAATGGCACCAAAACAATTATAATCTGAAGCTCAGGCTGATAAATTTAAAAGATCAGAACTTGGGGGCTGGGAGACGGCTCAGCAGGTAAGGGTGCTCTTGTGGAGGATCCAGGTGTGGTTCCCAGCGCCACGTGGCGACTAATAACCATGTGCAACTCCAGTGCCTGAGGACCCAGCGCCCCCTTCTGACCTCTGTAGGTGCTGCACACACACGGTGCACATAAACATGCAAGCAGAACACTCGTACACTACAAACATAAAAATAAATTTCAAAAACATTTCAAAAGCTGGGCGTGGTGACACATGCTTTCAGTCCCAGCACACTGGAGGCAAAGGCAGGTGGCTCTCCATGAACTGAAGGTCGGCCTGGGCTTCGAAGAGAGACCCAGTCTCAAAAGAATACAAAGAGATCAGAATTTGAGTTGAGTCTACACAACGAGGTCTTTCTAAACACAAATACTTGAGAGGGTAAAAAATTCAACATTAAAGATTAAATTGATGGTGACCAGATATTGGTACGATCCATAGTTCAGTCTTCATATTGAAGTAGATGGTCACATATGGTTTCCCAGAGAACCCGCTGGGATGTCACTACCAAGAGTAGCAGAGAAAAATTTTTCTTAAACGATGACCTGTCTTGTGTCTATTTCAATTAAAAATTAATCCCAGGGCTGTTTAAATTTATACAAAAGTATCTGTTTCTATGGTTCTAAGGCGTGTTCCTCCCTTGTAAGTTCCTATAGAATTGGCGTAAGGTTTTGGGGAAACCACAGCCTGGTGGCGGCTGGTGGATACACACGGTGGCCTCTCTGAATCACATACCAGGGGCACTGCTCGAGACGTCTCAACGCGCGGCCGGGGCGCGGTGGAGTACATGTAGTTGAAGAGTCTGTCGATCTTCCTCAGAGGAACGCCACCTCCCCGGTCACTCATCTAAGAGGAGAGAGGATCGTGCTGTGACCAGTTCACACACAGTACCATGAGTAACTGCTGCGAGGCGAATGCACAGTCCGAGCTGCAAATGCAAACACTGCCCTCAACGGTGCAGCTAGCATAAAAGTTAATCCTTCCCGGTGGGCAACATCGCAACCAGGATTTAAAAGAGAAAAGGCAAGGGCATGCTACAGAGCGATGCCACCTCCTAAGTTCATCCTAAGAAACTAAAGTGTGCAGAGTACACACGAGAATATCCATCATGGTTTTAAGAAAAACTAGGAAATAGCCCCGTCATTACGTACTCTATGAATTAGCAAATGAGATGTCCATTAAAAAGAAAAAAGGCAACAAAGAGCAATTTAGAAACATTCATAATTTTAATTTTATAAATATAAAATAGAAGTTTAAATGGGTCGGCGAGATGGCTTCACAGTTCTTCCAGAGGACCTGGGTTTGGTTCCCAGCTCCTCCCTGGTGGAGGAGTGACGCCATCAGTGACGCCAGTTCCAGGGGATCTGACACCTTCTGGCCTCCACGGGCACTGTGCTCATGTGCACACAACCCCGCAGTCACACACATATAAACTAAAACACAGCTTCTTCTTTTCTGCTCTACAGGAACTGAGTACAGTGCTACACACCTGCAATCTCAGCATGCAGGTGGCTGAGGCAGGAGGATTGCCATCATTAGAGACCAACTTGTGCTAGAATGTAATATCCTATCTCAAAAAACAAAACAAAACAAAAAACAAAAATGAGGGCCAGTGAGACGTTCAATGGGTAAAGGCACTTACACCCAGCCCGAGGACCTGAGTTCAGTCCCTGAGGTGCACATGGTGGAGTGAGAAACGCCTGACCTCCACACGGCGTGCTCAACACACAGACACAAATACATAAATGCAACTTTGTAACAGAATTGCAGACAACTTTTTAGTGAGTTAAAAGATACACAAACCAGGGCTGGGCAGTGGTGGCACACACCTTTGATCCCAGCACTTGGGAGGCAGAGGCAGGTGGATCTCTGTGAGTTCGAGGCCAGCCTGGTCTACAGAGTGAGTTCCAGGACAGCCAGAGCTACAACAGAGAAACCCTGTCTGGAAAAAAACCAAACAAAACAAAAAAAGATACACAAATCATGATACTATTCTTTTATCATTTTTCAAGTCAAGTAACCATATGGTAGATTGAATTAGTAATTAATTTACACATTATTTTTACTGTTTTCCTTTATAATTAATATGGACTATTTTCTTAGCCTATATCCTAAACTACTATAGACATTTTCTTCTATCACAAGATTGTTATGTATTGATAAATATGCTTTTAGTATATACATACAGTGAATAATATGTACAAAAAGGTTATAAAATAAATGGCTTACAGTTGAGTTTTCATGTATTATTTATATACTAGAACTATACTAAAATTTATGTAGCTATCCTTATTTTTGTGGGGTGCGAGGGACTGAACCAAGGGCCTCCCATATACTAGAAGCTGCACTCAGAGCCCTATTTTGATTTTCACAGTTAAAGTCTGCCTTGGGATGTCACTGAAGATCTGCCTCTCATACAGACAGAACTAGGTAATTACAGTACCAAAGCACACAAAGACTTTATAAAGAACTGTGTGGAAAATTATGCTTAAAACTGCTCTGGCTCTGAATTCAAAAGCCTGTGAAATTATTTGTTTTAGGACAATGAATAAAAAGCTCTGGGGTAAGTATTTCAGAAGCTCATGCAATATTCGGCTGTACTTCACGGACAGGAAGTGTGAGTGCACAGAAAATCCTGAGCGAGTCGAATATCACATCCATCCATACTCAGATATCAGAGGATCTGATACCCTCTTCTGATATCCACGGGCACCAGACATGCATGTAGTACACAGATGTGCATGCAGGCAAAACAGTCACACGCATAAAATAAATAAATCTAAAAATAAAATAGTAATACTACCAAGGCCCAAGGTGAAGACTGACACCCAAAGTTGTCCTCTAGTCTCCTAATGAGCACACCTGCGTTCAACATACAAACACCCCTCCCTGCCACACGCACACACACAAGTATGTATGCACCATTAAAAGGTAGCATTGAATAAATGTTTCCTGATTTTCTTGACTTAACTTTCTAGCAGTGGTTCTCATCCTGCGGCCTCCCTTTGGGAGACGAATGTCCCTTTCACAGGGGTTGCCTAAGACCATCTGCATATCAGATACACTATGCTTCATAACAGTAGCAAAATTACAGTTAAATGATTTTATGATTGGAGGATCACCACAACATGAGGAAATGTATTAAAGGGTCACAGCATTAGGGTGGGGAGAACCACTGCTCTAAGCTCTCAACCCTACCTGACTGAGATCAGGCCTCAAGTTACTCCACGTTGTATAAAACAGTGGTTTTCAGACTGTGCCTTGCTCTCGGGACTCCACTTTAAAGGAGGAGGGCAAATGGCACCTGGGTGGACATATGAATGGGATCCATGTAACACACTGATAAATGACCTAGTCCTGAAAACAGATAGGGTACCATCTATAAATACACCGGACTGAATTAGACCAGAAAGACACATGTACTAAAAACCCTATGGGAGAAACCAAGAACTTACCAGACATCAAAGCCCACTGAAATTGACTTCAAAGACAGGAAGAAGCACCAGGTGCCTACCGAACTCTGAAGATAATGATTTGCAACCTACAACTCCATGTATGAAATCAACACTGGGAGAGCAATGGCGGGCAAGGGGCCTTGGAGGAGGGTACGGAAGGGACAAGCGTTCCACTGCTACATCCAAGAAAGCTAACGCCTCTCTACCCACCATTGCAGAGAGCCAATGTGCGCTGTTTACATCTTAACCTTCAGAACTAGCAATGCCACAACGCTCCTCAGAAGTACAGAAGTCCCAGAACAGCTAAGGCAAGCTGTGAGCAGCGTGCACAAGCGGCCAGAATGACCGCTGACTCTCACACTCTGAATGTCACCTGATTCTTTGATTTTTTTTTTTTTTTTCGAGACAGGGTTTCTCTGTTGTAACTCTGGATGTCCCAGAACTCACTCTGTAGACCAGGCTGGCCTTGAACTCACAGAGATCCACCTGCCTCTGCCTCCCGAGTGTTGGAATTAAAGGCGTGCGCCACCACCGCCCGGCCTGATTATTTAACAAGAAGCACAATTTCTTGAAGCAAACTGGGCTATCGGAGCAGGAGGTGGGAAGGCCAAGCAGTGGGTCGGAGGGCTGGATCTTAGGTTCTGTAGCTTTTATTCCCAGGGTGACCTAAGCTCATCACTGACCCTTAGCTTCCACAACCACAAAATAAAGCTAAAATCACCTGTGCGCCTAAGAAGCCGCGATGAAAATGGAACGAAACAAAGTAGACAAAAAACACCGCTTAAAAACGAAGAGAGTTAACTTTCTCTATCACGTTGAAAGCCCCCAGATATTTCAGATTTTCACAGTCTGTCTCCAGGCGCTCCTTCAATCTGAATCATCTGCATTAAGGACCAGAATAGAAAGAGACTCAAAGGATAAATCTAAAAGTGCTTACTAATCTAGTTGGCTGAAATTCTTCCCCTCGAGAATAAATTATTTATTATAGGAATTAGACATAGTGTATCACTCTTTTCATGCCTACACATGCATTTAAAGACGATTACCTTCACAGTCAGATCCTCCTCGCCCAGTGTGACGTGAACTTGAATAGGGGGGTAGACGCCTTTGTCCGCATGGTGCTCCATGGTTGCTCTCATTGCATTCTGGAACACACCAGGATTACATTAAGTATAGCTTTTCTGAAAAGCAACTACTCATAATAATTCTGAAATGCATTCGTATTATTTGAATTTAGTTTCCTCTGTCACTGGCTTGAAACTCGGGGTATTCACAGCATTCAGTGTTCTGACCAGTTTCTAAGAGACGTGCGGCTCACAGGGCCACGCTGACTAGCATGGAGTAGTAAGAGGACACGTGGCCCTGAAGCAGAGGACGAAGGCCAGAGGAAGCTGGGACTGAACGTGGCATTAAGAGTGAGAGCCCCGGCCGCTCAGGACTGAACAGCCCCAAGAGGAGACGCCAAACAGTTTAATACTAGGTTCCAGACGAAAGCCCATCATGGGAATTCCATGTCCACAGGCGTAAATGTTACAGCTTATATAAGGTTTATTAAGTATCGTAGGGTAGGATCTTTACATGACGGAAATATCACGGGAAAGACAGTTCTAACACGTTAAAGGGCCAACTGCCTTCTGGCCACTTGGATAGACTGTCACGTTAGGTGAGTTCTTAATTCGTCAAAACAAAGCACACACTTCCACCCTTCAGTATGTTGTTCTTTACTCTTTTTCTTTTGGATTTTGAGCCAGGCCTTGCTATGTAGCTCAGGACGGCCTAGTGCTTGCACCCTTCCTGCCTTTCACTTGAGAAGTGCTGGGATTGCAGAGTGCGGGTGTGCACCACCATGCCTGCAAGCCGACTGTTATCGGGTGTTACCCGGCAGAAGCCACCTCTCTGCTCCTCTGGTCTGCTGCTGGCTGAGACTGGGCAGCTGATAGCCATTTCCAGCTGGCAGGAGCCAACCACACTTATCAACCACTTTCTTTCAATTGCAAGTGGCCCCAGTGTGGGGCGGGGGGCAAATCTCAACATAACCAGCATGCTTTTCTTGAGTTTTCCAAATCTTTTATAAACAGCAAATAGTTCTAAGTCCAGTATAAACAACTTTCTAAGGAAAAAAACAAAAACAAAGGCATATAAGTGGGGTTGGCTCAAGGGTAAAAAGTTGGGAATTACTATTCTAAATATTCTCATGAAAACAAGAATGTAACTTTACTAAGCACTTATAGCACGCTCTACTACGGTGGCCATTCAGGACAATCTTCCCCAACCTTCACAAATTTCCATGGAGAGTATTACCCTGGTTTCAAAGAGGAAACCCAGGTTCAGAGAGGTTGAGTCATTTGCCCAAGGTCACATGTTTATCTTACTAACAGAACAAAGATTTAACTCCAGGTCTTTCTGATCCAGGGTCTGTGTGGTCTTACTGCGTGGAGGCACCCATCTGTACAGATGAAAGCTCACTTCAGAAAAGTGGCAGGACGCGGACAGGAAATGGCGTATCTTAGTGAAATAGGATGTCCGAAAGAATGTGGTTTTCAGAGCAAGCTCCTAAGCTCAAGAAAGGACCGGTAAAGGTTATGCGATACTATTTTACAAACCTTGAACAGTTCAAACACCATGTGATAGAGATGGGATGGTACATAAACCACTTGTATTGTCTGTCCTGGTGATTTCGCTACAGAGCAGAAGAGAAAAATATGAAAGTACAGAGAGATGCGCTTAGAGCATTCCTGAGAATAAACTTCGGAGTGAGGTGGAGAAGACGCTAGCTATAGGGGGGCTGTCATACCATTTCTCCCTGTCGCAGAGTTTGAACCCTGTACTCACACTCACAGATGACACACGGACAGGAGTCCCGCTGCTATTCCTCACAGTCTGGTGTGAGGGCTTAGCCACCCATCCCCCTGTGCTTTTCTATGACAGCAGGTCTAAAAGAGGTCAGTCTTCAGTAGGACTGTACTTCCCAAGACAGACATGTTAGGAAAAACAAGTTTCACATGGGTACAACACTGTCTATTTTATTTCAGACATTTCTACGGATACAGCACTGGATTTAAAAAAAAAAACAAAAAAAGCTTGCATCATTATCAACGGGCATGTGTGACACGGACCTCTAAAAGAACAAAGGTGTAAGATGCCATACTTTCGACCAATAAAAAACTGGACTGTAATTCAAACAATAGGCCAAACTTTCCTCTGGAAACCTTCTACTCAGAAACATGAATGGGATCTCTTGAAGCTGCCCATACAGCTCAAGCTCCTGAACTCTCATCGTGTGGTTCTTACTTGCTGGGTGGTACCATCAGAAGAATCTGCATGGCAGGAAACCACGAGCAATTCTCCCTCTACTGGGTGGCCACACCACTGCTCCTGACGCAGAGGTCCGCAGTGTGGCTCAGTTACAGCCTATTACTATGGATGTCCTCCTATCACCTTCTCAAAGGATGGTCTTAACCTAGGAGAGCTTTTCCTGTTAAACTACTATCAGTCTCCTTCCAAAAACCTGAACCCTTTATCCAAAAGGCAGAGTGGAGAGACCATCAGGGAGGAGCCCTCTCACACGGTGAGTGGCTTCCTGCATCTTTCACATGCCTAGTCTTTTGACTTTCAACAATAAAAACTAACTCACATTTCAGGAAGTAGAAAGAGAATAAATTTTGCTATGAAGTATAGACAAAAATTAATATGATTTTCTTTGTATTATTTTTTTCTCCCTGTTTCTGAAAAAAAAAAAAGCAAAAAAACAAAGAATCAAAATTATCTCAGTTAAAAATAAAGAGAGCAAAACAAAACACCAAATATTTTGCCTAAGAATCAAACTGAACTACGTAAGTGTAGACGTGTTGCACACACATATCTTCTGCTCTCACACTCAGTGAGGAAGTCGATGGAAGAGTCCTTTACTGTTCAAGCAAAGCTGAACTTGCTCCTTGGCTGTCAGAACACCCATTACTGAGGACAGACACCACCAGGCAGGCTTACCATTTAGTTCTTCAAGTTCTAGTTCAGGAGAGTTAACATAATACAAATCACAAAGCCGCCTAGCATTTTCATAGCCATCTAGTGTGAATCAAACAAAACAAAGAAGCATTAAACAAATTTACTTCCGTCTTATGCAACAAGAGGCCAACAGTATTGACAAATGAAAATTCAAAACTCTCTTCAATAGAAAATAGCATTAACGATCTTAGTGGGGGGAAGGTCTTTTATGTGACGAAGCCTGAGCTCTGGGACAATAATGGCAGGAAGGGTCACAGAAATATAGAAACATCAGCATGGAAAAACATAACATAAACAGAGCAAAAGAAAAGCAGCAGGCAAAACAGATTACTATTTACACACTACATACATTTTGACATATATATTTGTTTTTGAGACAGTTCAAAAACGGCTGGTAAGGGGTTTAGGAAGTGGGCACCTTTATTATTTGACACTTTTTTTTTTTTTTGGAAGCATTAAAATTTAAATTCATAAAAATAAATGATTTTAATTCTAGGAATTTATTTACTTATTTGCTTTTATTTTTATTGTTGAGGCAACGGTCTTGCTATGCAACTCCAGCTGGTCTAATCTCGAATTCCCTGGCTGGCCCTAAACTCACAGAGATCCATGTGCCTCTGCCTCCTGAGTGCTGGAATTAAGGATGTACAACACCATTGCCTGGCAATTCTAAGAGTCTTGTCTTAGACCAGCAAAAATCACTATGTATTTACAGATGTCTACTAAGATACTGTGGGTAACAGAAGGGAAGAAACAAAAACAGCCTAAGTATACATTTCGAGACAGGGCAGTACACTGTTACAGTCTACAGAGACACTCAGAAACGTGGGGCACGACCATACGGCTCTGAGTTGGTAGTAAAATGTATGACGCACTCTCATTTTCTAAAAAGAACAAACAGGGTGGCTGGAGAGATGGCTCAACTGTTAGACAGGCTGCTAGCTGGGTGTGACGGTGCACGCCTTTAAAACCAGCACTCAGGAGGCAGAGGCAGGTGAATCTCTGAGTTCGAGGCCAGGCTGCTCCATAGAGCATCTTCCAGGACAGCCGTGGCTACACAGAGAAACCCTGTCTCAAGGGAAATAGAACACAGGCTGCTTTCGCAGAGGATCTGGGTTCAATTCCAAGTATCCACACGGTGGCTCACAAACCACCAGTAATTTTAGTTCCAGGAGCTCTCATGCCCTCTTCTAGCCTCTAAGAGCACCAAGCATGCACGTGATGTACAGACATAAATGTAGGCAAAACACCCATATACTTAACTTAAAAATAAATAAAAATAAATAAAAAACAAAAAACAGAAAACAACTTAGCCATAGATGTGCACGTAATGTCAATAAAAATGCTTGAAAAAATGCAAACTCAACTGTTATGAACTTTCACTCTTAGCATAGAGAACTAGAAAGGACAGAGTCAGAATCTGAGTATGTTATTACACTTATTTACTGTGCGTGTGTGTCCATCTGTGGGTATGCTGGAGCCCAGGGCATGTGTGGAGGTCAGAGGGGCAACTCTCAGCAGTTAGTTCTCCCCTTAAACTAGGTGAGTTCTGGGATCCAAATCCAGGCTTTGAGGCGTGGCAGCAAGTGTCTTTACACACTGAGCCGTCTCAATGGCCCTATTTTAGGGAAGATGGGGAAAATCTGATTTTTTTTAAAGCAAAACAGATAAACACACTTACTAACATCACCAAACTTCACCAACAGAATTCTATCAGGAAGACATTCTCCTTACATACTGCATAATTAATGCCAGGAAGTGATTTCCAAAGCTAACATTTGCTCCTAACCTTTATCTCATGATAAAAGATAGTTGCAAGAGAAGGAACAACACCCAGCACTCTGGCTTCTGCATCCTTCTAGATAGGACAAACGTACTTACCTTTAATAACTTCAACTACATCGCAGTTTGGATTTATGCTTCCAATGTGTTTTCGATGAGACGGACTTCCTTTCCCACCAAACAACAGGGCTATCAACAATGAGAAAACAAGGTAAGCACATTTACCAAACACCCCCTTCCAGATCTAAATCATGTTTCTCTAAATGGTACCAGTCAACAAATACTTTCCTTAAGTGTAAAGATGGTATTTTAAAATCAGTAAATATTCCTTCTCTGTGTAGCAGTAATGTTCACTCTGATGGGACATTTTCTAAATCAATTTAAGAGTGCTACACACGTTAACTAGCTACTTCTTTCAACTTCCGAACACTTACAGTGCTGGTTAAGTAGCATTCTGATTGAAATGCGACTCATGTAGAATCGGTCCAAAAAGTACTGGACATTTTGGCTGGTGACAGGATCCACCCCGAAGCTCTCCTTGTATTCGGTCACACCCTGGGCCATGGTGGGAATGACATCGTTGTGCCGGTTTCTGATCCTTATCACGGTGTCTGTGAATCTAAACAAAGCTCTCGGTCAAAACATCCAAATATTTTGACAAGTGACTTTCTAGTCGAGTCAGGGAAGGCTTTCCCTCACTTGTGTAAACACATTTCAGGTCATAAAATACACTGGATCTACAAGGTGCAAGGATCTCCAAAAATAAAACTTCCCTAATTCTCGGGTTCCCGAAAGGCTGCCACTCTACTGTAAACACAGGGTTTTTCTTTATCCAGTATTATGTAAGCCTCGGAGGCTCACTACGGAGGATGGCGTTCCAGAGACACACTGTCTGAGGAAAGGCCCTTGCTTCTAGGGAGATGCTCCAGAATAAATCAAGATGAGAAAGCCAAGAAAGCTGGCTGTGCACCTCCTCCCTAGAGTTCAAAGACAGCGGAAACCACTCAGAGACAAAAGTGAAAATAGAATTCTGATTTCACTGACCCCTGAATTTACAAAGTGGGTGAGAAAAAGAGAATTGTTGGATTAAAAGAGATCTTTCAAGTCATACTGACTTCTTATTTCTGTCAATTTAAGGAATAGGAAAAAAGAAGGCCTTAATTGTGATGTAACAAAACCAATCTCCTGACCTAGCCGTTAGGACTCACGTTTCTAAATGAGTCCTCTCCCCAGACATCAGCTTCAGTACTATTTAACTCACTCCAGTGATTTCTCACTGCCTAAAACACTTTTTGGAATGCTTCGTTTGTAATAAACTTCAAAACCAAGCTATGAGGACAAAATATAATTTCAAAAATTCCTCAAAAACAGCCTGAGCAGTGGTAGCTCACACCTTTAATCCCAGCACTCGGGAAGCAGAGGCAGATCTCTGAGTTGGAAGCCAGCCTTGCTTACAGAGTGAGTTCCAGGACAGCCAGGGCTACACAACGAAATGCTGTCTCAACAAACCAAACCAAAACAAACAAATCCTCAAAAACAACAAACAACTGAAAACCCCAATCCCCTCCTTATTTATCTATGTTGTTTCTTTAAAATAAAAACTGATGAGCAGCAATAGTAACTCACCCGTTATCCCAGGCAGAGGCTGAAGCTACATACTGATTTCCAAGAAAGCCTGGGCCACATACAAGACGGTCTCAGAAAACAGAAACTGGTTTAGGGAGATAGCTCAGTTGGTAAAGAGCCTGTCTCACAAGCACAAAGACCTGAGTTCAATCCCCACAAATTCATGTAAACATGCTAGGCATGGTGGCACACACTGGTAATACCAGTGCTGGAGGAACAGATAGGAGGATTCCTGGAATTCACTGGTCAACCAACCTAGCCAAATTGGCTCTGTAAGCCAAGAAATCCTGTCTCTAAATAGATAGACGGTATTCTAGAGGCTGACACCTTACGTTGTCCTCTGGCCTCCACAAACATGCACAGGAATCTGCGTCTGCATGAACATGTACAGGCAAAACTTCATCTTAAAAGACTATAAATGACAGACAGAGTAAAAGAAACTTCAGCGTTAATCAGTTTCCTTCAAGGGGGCCAACAGCAAATTAAGCTAACCACATTTACGCTTCCATATGGTGTTTAAAGTACATAAGATTCGTATTCAGGATAGGCTTAAACAATTATACTTACTCATAAATAGTTTTAGCATCTTCAGCACTTTTGTCTTTAAAATCAAGCAGCTCCTGAAGGCTCTGAATATACCTAAAATACACATCAGAGAGCTGAGTTCACCCTCTGGTATCCAAAAGCTACATATTGCAAAACCGGCAAAAAAAAGGGTATTTTTAATAATTTTATTTTAAGTTTAGAATATTCCTATAAGTTATGGTTGAAGTAAATTTTATTTATTTATTTATTTATTTATTTATTTATTTATTTATTTATTTATTTATAGGCAGGGTCTCACGAAGACCAGGCTCTTCGCGAGCTGAGCAAGCACTTTATCAGCTGAGTGTCACACTAGTCTTGAAATAGGATTTTTACACCCACTGGTGAAGATCTAGGTACACCATATGAAGTATATATTTTCCCGGCTGGAGAGACGATGCACTGATTAAGAGCACTTTCTGCTCTTCCAGAGAACACAGGTTCAGCTCCCAGCACCCACGGCAGACATCTTACCACTGTCGAGGACTCCAGTTCCAGGTGATCCAATACCCTCTCCTGGTCTGTGTGGGCATCCACAGCATTGATAGTGTTATGTAGACATAGATAGACTGACAGGCAGACACAGACATACACACACACAAAATAAGTCCTTAAAAAAAGAAAGTATGCCCATATTTTTACCGTTAAAAATCACAGGTGAGGGCCCAGGTACGGTAGCACACACCTTTAGCCCCAGCACTCGAGAGGCAAGTAGATCTCTGTGAGTTCAGAGCCAGCCTGATCTACACACCAAGATGGCCAAAGCTAAAAAAAAGCCTATCCTAAAAACAAAACCCAAAAATCTCCATGGATAAGGGCTAGAGGGCGTAGTTTGGTGGTAGGTAGAGCATTTGACTCCCAACACACACAAAAACATATGTCAGTAGGTCAAATTTGATTTAAGAGTTTAATATTTACATTCTAAACCCTACAAGTTTTTGCATCTTCCACATCCCACTTGATATCAGATTATAAATATTGCATCATGAGAACTGAATTATCACCGCTGTAATCATGGGTAAATGCTGGTCTTAGTCACAGCAAAATGAAGGTTAAACCTTGCTCTAAGAATCTAACTTGAGTGTAAGTGTTTGTATTTTAAAACCTTAATTTTAGACGCTTAGGTCCAGTCAGCAAGTGTTTCCTGAAAGCCTACAATCTACCATATGGTAAACAAAACAAAAGAAATTAAAATGTAAGTTTTTAATTTACCCAACAACCCAAGGTAGGGGAGTACTTAATTAGGACAAAATGAGAAAGGCCAAATGACTTTCTCAGGATCATACAGCCAAACAAAAGGGCACCACAGGGCAAGGGCTCAAAACATCTCCACAGCCATTGGGTTACCTCCCTCGGTGTAAGACCCGAGGCGTGCCTGGAAGTACTTCCCACTGCCCAGCTTTGTAGGGGTAAGCCACGGAAAGGACCTTTCAGATCTGGAAATCCCATGCTAGCGTGACAGCAGGCCTCTGCACTCACAAGCCCAGTGACTCTCACAGCTGCCACTCTGCTTTAGCCCTGAAATTTCCCTTCACTGGCAAGAAAAAGTATGGCCTTTAGGAGATATTTAAATCCCTAACCTTGTGAGGCAAAACCAGATTCCAAAAAGTGGGATAAGCTAGTTTTAACAGAGAATTGTAAGGAATGGGAAAATCTTCCCTGGAAGATTACATTTTCTGTAATTCCCATGCTGCTCTCTAAACTATTGCTTCTTAATTACATCTGCAGTCATTCCACACATGAGCTAGCCAGCCTCTGGAGACCAACATGCAGCAGTTCTTCTTCTTTTTTTTATTTATTATTTACTTTTAATTTATATGTGTATGTGTGTGTGTGTGTGTGTGTACATGTGTGTCATCTCTCAGAGGCCAGAAAAGCATGACAAATCCCTTGGAGCTGGGGTTAGAGGCAGTTGTGAGTGGCCTGATGTTGGTCCTCTGGGAGAGCAGTAAACACTCTTAACCACTGAGCCAACTTTCCAGGCCCTTGTTTGTCTTCTTTTTATAATAACTTATTTTTAATTAACTATACATGTATATTGGAGGAGTATGTGCACATGTGAGAACAGGAGTCCTCAGAGTCCAGAAGAAAGTGTGAGACCCCTTGCTACTGGAATTACAGGTGGAGCCACCCAGTGTGGGTACTGGGAGCAGAACTGGGTTCCTCTGCAACAGCAGTAAGCACTCTTAACTGCTGAGCCGCATCTCTCCAGACCCAGATCAGCTTATCTCACAAAGTATAATACCTACAAATAGAAAATCAGCGTCTTCATTAAATCATAACGGGGAAATGTTTTACAGTTTTATTTTTTTTCCACTTAATACTTGACTCTGGCCATAATACAAATAAAAATTTTGCTTAACACTTTCTATCCCCTTGGCATGATGGCTCGCACTTTTATTTGTAGCACTGGAGAGGCAGAGGAAGGTGGATCTCTGTGAGTTCAAGGTCAGCCTGGTCTACATAGTGAGTTCTAGGCTAGCCACGAATGTTCAGAAACAAAAGAAGGTGGCCTTTATTGGACACGGTAGCTGGACATGGAAGCATACTCCTGTAAGCCCATCAGTTCCCAAGAAGTACAGGCAAGAGAATCTCTTCAAGTTCAACGTCAGCCTCCTCTGTACTGTGAGCTCCAAGCCTGCCCAGGACAGGCCTCAAAGTAACAACAAGGATAAAGGGTCAGGAAGATGGCTCAGCGACAACAGCACCAGCCCTCGGGCCTGACTAACAAAGTCTGATCTCTGGGATCGGTGCGGCAGAAGGAGAGAACTGACCCTTGCAAGTTGTTGTCTGACCTCCGCAGAAATTCAAGCACATGGGCACGGACACACACAAAGAATTTTTTTTAAATGCAGCTTAAAACAAAGATAATGACACTTTAAAATTAATGAGAAGGCTGTGGTGACACATGCCTATAATCCCAGCACTAGGGAGGTGAAAGCAGATTAGACTGCCTTAAAAATAAATAAATATTAAAAATAAAGGATGAAGACAGGTGGTCACATAAAGAATGCATTCCCCTAAAAACTTTTATCGTCAATCTGGAGAAATGGCTAAGTTGTTAAGAGCACTCCCTGGTCTTCCAGAGGACCTGGGTTCAGTTTTCAGCACCCGCATGGCAGCTGACAACCGTCTGTAACTCCTGATGGACAACATCCAGATGGGTGTAACTCCAAAGGTCCAGAGGATACAATGTCCTCTTCTGATCTCCACAGATATGTGACCGCCAGGCATACCTTTGGTACCCAGATACATCCAGGGAAAACACCCACACACATTTAAAAAAAAAAAAAAAAAACTCTTTAAATTACTTTTACTATCATTTTGTAAAAAATGCAGTTTCTCTATAATTATAATAGTGTCTAATTATTTTCAAAAGGGAGAAAGTGATCAATGCAGCCTGTATGCATCTTAACACTGACCTCAATAATACAGGTGTTAATAAAAAGAAAAATAAAAGTTGTTACTTTTGTGATTTTTTTGTGGTTTGAAACCGGATCTCATGTAGATGAGTCTGGCCTAGAACTTGTTATGTAACTGAGAATAACCTTAAACTTCTGATCCATCTGCCTCCACTTCCCAAGAGTGCTGGTATTACAGGGGTGCACCACTTCCTCTGGTTTATGCAGTGCTTGGATTGAAGCCAAGACCTACTGCATGCCAGCAATCACTCTACCAAGTACACTGCATCTCCAGCCCCTAACCTTTATAATTTAGAAGATGCATCTCACCCAGACCAGCTCACTTTATAATAAGATACACGCAGCCCTGAATACGTGTCATCACTCTGAAGGCACCATGACACAGCAGAGACAGACAAACCAGGTTTCCACTTTGTCTGTGCTCACACCTGGGCAAAGCACTGTATAGTGTCTTAGCTTCCAGTAAAAGGACTTAATAACAGCTCCAGGCAAGGTTGAAAGAATAAAAAGAAATGTTTGTAAGTATATAGCCATCAATAAATGATAGATACCTTTCTCGTTAGAATATAGCACTCCTGCAGGAAAAGTAACATACATATTCAATTTAGTTTTGGTATTTCTGTGCAGGCCTGACTGTTTTTCTCAAAACTAAGGAGTTTTAATAAAGTCCAGTGTTGAGAAGACAAGACAAGACACACGCAGAGCACAGGAGTGCCTCGACTTCCTTAAGAGTCTACTGAAGAGCATGTGCAGGGCAAGAGAAGGTCCAATACTTAAGAGTACTTGCTGCTCTTGCAGAAGACTCAGACTGAGGTCCCACCACCCACAGCAGGCAGCTCACAACTGCCCGTAACTCTAGCTCCAGGCGATCTCGTGCCCGCTTCTGGCCTCCACAGACGTCTGCACCTGTGTGGTACAGCTATACTCAGGCATCCATGTTTACATAAAACAATAAAATAAAGGCAGGGCATGATGTTAAGCACCTTTAATCCCAGCACTTGGGGGGAAAAGTCAAGCAGATGAGTTTGAGTTTGAGACCAGCTGGGTCTACATAAAGTTTCGGGCCAGCCAGGGCTACATAGTGGGATCCTTCCTCAAGTAAAGGAATCAATCACAACACTTGGAACACAGAGACAGATCTCTGCGAATCTGAGGCCACTCTGGTCTACAAAGTGAATTCCAGGCCAGCCAGAGCTACATAGTGAGACCCTGTCTCAAATAAATAAACAAACAAATATAAGTAAAAGTATTTTCTTAAACCTTGAATAAAATCCACAAGTTCACTGGAATTGTAAGCACGAGACGGGACTCTTACCAACTTTGTACCAACTGTACGGATGGGGTCCTGAGAAGATTATCTGGAAGAAGGCTTATTTCTTTCATTATATTTGCCAATCTCACAGGCAACTCTTGTCGCAGAAACATAAATGAGGTCTTTTCACAAGCATTTACTGATCCTGAAACCAAGCACAGTGGAAAAGGCAGTAAGTAGAAGGCACAAGGTATCAGAAACCAGGAATCGGAGGGACAAAGGAAGGAGTCACTTGGCAAGGCCATAATGGTATAGCTACCATAGTGAGGAGAAGGGAGTAGGAAGTAAGGATGGATCCAGGCAAGCTTGAGCTAACTGGTCTATAAAGTAACCTTGACTCTAGAATGACCTCCCACTTCCAGATATCCCAATGGCTCAGTACAACAATGTAGATACTTTGTTATACTTCACTCTTATCTTAAACTGAATGTGTTTGCTTAAGGCTGAAGGCCTGAGGAGAACAGGGAAAAGTCCATTCTATATGCCCCACGGCTGCTCCCCTTTAGAAATTCTGACTCCTGACTCTGGGTAAATCTTGACCAAGTATGTCAAGATTGACTAGACACAAATACTATTCACCAAAACAGCATCAGTACAGAGTTATTTTTCAGGCAACAGAAGGCAAAGGCCACTCGAACACCAAGTCAGCCACCAACAACTAGAACCTACTCAATTGTCTAATTCCTGGAAGAGTCACCTGCCCCCTTTTCTACTCTTGCATCCAGGTGTTTGACAGAATAGTTGATCACTATTCATCCCTTGGGCAAGGAGCTCCACTTGAACTAAAAAATCATATTTTAGCAATCCATTTGAAACTAATTCAGTCTCGCAGATGAAACCTTAGCAGAAACGATCATGTCAACAGTAGGAGTGTTATTAAGGAAAACATCTTGTAAAGTTTAATAGCATATTCATGAACAAAGTGAACATCACTGAACCACCGTACAGGCATTTTAAAATTAAAAAGCAAAAATGGGGCCTCGAGTACTCTCTTAAAAAAGAAATACAAGAAAACCACCTGTCACCGCAAACCACAATTTTAAGATAATGCATCCAGCCACACTATCTCTTATGCCGGCTAACCATCTCTTAGAACCTGACAACACGACACAAAAGATAACTTTTTCTACTCCAGAACTTTTGGATTTCAATGTTACAGTTTATATTAAGCATTTTCCTTTCCCGCTCATTATTCTTGATGTAGACATCAAAGTCAGAGGCCTAATTCTGCAGTTCCTTCTGCAATCTGCTGCACAGAGACAACAAGATCATGCACTTTACACGTGCTCGAGACTGACGGACTGCTGATGAAACGAACTTGTTCTCGGTGGAAACACTGGCGAGGAAAGCAAAGGGCCAGTAGTAACTTGTTTCCCTGCCATCACGCCACTCTAGATGATCATCGTTGGGCTGGCACTGACCTCGCCTCTGCAGAACGCCACCCGGGGAGCAGCGCGCTCTCTGGCCTTGAACCTGAGCAAGGCTCCCCCGAAGACACCCGGTCCCGAGCGCGCACCTGCACGGGAGGCTACAGCCCGCGGGCCCCCTGCTTTGTTTTTCTCGCACACTGCAATCGCACGCTCCGGTTACGTGCCCGGCCGCCAGCTCCCGCACCCTCCAGGGAGGAAGGAAGCACCTAAGACACAGGGGAGGCGACACGAGGGAGGAGGGGTGCGCCTGGGAGGACGGGGCCCGCGCACCAAGGCCCGATGAGCCCGGCCGCCCTCACCGAAGTCCAGGAACTGCTTCATGGAGAGCGGCGACGGCGAGAAGCGCGCATAGAAGTCCACCTGGCCCGGAACGCCGCGCTCCGACGCCGGCCCGGAGCCCGGGGCCGAGCCCGAGGCCAGGCTGCGGCTGGCGCTGGGGACCGCGCTGTGCGGCCTGACACCGGGGGCGCCCCGCAGCAGCCTCGCCAACCTCATCCCGAGCCCCGCCGGAGGAGCCGGAGTCCCCGGCGCCAGGCTGCCGCTCGGTGCCGCGGCCCGGCCGCTACGTGCGGAACGTGGCGGGCCGCGGAGGCGGAGAGCTACTGTCAGCGCCGCGGCCACCGCCCCCGCCCCCTCGCTGGAGCCACGCCCCTGTGGGCGGAGTCCCGGAAGGATGGAGGCCGGAGAGGGAACGAGGGAGTGCTAACCACCGCCCCCTCGCCTCAGCCACGCCTCTGTGGGCGGAGCCCGGGGGGGAGAATGGAGGCCGGAGAGGAAAAGTGAGGATGCTAGCCACCGCCCCTGGCTGAAGCCACGCCCCTGTGGACGGAACCCCTAGAGGACGGAGGCGGGGAAAAGAAAAAGGGGAGCGCAGCTCCGCCTAGCAGGGTGGGGCCGCCGAATTCACTCGAAGCAAGTGGCCAGGATCCAAGCGCTACCAAATACAAGGCACTGGGAAGCTTTGCTAATTCCGTGGGAGCCCGCAGCTGGCCCACGGGAGCGTTCTGTCCAGTTCGCGCTTTGGGGCATCCCTTCGCATGCCCACTTTCTCCTCTCTCCCAGTCTCAGCCGAAAGACGCTAGAACGTGTGAGGTCGCTGGCGGTGAGCCTGTTCCAGAAACGTCCCTGAATCATGCAAACTCCACGATTTGCAGACGAAGAGCCGAGAAGCTTCAAGAGCTCACCCTTGCCAAACAGTGAACTTGGGGATGTGGCTCTAAAGAATATCACAGCGACTACAGTCCCCTGAAGAGTGCGTTGGCAGCCCAGCTTGAAGTACTCTCTGCCAGCAATCTTGCATAGTACTTAAAGCCTCTCTCTACTCTGCCTTTCTGTTAACTCATTATCTTAAGTCACAATGTGCCTGTTCCACCTTTTGAATGTCTAGAAATAGTGAATGTAGGATTAGAGCGTATTTAATATTTAATTCTACAGAACAGTCTACAGTTCCTTATTGAAAAATCACTTGTGTCTTCTCCACTGCTATTTCCCCAATTACCCCAACATTTGCTGGGTCTTAGGTGCAAGAAAATTACTCTGCCATGGGTGTGAAGTTTATCAATTATGTAAAGTACACATAGGGAGAATAACATTTCATAACTCCGTACTAGTCATTCTTGGGTATTGTAAAAACACATAAAGAATGAAGGCTGGGGGCCAGCTCAGTCGGTGAAGTGCTTGTCAAGCATGGGGTTCCCTCCCCAGCGCCGTAAGGAGGAAAAAAAACAACCAAACAAACAAAAACCTCCCCAAACATTGAGTTGACCCACGCCTACAATCTCAGCAGTCTGTAAATGGAGGTGGGAGGGTGGGAAGTCAGAAGTTTAAGGTCATCCTCCTACAGGCTAGCCTAGGATTCATAAACTCTGCTCTCAAAACAAAGAAACAAATACCTGTACACACACACACACACACATACACTCACACACACACTCACACTCACACAGTCACACATTCACAAACACACTCACACACACACACATTCACACACACACTCACACACTCACACACACATTCTCACAGAGAGAGAGAGAGAGAGAGAGAGAGAGAGGGAGGGAGACAGAAACTAGATGAGAGTTCCTTTAAGTAAGCCGTTAATCTGTATCCAGCAATGTGTAGGGCAAAGGGGAACAGTATTCACCTAGAAATGAAAGTAGATGGTTTTGACTATAAAGGATCCTGATGATACAGTGGAAGTCATGGTCCTCCCTCGGGATTCTTAGTATCATTTATAAAATAAGAATGGACTAAAGTGGAAGCTCAAGGATAATTTCATTAGAGTTAAAAAAAAAAAAAAGAAAAAACCTCCACCGTAGATGCAATGTCATCTCAGCAGCAGTCTGGAGGAAGAGAATGGAGAGGAGAAAGAAAAAAGCCATGCTGTTGGAGTTACTGGCGTGGAGGTCAGACACATGGTAGTTAGCCACACGGTGACAAGGGGGAGCTTAGAGAAAAGAGCGAGGGGGCCCAGGGAGTATCGGGAGCCCAGAGTATCAGGAAAAGTATCAAAGAGGGAGAAGGGGCAGAGAAGGAGGAAAGGGGGAGAAGTTGTGCCTTTCTCACAGGGGCCTCAGAAAGGTGGGCAGACCCAGTAGAACCTCATGGTGGTTTGTAGGGACTGTAGGGGGAGGGAGGAGGAATTCTGGGAAGGAAAAGTCCAATAATTTCCTATATCTCTTTGGCAAAGCTTAAGATGAGACTGCTTTCCTGGGATCCTTGGCCAGGTTACTGACTGCCCAACTGGAACGTTACATCTCCACCCAGGCCAGAGAGATTCTATTCCCTTGACCAGATGGAGCTTTTCCTTAATGAGCCTTTATTGCCTACATTAAGTCCTTTGTTGGGATAGACCCCTGTAAAGAAAGACAGATGAAAAAGAGAAAGAAGTTTATTTCATATATTTGTGGTGGATAGCCAGGGAATGATAATTCTCGAAAAGTGGCCTTGAATTCCAGCAAATAGCATCTTCACCACAGTACAGTGAAGTGATTGTTTAGAGAAATGACAGGACGTTATAAATGAAAATATCCTCTACAAAGCCAGGCGGTGATGGCACACACCTTTAATCCCAGCACTTGGGAAGCAGAGGCAGGAGGATCTCTGTGAGTTTGAGGCCAGCCTGGTCTGCAGAGTGAGTTCCAGGACAGCCAGAGTTACAACAGAGAAACCCTGTCTAAAAAAAAAAAAAAAAACAGAAAAAGAAAAAAGAAAAGAAAATGTCCTTTATAAAAGGACCTATTTTTATAGCTGGTCCTCCCTCTATCTACTGCTTTTTTCAGTGGCCTGTAGCTCAAAATAATATGTCTGCCAAAGGGGGCAGTATATCCAATATTTCAACACTATACCTTCAAACATGGGACAGCCTGTTGTATGAAAAGATTAAGTTTGCCTGGGTCCAAAAGCTGTTGGAAACTAAAGAGTAACAGATCTGATTGGACATGGGAAGCTGCTGATGGTTAGAGCCATTGCACTGAGATGGGCACCTTGGAGGAGGGGTTCGATAAGAACCCCTTGTCTTTAAGAGTCTAGAAAACAGCTATGGGTGGCCCAGGGAAGCCTGGGAAAATAGTGTCATGTCATGAAAAGAACCTAGATTCTGGCTCAATGTTTTGACGGGTGTGTTGGCTATGTGCCCTGTGTAAGTGTCTTAATCTCTCCAGGTCTCAATCTAGTTATCTAGAAGAGGTACAGCATCTGTCTTCCTGAGTTACTGTAGCATAAATAGTATACTTATACATAGTAACATAATGTCCAGGCCTTACTAAATAGCCTGTAGGTGGCACGTATCATTAGGATTTTATGAGAACCATTCACATATCTGGTGTCCTGGTGTCCTGTAGACTTTTCCAAAGGTTTAGGAGAAAACAATTAGATTGAATAATAAACACCCTTCAGATGGTCCTCCATCCATTTCCTTCTTGTTTTTTAAAGATTATTTTATTATTTATTATTTTATGTATGTATATCATGTGTGTGCCTGTGGATATCAGATCCCCTGGAACTGAAGTTCTGGATCGCTGTGAGACTCCATGTGGGTGCTGGGACCGAACCTAGGTCCTCTACAACAGCAAGCACTCTTAACCACCAAGCCATCTCTCCAACTTCTCTCCTATTCATTTCTATTAATCTTTTTTTTTTTTTTTTTAAAGACAGGGTCTCACTATGTAGCTATGGCAGCCTGGAACTCACTGTGCAGCCCATGCTGGCCTCGAATTCCCAGAGCTCTGCCAACTTCTGCCTCCCAAGGGCTGGGACTAAAGGTGTATGCCACCATGGCTGGCCATTTCTACTACTCTAACATCAACATCACCTGCTGCCTTTCTTCTTCTTCTTCCTCTTCTTCCTAGTTCATTCCCTGGGCTCCAGATTTTTCTACTAGATAGAGCACAGCATCATTCTGCTCCTCCAACCTATCAGCAGTAGTGGGGCATGGGCTGGAGACAGGACTCCCTCCATATTGCTGCTGTAGCACCCAGAAGAGTTCTCTTCAGAGAGCTCCACTTTGCCGCAGAAAAGAATTCAGGCCAGGCCAGAATGAAGCAGATTTAAAGTTTATTAGGAAAAAAGTTTAACATAGCTTTAAGCATGAGGTTTAATAGAAGTTTATCAGGGAATGGATAGACATATGGAGGTGCTGGCATGGACTTCTCACCAGAGAATCCTGCTCATGTGTCTTGGCAGGAACCAAGTATATGATTTTGATGGGTCTTAAGTTATATCTCTAAGAGTTGTTAGAAATTTCATGCTTTATTTATTTTTTCTTTTCTCCCCTCTGTTTTGATGACTGGTAAGAGACTTCAACCACATTCTGGGATAAAGGGCTCCTTTCCTTTCCATGTCTCCTTACTCTACCCTTTCTCTCCTGCTTCAAACCTACTTATATCTCTGCTGCTATTGTCTGAGCACGCCAAGATGCCCAAATGACATTAACTTCTTTGGGAGCACAGTGGAATCGCAGAAACAAGGTTATCCCAGGAAGCATCGTCTTTGTTGTTGTTTGTTTTATGTTTGTGATGTCTGTCTGTGCATGTTGGTGTGTGTGTGTGTGGGTACGCCTGCAGAGTGCAGAGGTCAACCTTGGGTGTCATCTTCTGTTGCTCCCCACCTTATTATTTGAGACATGATCTCACACCAAACTTGGAGCTCAGCTATTGGGCTAGCCAGCAAGCCCCAGGGATCGTCCCATCTCTGGTCCCCAGAGCTGGAATTACAGGTATTCTCAGCTGTAGCCATCTTTTTATGGGGGGTTCTGGGGATCTGAACTCAGATCTTCATACTTAGATGGAACACCCTTTACCAACTGAGATCTCCTCAGCCCCAATTACCTGTTTGGGGAGTTTGTTATCATCATCATTTGTAAATTTATTTATTTATTTTAGTGTGTGTACCGGGGAGAGGGTAGGGGGGGATACCTTGGCACATTTGCAGAGATAAGAGAATAACTTGCCGGGGCTAGTTCTCTTCTTCTAGTGTGTGAGTCCCAAAGATCAAACTCAGGTCACCAGACTTGGCAGCAAGCGCCTTTGCCCATCTCACCCCCTCACCAGCTCCATCAACTATTTCATACAGTGTTGCTCATCTTCTCCAAAGGTATATTCGTTAAGCTGCCACCCGGTATACAGAGAAAGAGCGTGTAAGATCACATATAGCATGTCGAACTTTCTTTCCTTCCTCTCCTTCATTCTCCCCTGACCCCCTTTTTTAACTGTCTGCTTCTTAAGAAGCTGCCTCAAACCTAGAAAGGACATTACAAAAGAGCTGCACTATCCGACTATGGAGGTGTTTTATGTAATCATTCTTTAAAGTTCTATATATATATATATATTTTCCTTTTTGAGACAGGGTATGAGCACAATGTATGAGCCCTGGCTAGCCTCAAACTGGGAGATTCACCCTCCTCTGCCTTCTGAGTGCTGCAATTAAAGGCGTGAGCCACCATGCCCTGTCCAAACATGAGCAGACCCTCCCCCCACTTAATTTAGCAGACTTGAGCCAGACTCTAAATTCACCAAGAATTTATGACCCAGGAAGGCCAGGTTTGGCAGCAAAGCATGGGGAAGCAGTGGGAAAGGAGCCTGACAGCATCACCCCATCCCAGTGCCCTCTGGCTCCACAGGGCTGAGAGTACAAAAGGAGAGGAAGGTCATTTGTTCCCCTGTCCTGACCGCTGGCTGCCCTTGTGCTCCTCTAGTGGGGCCGCAGTCCCCTGGTGACTTAGCTCAGCTCACTCTAAAAATAGTCCCTTCACCAAACACTATTCCATTTCCCTTTTGAGGGGGCTGTCATTTCCTGCCTGAGACGAGACTTCTATTTAATGCACTAGAAAGATAATTTTTCAAGAAAGAGGTTAAAAATTAAGATTCTTATGCAGCCATCAATTGCCATGTGTCAACGTGTTTATTTGTACACTAACAGAGAGCACCAGAAAACAACATCAAACTGTCTAGCCAACTCAAAGAATTAAGTCAAGGTCAAACAAGAGGTAACACAAAAAAAAAAGTTTGCAAAGGCTGCAAAATTGGCTTTTGCTGGGAATCAGCAAGAGCGTTTCCTCTGCCAACAGTACGATCTGTAGTGTCTGTTTCCGTACAGTTTACAGAGTTGTGAAACAGCTGGGAGGCAATCAGTTCGCTGGGAGGCTTTCCATTATAGAACGTCTAGCATTTCACCGTTTTCATCACAGTCACAGCCTTAGCAGGAAATTCAAGCGTGCAGGGTGCAGTGTGGGGGTCAGTGATTTATTCACCAGGATTTGTTTTATGGGAAACATTGTTTTTGCTGTTGTTTGTCGAGACAAGGTCTCACTTTGTAGTTCGACTGTCTTGGAACTAACTCCCTATGTAGGCCAGACAGGCCTCGAACTCACTAACACACAGAGATCCACCTGCCTCTGCCTCTGAAATACTGGGATAAGAGGCTTGGACTACCACACCCAGGTTTAGAAACCTTGTTCTTCATTTGAAGAAAGAACTTTGAAGCAGAGGGAGAGATTCTTCCCCTCACCCCACCCCCACACTCTCCCACTCTCAGGAAGGCTCACAAACAGCAAGAGCTGCCACTGAGCAAAGGGGAAAGAAAGGAAGCAGAGGCTGTCAACAGGCTGCTTCACAGAGAGCAGTACTTTTGTTTTGTTCTTTAAGACAAGGTCTTTCTATGTAACCTTGGGTGACCTGAACTAGCTATGGAAACCACACTGGCCTCAGACTCACAGAGATCTCCCTGTTTCTGCTGGGATTACATACACCACTACCCCCGGCTGTGAGCAGTCCTTGAATAACCACATTCAGTTTTTTGTCTGTTTTTGGTTTTTGGTTTTGGTTTTTCGAGACAGGGTTTCTCTGTTGTAACTCTGGCTGTCCTGGAACTCACTCTGTAGACCAGGCTGGCCTTCGAACTTACAGAGATCCTCTTGCCATTGCTTCCCAAGTGCTGGGATTAAAAGCATGTGCCACCACTGCTCAGCTTTTTGTTTTTGTTTCTGAAAAAGATAAAATTTCCCCTAAGACGTGGAGCCAACAGGGACCTCTGCAGATGAGTCTAAGTGAAGGTGAGGCGGGAGGATGATCAAGAATTTACAGCGGGACATAGATGCAGAGCACTCTGGACTTAGACAACTGGGATCGGTGCTGCTAAAACATAAATCTGGGGACAAGAGAGACAACTGTAAAGACACTGCTGCCTTTCGGTGGCCTGAGCTTCAGTCCCAGGATCCACTCGGCGGAAGGAGAGAACTGACCCCTGACAGTTGCCCTCTGACCTTCTCATACAGGCTGAGCCCTGACATAAATAAGTACATCCAATTTAAAAATAAAAGGGACTAAACCGTTATTAAGCGTGGGCACATTAAAAATGTGAAGATTTGACTTGGGCAGGGAAGGATTATGGATTGGACAGCTCTGTTATAAACAGGACTCCAGGCTCCACTGAAGGAGAGCAAGATGTAGCTATTGAGTGAAGTGGACTGGAGCCTTATTTGTTTCATTCCAGTGGGAAGGCTCTAGTTAGAGGTTAACTGGTGGTTTTTTATTGACTAGGCCAACGTTTTGTCTTGTTTATCCCGGGTTGGGTTTTGGTTTGCTGATTGTCTTAGTTAGGGTTTCTATCTCTATGATAAAACAGCTGACCATGACCAACTTGGGGAGGAAAGGGTCTGTTTCAGCTTACACATCTGTATCACAGTCTATCACTGAGGGAAGTCAGGGCAAAAACTCAAAAAGGCAGAAACGTAGAGGCTGGAGCTGATGCAGAGGCCATGGAGGGGTGCTGCTTGCTGGCTTGGTCCTCGTGGGTTGCTCAGCCTGCTTTCCTATAGCGCCCAGGACCAGTAGTGGTACTGTCCACAGTGATCTAGGTCCTCTGACATCAACCATCAATCAAGAAAACGTACCACAGGTTTGCTCACAGGTCAGTCTAGAGGAAACATTTTCTCAATTCAAGTTCTCTCTTTGGAAATGACTCTAGCTTGTGTCAAGATGACACGAAACCAATGTGGACCATGCAGGTCTGTCAGTAAGGAAGACTGTGTAAAATGCATCCTTTACCTCAAAGGGTAGAACGGCTACTTTGCTAGCTGGGGAACATGGTACATGACTGTAATCCCAGCACTTGGGAGGCAGACACAGGGAGGATCTCTTTAGCTTGAAGCCAGCATAGACTCTACATCATTGTAAAAATGTAGCCCTCAACTCAAAGGAAGTAAGAGAGAGTTTATTCTGGAGCCAAATATGAATTACCATGACCTGGGAACACAGATTTAGGTTACCCCAAATTCCATGTTCCAACATGGTTAACAGTTTCATGAAATTTTTACGGTCAAAGAAGGAAGTAAGTCATAAGTCAACATTCTTTTAAAATGTATTGGCGGGGGCTGGAGAGATGGCTCAGCAGTTAAGAACACTAGCTGCTCTTTCAGAGGACCCAGGTTCAATTCCCAGCCCCTACATGGCAGCTCACAACTGTCTGTAACTCCAGTTCCAGGGGATCTGGCACCTTAATACAGACATACATGCAGGCAACACACCAGTGCACATGAAATAAACATAAATTTAAAAAAATGTATTGGTGGCAGCATCTGGAAGGTGGATTACAGCAGAGATAGGAAACTTATACTGGAGGCGTCGGATGCTGTCAGAAGGCATTCCATTTGGGAACTAAAAATAGCTCAAGACACTTGACTCTGGACCTGTAACTTTCCACTTTCTCCCCATCACTGAAGTTCAAGTCAATCAGCTTTTGCAGAGTGGAGTGGCTCCTTTTCAGGAGATTTAATTCACAACAGTCAGACCCTATCTCAAAAAACAGAGCAATAAAAGTCCAAGTTAAACAAACAAAAAACCTTACAAATTTCTTTTTGGCTTACATAGACTGTCAAAGTTCAAGTTGAACCTAATGTGGTTTACACCTATAATCTCAGCACTGTGAGGACAAAGTGTGTCACAAGCTCAATGCTAGTCTGGCCTACGTTATCAGTTTATAACTAGCCTGAGTTACATAGTTAGATGGTGTCTCAAAAACAACAAAAAAAGAAAACCACACACACAGAACTTAGCTGTTGGCTGTATAATGCTGTTGTGAATTCAATGTTTAGTTTTGCATAGTTCTTTCTTTCTTTTCATTGAGTAAGTTCTGTATTTGTTTTTCATCACTCCAACCAAACACCTGACAAACTTCTTCTGGATCACGACTTCAGGTCACAGTCCACTACAGCAGCAGAGCGGAGTGGCTGGGTTGGGGCAGTGGGAGTCTGCACAGGCTGCTTCCTCATAGGGTGGCAGACAGGAGCAGTGACAGATGTAACCACCAGGGCATGTTCTAGGTGAAGTCAGGCCCCACATCCTCAAGTTCGTTCGTTCTCTCTCTCTCTCTCTCTCTCTCTCTCTCACACACACACACACACACACACACACCCCACCCCTGGAAACAGCATCATCAGCTGAGAACCAATATCTAGGATGTACCAGCTTAGAGCATTGTGTGTTCGAACAGTAACAGTCCCCAGCTTCTTATTTCTGTAACTAACTCCATCAAGGACTTTCTTAGGCCATGCTATAGAGAGCGATCAGACAGACTCAGTGCTTAAGGGTATTTGACAAGGGGTTAAGTGTTGAAGAGTGTTTGCTGCTCATCCAGAGGACCCAAGTTTGGTACCTAACACCCACATCAGGTGGCTCACGGGGATGCTCTCTTCTGGCCTCAGAGGGCACACATGTGGCATACACTCACACAGACACATACATAAAAATAAATCTTAAAATTTTTTTTAAAATATAAAAACATTCTTTAAACATATTTTTAGTTATCTTTATGATTGTTTTGCCTGCATGTATGTATGGGTACTACATGAGTGTCTGATGCCCTCAGAGGCCAAAAGAAGGTATGTCAGATCTTTGGAACTAATAGTTGTGAGCCACCGTATGGGTACTAGGAACCAAACCTGGGACCTCTACAAGAGCAGTAAGTGTTCTTAGCCACTGAGCCATCTCTATAGCCTATAAAAAAGAAGTATCATTAAAAAAACCTCAATAAACATGCAAAAAGTTTTTTAAAATATACATTTCTATTTCAGAAAAAAAAAGAAAGCAGGAAGAATTAGCCATGGCAATTCAGCATGCCTACTTGATCATCCTCACACACTGACTTTGATGCACACCCAGACCCACACTATGGTTATCGCCTCAATGGCTGACACAGTCGAACACAGAAGTAAGGCCAATGTTGATGTTCAAACTGACTTACATTGATAAATACATTAAAGAGTTAGGCTCAGAATTATAGGTTTTTTTTTTTAGGTGGGTTTTCCTTATATTGTTCAGGAAAACAATTTCCTTATATTGTCCTTGAATTGCTAGACTGAAGGGACCCTCTTGTCTCAGTCTTTCAAGTGGCTGGGATTATAGGCATGAACCACCACACCGGCTCAAAGGTTATTTTTGGCTAGTGAAGGACACTTAGGTTTGTGGGTTGTAGTTGCCATACTCAATCAGGGGTTGATAAAGAGGAGACAAAAGGTTCTAGTAATAAAACTTAGCAAATGTTTTCCCATCTGAAAAAAAATGGACATATTTCCTTGCTTTCTTCCTACTTGAATATTTTAACTCTGCACAATAAAAACTCTAAGTAAAAATGAAGTAACATTGATAAGCACTCCAAATGGCCACACTTCCTCCCTATAGGAAGCTTTGAGAGGAATTCTCTATCAATTTTATAGATGGAGGAACTAGAGACCAGGTCTATGACTACACCACCACCCCTGGGGTCACGTAAGAGTAGAAGCTAACTCGCCCCAGATCTGTGCTCTTCCTCAGGTACCACTCACTTGTCTGCATTGAGGATGGCACCTCCAGCTGCTCAGCCAGGTAGAGAAGCACCACAAACAAGAGGTACTTGCAATCTATGGACAGAGCACTCCGGTTACACAGGCCACTGATCTTTAAAGCAGTTTCCACTGTGGCTGTACTTAGGTTCATGGGAATCGATTACTCCTAGGTCAGATTAGGATTCTCTCAGGAAGGCTCGGGTATTGACCTTATACACGTCTATGGTCAGTATCTTCATTCAGGGTTTTAATTCTGCTAACTCCAAGTTAGTTCAAGGACGAGACTGAAGCACGTTTTCACATGGAGACCCTGCACTGAATGAAACTGAGGGTGTGGGCAACTGTCTGTAATCCCAGCTCTAGGGAGGTGGAGACAGGATAAGCAGAAGCTCATGACATCCTCAGGTACCTAGTAAATTCAGTGCCAGTCTGGCTCCACGAAGTCCTGTCTCAAAAAACAAAAGTTAATTCATTTACATTTATCAATACTGTCTTCCTGTTTGAGTTTTTAGACAGGGTCTTGCTATGTAGCTCCGGCTGGTTTGGAACTTTCTATATAGTCCAAGCTCACTCGGAACTCAATCTCCTGAGCGATGGGATTAAAGGTGTGCCACCACACCTGGTTACTTCCATCTGCTTTTGTTTATTTCTTACAAAGTATAAGAGAAAACCCTTAGGTTTAGGAGTGAGGCCAGCCTAGGTACATAGTAAAAGTCCATCGGAAAGGCGGGTGTGAGGGGGCAGACATAAAGAAAAAAGTCCTTTAGAAAGGGCCAGAGCCAGAATCTTATTTCTGTATGTATCCCAGAACCTAATTTAACATCCCTATACTTTTTTTTCTTTTTAACTTTCACCTGGCAAATGACGGACCTTAATAGAACACCCACCTAAATCCATCTACCGGTTATTGGTGAATTGAACACTTACCCGCTAGGCTCTGAGATAACAAAAGCAGTACATTCTGACCCCATAGTTGAGGATTTGGGGGCAGATGTTCTAGAAGGACAGAATGAGAAATTGTATCTGATCGCTCCTGCCAGCTGTTTCCCTGCCCGGCAGGGGCAGCGTGACTAAGCTGTGTCAGGCTAGGACAGCAAGATTGAGGCACTTAAGCTCTGCTCACAGCTTCCAAATTGCACTTGACTCCTTCAATCTTGGGTAATCACCACCCATTACCTGGTTAGTCTTTGCCCTTTGAGCACCCAGCCCACAGAGGTGCTAGGCTGAACCAACTTCCCTGGTTTTTTTTTTTTTTTTTTTTAATCTTATGTTTAGAGCACTTGGCCATGCATCCCCTAATGAATTTCCTTCTAGATGGGGTCTGTTGCCAACACCTCTACAGAGCTGGCCTCAGATCAAGAGCACTCCCTACAAACAATTTTTAAAGGCCTAGTCACTTATAAAAGAAAGGGAGATTAGTTCCCAGCAACCCCATCACGTGGGTCTACCAACCCTAACTCCACACAGACCAAATTAAAAAACAAGAAAAAGGGCCAACCACATGGCACAGTCAGTGCCTGACCCCAAGCCTGATGACTCGAGTTCAATTTCCAGGACCCAAATCGTGGAAAGAAACAAGCCCCACGAGTCGTTCTGACCTCCAGGCCTGTGCTGTGGCACATGTATGCCCCCTCGCACACACACACACAAAGAACATAAAAAATTAAGTTAGTAAAAAGAGCAGCTGGATAAGCCGCCTTCCTGGGTTGGCAGAAACCAGTTTTGAAAGAAAGGAGGGAAGGGGAAAAAAAAAAAAAAGAGGGCTGACTCTTTGTCCATGAGGACCAGAGGGAAGAACAGACTGCCATCAGCTTTGCCCAAGCCCAGTCCACTCTCTGAACAGTCTCCTCCTCACCAGTGGCCCCTAGCCTTTGGATGTCAGGAACTGCCTTGCCTTTAAGTCAGGTTTTTACGCTACCCGATGATTAAACAACTCTATTTGTCATCTTAGTCCCGAGAACACATCAGACAGACCCTCCCTCTCTTCCTCCCCGAAACCCCACTCTCATTCCCCACTGTCTTCCTCTGTCGTTTGGGTTTCTCACGAAGGCACTGCAGTTAGAAGCCTGGTTCTTATCCCTGCTTCCCTGGTCTGGATAGAGTTTAAAGTGCCTCCCACCTACATCCAGGAATAATTCTTAGCCACAAGGCCACAGCATAAACCACAGCTACGTGTGACCCACGACATCTGAGACAAGCAATTTGCAGTAAGAATAAATTGTCCCCGCTTGCAACACCGAGTCCCTCGGTGGCAGAGAACCCCGCAACACCACCACTGCTCACAGGCATTCCTGTGTGACTTGACATCAGGACCTCCACTCCATGTCACCTATGCCAGTTCTAGTGAGGCCAGAGCTAATGACAGACTCAATGGCTATGACAGTTGCCTACTGCTGTGGCATTTTAGTAGGGCATATCCAACCAAACGGATATACGAATTGAGGCAATGAAAAGGTCATAGGCACTGGCCTAAATCTTCCGAAGTACCAATTATATATTTCACTGGTCAGTAAGTAGCACCTGTTTGTTTTCAGAGCACCAAGATGGGCAAGAGTCAATATTTTACAATTGTAATGGAAAAGTTACTCAGCATAGCAGGCAAACAATATACTTCAGATGGGAAATGTATTCAGGGCAGGTTATGGGCCCTATGTATGCACTTTATTTTCTTGTATGAATCGAGAGAATCCAACGAGACTAGTTGTAGAAAACTGTCTAAATATAAATGAAATGCCCTGCTGAAGAAAGTATTTTCTGACTGGTGGATTCTGTCAAATCAGACTTAGAGATCAGAAAGGAATGTCACAACACGGCTGGACTGTTCTCCCATTCACTGTGTATTCTAAGGAGGAAGCAACTTGGCTCTAAGAATCTTCATTTTTAATGTCATTGCAAATAATACCTTACCAGGCTTAAGCCTTTGAAGCAAACTACCAAAGAAAAGAGACAGTTCCCAGTTTGTAGGCGCTGTAAATAACCACATATAAGACTATCTCCTATGACTCGTAAAAAAAGACACGCCATCAGCTAAATGAGAGATTCAAAGAAGATCAAAAACAACAACAAAATCCCCCAAAAGACTCCAGGGGCCGGTGAGATGGCTCACCAGGTGCTTGCCGCCAAGCCTGAGGACCCGAGATTGGGTAGCACACGGTGGAGAGAGGAAGACATCTCCCAAAAGCTGTCCTCTGACCTTAGCACGTGCTCCGTGGCACACGTGCACGCACACACATACAGGCATACACATCAAACTCAATTAATTTTAAAACCTTCAATCACACTTGTACCATATCACTGTAGGTACCTTTGGCTGTTCTGAAATTACAGGGAACACTAAAAAGCATTGAAAACTTTACTTTGTTTTGATACAAAGAAAGGCAACTCAGGTTGTCATTTGTAATTTTAGAGTTTGTTTCACATACATAGTGCCGTGTTAACAAGCAATGAGCGCTTTCATAAAAATTTTATTTCACACTTTATACAAATATCCACAGGTACTTTCTAATCATGAAATAATTTTACGGCGCTAGTTAGTATAAAAACCTATCAAATGCAAACAGACCAGTGACTTGACTTGAGATGACATTTTTAACAGCTATAAAATTTAAACAACATGACATTCTTGTTTCCTTGTGGTTGAACTCCCTCCAAACCCTTCTTGGGACATTCATTTTTATAACGAACGAAGGTCTACAAGCACTGCCAAGGTAACAGCTTCTTCGTTGTGTCCTCTAGAGCCGGTGTGTTAGGCTCCAAGTTACCCAGGCAGGAAAAGGAGACTTTAAACACTCTTAGGACCCGTGTCGGGAACTTTTTGTAAACAGCGGGTTATTTGTAAAATTATTTTTACGAGTGGAAATGCGGAAGGAGAACCAGAATAAAATTCATTAATATCTTAGAGACATAATGCTTTATGAAAGAAAAAAATATTAAAACTCCAAAGCAAAAACGGCACATTTAGCAATGTTTTGTTCTTTTAAGAGGCTGAGAAGTGGCTGGAATGGAGCTCGGTTGGTAGAGGGCTGGCCTAGCACGCGCAAAGCCCTGGTTCAAACCCGAGCACTGCTAAAACTGAGCGTGGCGGCAGACAGCTGCACTCCCAGCACCCGGGTGAGTGTCCGGGCGAGGAGGCAGGAGCATCAGAAGTTCAAGGCTACCCAGCTATCCAAAAAGGTTCAAGGCCAGCCTGGGTTACTTGGGACCCAGTCTTAAAAAGGAGAAAGAGCTGCATATACAGTAGCCACACAAACTAGCACCTGTTTGCTGTTGCTCCCATATAACTTAATTACTTAAAAACACAATTTTAAAAAATCAGCTTTGATAATATATTCAGTCTCTGTTGAATTATACAGAAAAAATAACTGGTTTCCGCCTCCTACCATTTTTACAAACAAAAACCAAGGTGGGCCCAGGCGTGCTAGGCAAGCACTCTAGCAATGACCTAAACCTTCTGCTCCAGGCCTAAAGGTCTTGTTAAAGTAGTCACAAATCATTAGGAGGAATTTAGATTGGGGTGAACAATTTAAAAAAAAAAATCGAAACATGGACTCGCTGGTCAAACGGTTCTGACGTATTTAAGAAGCTAAGCGCCATGGCGCTCCAGCCGTCTGGTGCGGCCGTTTTGGCAACAGATGCTCTTCAGTAGTCTCACACTGGATTGGTCTGGGTCCACGCGGGTCCTCACTTCAAGTCCAGAATATACAGTGTTGGCAGCAGTGAGAACACAGACCCTAGGGTTCAGTGAGCAAACTCACTTCCTCTAAGAGTTCTGGAAGTTACGGCACGAAGTTCAGAAGCTCCACACAGGGCTCAAAACCACGAAACACCCAATGCTGGGGAAGGACAGAAGGTCTTACAGTTAACCCCCTGTCAAGCTTTCTGGGTTGGGGGAAGGCCTGCCAGAAAGGAGATGGTACAATTTACATATAAGTTTAAGTTACTAAAATGACCCCTGCGTGTTTATAGAGAACCTTATTTTTGTGGTAAATAATCAAGGTCAGAACAAATGACCTCTAGGTTCTCATTCTGATTGCTTAAACCAACCTGAAGCATCTTTGGCCTATTAGTCAACAGCAAGATGGCTTGAACAAAAAAATAAATATCATACATAAACAAGTGTAACTAACATTCGAGTCTGTCGCACCTGTGCTTTAGGGAACCTGTGAACATTTGGCATCAGTAAGGATCCTAGCTTCTAGGAAGTGGAGAGAGAAGGCAAGATGGTAACATCACCTTCTATTGCACATTAATTGAAGATAGAACTTTCAACAGAGACACAGCTATCCAATGGCAGAGTCTTGAGCCAAGGGGAAATGAACTTGCAGGTTCTCCGGTCTTATGAGAAGAATGCTTGCGGGGGCAGGCTGGTGTGGCCTGTCTGTGAGCTCAGGTGATGGTGGGGGCGCTTTCCTCCAGCTGTGCTATCAGGAGAGAATGTCCCAGGAGTGCAGATGGGCAGGCCCTGCCCCAGCAGGTGTAAGTCAGCCACACCAAAAACAAAGGCAACCGGAAAAGTTAAATTAAGGCAGTTAAAGAAAAATCCACTCTCATTGTCTTAAATTTGGCCGTGCAAAACAGGAGCCTTAGGTGTAACAATATCCACAGTGGAACTGCAGGTCTATACTGTGTGTCAGTCTGAACTCGTATTTCAGGTGCGGAGCAGGCTCTGAACCCACCCAGATTTCTGAGCTGGGAGAAATTAAAGGGGTTTTGGGCAGTGTGACGCTTTCCTGGGCCTTCTATGAGTAGCTTTCGTTTTCACTCCACTTTGTGATCCACTGTTTTTTTTCGAGGTTATCATTGTGTTTTTCATCTTTGATCTCTCGCTCTTCTTTCCGGATCCGTACAGCATGGTATCGGGGAACGCTGTCATCGTACCTAGAGCGCTTAAAGAATCCACACTGGAGAGGGCGGCAGAAAAACAAGGCAGAAGTTAGCTAACCTCAAGAGCAGATGCACTAAACCAGAACACCTAAGCGTTCAGTTCTGCTAGGTCTACCTCTGGCGTGCTGGGAACAGACACTGATGGAAAAGAAACAGCCAGTGGGGATAAACAGGAAGAACGATGTGGGACTGGAAGAAAAGTCAATTTTCACCTTCTTTCCATTTTACGACTTCAGCTATTTCTTGACTAACAATGTAAGCATTTTGTAAAACTACTTTTATGTTAAAAAAAAAAAAAAGCCACACACCATATAAATAAAGCATCTAATTTTTATAATACTGGATCATTATAAAACAATTTATATGTGTGTGCAAGAAATAGGAGCTTGCTACGTAGCCACGGCTGGCCTCGGACCCAACACACTTCTGCCTGAACTTCCCTAGTGCTGGGTAGCAGGCGTGCACATACTACACTCAGCTTAGGAGCATTTCTCTAAATGTAGAAGGAAAAGGTTACTTTCTACTCCTCTCCCATTAGTAAAGTATAAATCAATCACAAGTAATTTTACACATACTAAGTGGTATGCCATGTTCTAACGGGTCAATTTTAGACTATCCTCTGCTTCCGGGCTTTACATCCTTACACCGCGTGGACTTGCTGGGCGCTTCTAATTAAGCTGTCCTGACAATAAGTTACGGAGTAATCAAGTTACATAATGAAATCAGTCAGTCATGAACCTCCACTAAAATCTGGAGTACTCCCCAACTTCTCCTCTTCGTTTGAAAACAGGAAAGAGAAAAAGGAGGGGAGGGAGAAGCGAGAAGACAAAGTGTTAAAGCTTATTTACTTAAAAAAAAATTCAATCCGAACCAAAATACGCTTTAAAAATATGCCTGAAATTTTTGAACCAGATTTAAAAAAAAAATTATGAATAGGAAAGACACACTTTTTCTTCCTTTTTTTAAAAAGGGGAGGCTTTTTTTTTTTTTTTTAATTTAAAAATGCAGCCTACAAGGATATATGTAGAATGGTCAGTTGAGGTCCTTACTTTGTGACAGCAACAGGAATAGAACATTTATATTTTAGAATGCTATGTTATAAAAACGCCACAAGGCAAGGCAAAATTCACAAGTCAGGAGGCCAAATGGGCCAACGAGTTTTGCTTAGGCCATTTCTATATGGACTCATTTGTAACTCTATGCAGAAAAGCCAATGCACTTACTATAAAATGTGACTGCTGTCTGCCCCCATTTAAAAACAGAAGGAAATGAAGTTTGAAATGTAAAATCAAAATGACCGCGTTGGGATCACTGTGCTAATGCCATGGAAAGGAACTGTGGCGATGACTGTATCCCTTCGTGCCCACTGAAAAGAAAAAGGAATCACCAACAATTCCTGTTTCCATGGGTTTACAGATTGTAGGAGAAGAACATGAACTTAAAATCAACTGAGAACCAGGGTGGAATAAAGTCTCTAATGAATGGAACGGTCAAACTCCATTACAACATTCTGAAGTATAAAATACCCACAATACTTTGGTACTAGATTTTTCTGCATGCTGACAGTTACTTGGGCAGAGGACTATCTCCTGAAGCACTCACGAAGCCCACTGTGCTGACAATTGTTCTTTGTTGTAATGGTCTTTGGCCCGGAAGAAACACAAAGGAAAAGGAAGTTGCATGCTTAGCTAGCATAAAACCATGTCCCAGCGACAGTCAAAAGCATCCCAAGCCTGCCCATCACTCTAGAGCAAAGACAACACAACAGACAAGTAGAAGAAGCCTCTTTCCAGGAGAAACAGTGTCTCCCTCATGCAACAGATTAAGCAGGCAGGTCAACACAGCTTCCATCCCTGGGAAATCCCAAAAGGAACAAGAAATCTGGGCTGATTTCTCATGCACCTTTGAAATTTCGAGTGGGACTCAACAACGCATAGCAAACTGGGCTGCTACAGAGCGCTTAACACCTAATCAGACAAACGGTGTGACTGTCTTCATTGCTGTGGGCGTTGTTTGACAAGAGCACAAAATAACTTACCTGCAACCAAAGATTCTTTGTGCATTAACAAAAAACAACTGAGTTTTCAAGTGAAATTAAAAAAAAAAAAAAAATCCAAGCAAGGCAAGCCATTGTGGACACTTGGAAACATCTGTTAATGGGACACACACAGCAAGCTGTTGCTCTTAAGTTAGCCACCACAACCACAGCAGGTCCCACAGCTAGCGATGAAAAACATTGATCAATTACCAATTACAGAAGTAGATCAATACTATGCATCGGAAGTAAGCCTCTCTTTATCAGATGGCTGAGTATGGATCTCAGCCTTGTGGTAGGTGGCATCGTAATGATCTTTCTTATTTCTCTTGAAGAAGCCACACTACAAGGAAGCAAGGTATTTAGTCAATTTTACAGTTTTGTGTTTCAAAGCGAAAGAAAAGAACACCTCAGATTTTAACCTAAGTGAGCCGGCATTGCACTGTCACCCCAAGCCGGCACTTAACATGGTCTGTCACTCAGGGTCTCCAGACAAATATTTACAAGGAGGACACACATTAGCTAATTGATTTTTCTACCTGCAGCAGAAATACTGAGGTAATCCTAAAAAGAAAATGCATGCACATTTGATTGGAACTTCGGGTGACTTTTTTTTTTTTCCTTGTAGAATAGACTCTAAAACGTAAAGTCAAAACCTTCACTTCTGCAGTCTATTGAGACAATAGATGGAGAATAAATCCTGTAAAATTCAGCACAAGTCAAAGTAAAATATAGCTATGAAGGGATAATTGCTGTCATTTTCCCTGAATTCTGAACCACCCTGCAACCCTTAAATGGATAGAACCCATGTCCCTCAGTTTAGGCCACTCTAAATGAATATAAAAGTGTAATTTCACTTTCTGCTATTATTTCCTTCACCCGACAATGGAGAACTTTTCCTATTTACTTTCATCCCTTGCACAGGCCGTGGGAACTACCCTTTGAAATAAAACTCGGTCAAATACATCTCCTGGAGAAATTTTGCCTCCTAGTCTGGCAACTCAGGAAGGAAAAAGATCTAGATCTGCCTGTCACAAGGTGGTGGCCACCAGCTACACATGGTTATTCAAGTTCAGAGAATTTTAAATTTTCAATAAAAAACAATGCAACTGTCCCAGTGTACTAGCCACAGGTGACTCCTGGTCACCGTGGGAGGGTGCCACTCCAGGACACTTCCACGTTACAGAAAGCTTTACTGGGATGCACTGACATATGACAGCACAGCAGAAACTGTACCTGTGGCTATCCCGGTAACACAGTGAACACACACACTAGGTTACAGTCACAAGAATTAGTAAATAGGGCAGGAAGAAAAGCTAACCAAACAATTAATAGTATTAAGATCCCTGACTGTCTTTCTATTTAAAAAAAAAAAAGGAGGACTTTTCTCCTTTACTTCCAAAAGAACTCCTGTGCAAAAGCCAGCATTTAAAAGCAGATAAAGTCAGGAATCCCCGGTTTAAAGTGGAGGTCTCCATTGTAGCTTTTGATGCTGATACAGATGGACAAAGCTAATTTAAAGACTGCTGAACTAGAATCCATCCGCCCTCCCTCCTTCATTTCACAGGGCTGGAGACCAATCCAGAGCCTCACCCATAGTAGAAAGCTGCTTTACTGCCGAGCTACATCTCTGGACTCCAGAACCCTTTCTGATCCTAAATTGTATTATTTTAAATATAAATAATTCTGTTCATAAAGAAGAGGATGAGGCTGACTTCTATGTGGAGGAAGGTAGCTTGTGAATTTAGAATCTACCTCAGAGTCTGGAAATTTCAGAACACCAGAGAACCCGGTGATATCATTTAATCTATCCAGGTATTAAACCGCGGAGGTCCTCGGAAGGTGAAGTGATTTTCCCAACATTATATACAGCTCAGGTATCTTAACTCTACGCCTTCTACCATGACTACACTAGGATTCGAGACGGCCAATAAGACCTGCTCTGGGAAGAGACTGACCTTGTGTCCTCTTCCAGAGAATACAAGAGCATCCTCAAGTATCAAAACCCCAAATTAATTTTTCAATATCAAATACTTGTGGGAAGAGCTCTCTAATACCGACTGGCTGTGATCGCCAGGCAGACCTACTGCTTGAGATACACATGAATAAAACTGAATAAAATCAGCAGAGCAGGAAGACTACCGGTATGGACAGATACTACGTCTCAATCCCAGTGTCTCGTCCTGGTAAAAGGAAGGTATTTGAAAGAATAAAGTTGGGGGAGGCACTCAAAATTGGAGAGTGTCTTTTGCCTGTTGTACTCTAGGATACAACAGAAGGAAAAGGTGCTTTGATCCCAGCACCCTCTGTAATAGACATGTTTGGGAAGTACTATACACACAGTGACATTGAAATAAGAACACTAGTACTTCTGCACTGGAATTCACGAAACAAGAGAGCAGGACTGCAAATACAGTCTCTTCACATCTCATCAGGTTAAACAAAGTCAGTCATCAAACATCAGTTTCCAGAGATTTTCTGCAATCTGGAACTACAGATATAAGGACTTTGGATCTCCCTCAGACTAACATAAGACCTACAGAGGTTGTAACCGGTTGCCAAAAGTTCATAACCAGCCGGGCAGTAGTCCCGCGTGACTCTAATCCCAGCACTTGGGAGGCAGAGGCAGAGGCACGCAGGTCTCTGAGTTTGAGGCCAGCCTGGTCTACCGAGTGAGTTCCAGGACAGCCAGAGTTACAACAGAGAAACCCTGACTCGGGAAAAAAAACAAAAACACAAAAAAAAACAAAAAACCAAAACGTTCAGAGCCATCTCCTACACAATCTTTTAATGACGTATGTTTTTATAGGTAGGAAGCAGGGGCAAATATCACACACTGTGCACAGTCAGAAGATCAAAGTCTAATAAGTATTATACAAGCCCGGATGCTCATCCTGCGTGTCACAGGCTGAGGACCCTTGAGATGGAGTATCCATTGTGTCTCGTGTTTCTGCTCCTAATCTAGCTACAATGATTCCCAGTGGCTGTCACGAAGGCTTCTTTATAGAAGAGGAAATTGGCAGGAATTTACATTCAATTTAAACTGATATCTGCCAATATGTCTTAGAATTAGAGTTTGATCTTAGGTATAGGAAATGCCCAAGTAGTAAAATTCAAATTTGTTATTTACCAAACATGTTGTTATACATGAGACATCCAAATTACTTTTAAAGAAACTTTTAACATGCAAATAAAGTATCTTTAAATATAAATTATTAGGTAGCTATACAGATAATCCTTATAAAATTGGAAAAGTCTCATGATAAAATGTTGGAAAAAAAGGAACATTGAAAGAGGAAAATGCAAACGTGTGTCAGAGTCAATTCTCTCCTTTTTTAAAAACAAAACAAAACACGAAGCAAAGTTTACATCCAGAAACTCAAGTGACAGACATGACTTACCTTCCACAGCAAAAACACTAATAGAGCCAGCATCAAAATCCCGGCAAGAACAGCCAGGAGGATGATCCACCAAGCTATTCCTGAGTACTGAGCTACAGTCTTGGAGGGAAACACCGTCACGCGAACCTGCAGGGCACGAGAGAAGAGATCACTATAAACAGGGTGCTACCTGCCGGCAGGCATCAACGCTCCAGTTCTGCTCCTGGACACATCTGAATCGAAGTGTAGGAATGTAACAACTCACTTCCCCATGAAAGTCCCTTTCTCTCAGTGACGGGCTTTCCCTGAAGATCTTTACACAGAACCTGGAAGAGACTGGGTTATGTTTTTTTGCTAATTTAGCTCTTAATTCATGGTTGGATTTTGTTTTATTTATTTATTTGTTAGTTTATTTTTTAACAAAAGCAAAGAAAACTACACAGTGAATCACCAGGTATCCATCATTCTCTGAACAGTTTCACCACAATTTCTTGGTTGTTTTTTTAACCTTGTTGTGCTAGGGTGGAGCCTTGCACAGGTGTGCTCAACTCTTCCTCCAAGCTCTACCTCTAGCCTTTAACTCAATGTTCTTTTGAGAATGATCATCAAAAGATGTTGTGAAGTAGGGGGTGAGCTCTGTAACAGACAGGTGTCACTTAATCTTTTTCCTTACGCTATCCAACTAAAAGTCCCTCATAACAGTACAACTTCCCGCAATGATTTGTAGCCACGATCTTAAAAAACACGTGTATGGACAAATTAGGTTCCTCCAGATGCAGCTTTGAGCTTCAGCTTTGGCATGAGAAGCTTAAACTCTTAAGCATTTGATCACCGGCAAACACCAATCAGAACGTGTTTACCCCGAAGCCTAAAGAGCTGTCTCAGCAATTTTAAACAACACAACAGAAATGTCTCTAGAGCTTTACAGTTCCTGGAACAACTTCTTTCCTTTGGTTTCATTAAACTGTATGCATTGCCATAGGGCTGACTTTCGTAGGTATCTCATTCACCATGCGCCAAAGGCAGAAGGGCTCGCGCTCTCCTGGCATATTCAGTTTCATCACCAGTGACCAGTGCGGTGACCGCATCAGCTTGCCAACTGCCAAAACACCTGCCCCAAATGACTCTACATTTACTGAACGGCAGCTACCTCACCTGGCAAAGGGACAGGCACACCTTTTACAACACTTGGTATCAAAGGCATCATCCGCCCCGTCAGTGTCCTGCACATATGAGCCCATCTTCCACAAGCACGCATATCTCAGGTTCTCTGAATAAGGAGCCTCCAGAAAGAAAACCCCATTGCCCTGAAGAATGGGATGCTACTTCTCTCTGTTACAATTTCTTCTGTCTTCAGCAGCCTGATTCTTAGGAATAAAGTAGAGGCCTATGCACACACATACACAACAGTCCCTCCTTTCTTGGATTAATTTGAAATTCTTGACACTCAATTTTATTCAACTTCGCTTCTAGCTTGTAGCACAGGGAAGGCACCCACGTGTTTTAACAGGTGCTTGTTTGCCACGTGGATTTCATTTAACAGATGTCAAAATACAATCACCTTACCTGGCTCAATTGTGTGATTTCTGCTTTCACTTGTTATGACATTGTCTAAATTTAAAAGCGTCTTATTGAATGGCAAATATTAAACTCTTGAGCTTGGGAATAAATATTTACTTAGTTTTTTGTTTTTGTTTTTAAAGAAGGATTAGAGTTTAAAACAGACTGAATTACAAAGTCTGTTTGGCTTCTGTTGCCGAAGACTTCAGACTAGAAGGGAGAGCAGTGAGGTGAAGATAGCAGTGTAACCTGTAAGTTATCAGTAAGGCATCAGGAAGGAAGGCGCTGATGCTCAGGTTACGCTCCAATCCTCAGCCTGAAATACCGCACCTTCAGATACACAAGAAAAGCGCCATCCCAGGGGCCTGAGCTACTGTAGCACAGAAACCACAAAAGACAGGAGACAGCGGAAGCCTAGCGATAAGAAAATGCCTCCACTTTCAAAGGAAATGGGTTCTAGATATAAGGCCAGGAATCATTCACCAACTTATGAAGGATTAAGCAAAGCAGGATCAGGCAGAGACTCCACCTCCACTAGGAGTCTGGATAAGATAAAAGGCCCCACATAAAGAATTTCCTTTGTGACTAGGCAACCAGATTAGACATCAGGCCCTTGGTCCAACCGCCTTCCAGAAAAAGAAGAGAACTTGAGGCCTGAGATCTGGGTTCATGCAGCTCACAGGTGGGTCACAGGTCAGTCAGGGAGAGACAAGCTTCCTTCTGAAGATGTCCAAGGAGACAGGATAGTGCCTCTGTGCCATTGGAAAGGCTGCTCCGTGGCCAAGGCTTGTTCCAAGGACACGCCAGGGATTTATTTTACAAAATTCAATTCTAGAGTCATTCCCAGGGGATTCTGAAAGGGTCTCACTGTGGTCCATCTTAACCTGGGACTCACTATTGTAGCTCAGGCTGTCTCAGACTGGTAGCAATCCTCTTGCTTCAGCCTCTCAAGTGCTGGGACTGTACATGTGAGCCAGCATGCTTGGCTTCTCAATTCCAGATTTAGAGAGAAGTAACTTTCCTAGTAACTGCTGTTGGGCATTCTGAGAATGGCTGCAGCTTCCGTTGGGTGGCTCCTCGGTTCTCATCCCGACTACAGCTCTGCTGAATGGGGGACTCTATGCGCCTCTGTTCTGCGTGTATGCTGCATTTGGGATTAAACCTAGAGCTCTGTCCGGTGGTAAGAAGGATTAGCTGCATATTAGCCTTTTAAACTTTTTATTTTGAAACAGGGCTTCATTAAATTGCCCAGGCTGGCCTTCAATTCACTCTGAAATCCAGACAGACTAACTTGGTGATTCTCCTGCTTCAGCTTCCTGAGTGGCTAGGATTTCGCCAGGCCTGCATTACTAGGCCTGGCTCAGGTTTTTTATTTTTAACAATTCTATTAATACAGCTTCATGTGGCAGGACCTCAAACTACCCTGTAAGGAGCAACAGGACCTGAGGGTGTAAGTACCAAAGCCGACCTCAGGTTGTGGGCATGCACGGTACAGTTGTAGTGGTTCTCAACCTTCCTAACGCTGCAACCTTTTCATACAGTTCATGCTGTGGTGACCCCCCCCAACCATAATATTATTTTCATTGCTACTTCATAACTGTAATTCTGGCTATTGTTATGAATCATAATACAAATATCTGATATGCAGGTCTTAGGCTACCCCTGAGAAAGGGTTGTTTGACCCGCAAAGGGGTCTCAACCCACAGGTTGAAAACCACTGGAGTAGAGGAAGAGGCCCGTTGAGTCTGAGGGAACCGTATCACACCTGAGTGCCCGCGTGGGGCAACTTGATGTTCTCAGCAGCAGCGGTCACGTCGATGGAAGCCCGCACGAGAATGTCCAAGTAGTTCAGTTTAGAATATTCCTGTGGAAGACAAGAGATGTGTTAGGAAAGTGACAACTCTCTTCGGCAGTAGAAAATTCTTCCAGAGGCAAAGCCATACCTCTAGAAATGTACTGTTCCACAGCCTGGAGCGCAAAACTAGAGAGGCCTTGCTGTCCAGCCCGCGCAGTGGACACCTGATGTTCACACAGTTCACGTTGACGCTGCAGTTCTAGAGAGAAGGGGACTGGTGGTCAAAATCCATTATTCTAGGAAGCCATTCCTTGTTTATTCGGACCACACCCACAGCCTTGAAAAATACTCACGAGGGTCTGGTATTTTTCTTTCAGCAAATAAAGAAAACTTCCTGCTGTCATCTATCTGTTTTTCAGAAATTTCCCGTTTCTTTCTTGAGTTGTGAGATTCCTAAAAGTGATATCCAAAAACAGACCCACTTTATGCAAATTTTTGTCTCTGTCATGAAAGCCTCCAAATAAAGCCAAATTTACACCATCAATTAATATTCACTTTCTGTCTTAGGTTCTTCTCCTGTTGCTGTGAGGAGACACCCTGGCATACGCAACTTACAGGAGAAGGGCATTACTTTAGCTCACAGTTCCAGGTTACAGTCCGTCACGGCGGGGAAGTCAAGGACCCGGAGGCAGCTGGTCACATGGCATCCACGGCCAAGAAGCAGACAGTAATGAATGCTAGTGCTCAGCTCACTTCCTCCCTTCTCCATGGTCCAGGATCCCAGCCCAGGGATCGGTGCTACCTACTTTCAGTGTGGTCTTCCCACGTGAAGAAACCTTATCAAAATAATCCTTCTCAGGCATGGTCGGAGGCTAAACAGGCCCCCTAGGTGTGCACAGAGGCTTGTCTTCTCAGAGGTCCCAAATTCTGCGGACTATAATTAACATGAACCATCACAGCTTCCCAGCAAGGGCAAAGGAAGTATAAAACCTGCCTGCCAGTGTTATGGCCGCTTCACATTCATCCACAGAGTCGTAAGTCAGTTTATTTAAGTAGTTTATTCCTAGTGTGATTTTGAAAGTCACGCAAAGAAAAAGATACCTTCCTGGGTCTTGTGTCTCCACTGAACCATGAGCACACAGCATTAAACCATTCGTGTACTGAGACCAGAGACCAGTTCTGTTCCTGCGGCCCCAGCACTCAGCTCAAGGTCCAACTCATGAGACAACCAGCACGTACGGAATGACAAAACGGGACGAAGAATAAGGCGGTCGTATGACCAACTCAGAGCGGAGTACTGAAAGCTAAGCTTTTACATTGTGACTTCCTTACACAGGTTGAGCCTCCCTTATTAGAAATGTGCTTAAGATTTCATAGCATTTTGGATTTAGGAGTATTGGAAAGGGACAGTCAGCTAGGAGTGGGAATAATGGGCCATCTTGTTTTTCAGTGTTGATGAGTCCAGGGGCACGCTGTAAGCCTCCAACCGTGAACACCCATAATATCCAGGCACTTTGGAATTTAAAATAAAACGGGGCTGGGAATGTAGCTGAATTGGTAGAAAGCTTGTCTAGCATGCATCAAGCCCTGGGTGTAAGCCTAGCATTGCACAGACCATACCAGGTAGAGCAGCACACGCTGTAATCCCAGCACTAGAGGAGGCAGAGGCAGGTGGATCTGTGAGTTCGAGGACAGTCTGATCTACAAAGTGAGTTCCAGGACACCCAGGGTTATACAGAGAGACTCTGTCTCAAAACAAACAAACAAATACGGAAGCAAACCCAGTCAAACAACCAACCAAGCGACAACAGCAAAAACCAAAAAAGTTAAAAAACACAACAAAACAGCTATCCGTGGACAATGCAGCCGTTCATCACACTGGGAACTCAAGTCAGCTAGCTGCATAAGCATGGAGAGGGGCAGGCTTTGAAATCAGTGGGAGCTGAAATCAGCATGTGTCTCTTAACAGCCGAGCCACTCTGAGAAGGTTACTTAATGTCTGGACCTCAGTGTACTCACTCATCTGTGGGAGGGGGGTGGTAAAATCGACCTCACAACACTGTCACGAGAATATACAAAGTGCTTACAGTAAGGGACTCAGAGTGAAAGTGTTCACAGTCATTAGCAAAGTGCAAACAGAGCCTTCCTAAAGCTCCCTGCAGTTTATGCAGGCTGGTTCATCCCCTGGGGAGTCTCCCAGGTTTCCTTACATACCTTATTGGAGTGGCTCTCAACCTTCTGACCGAATGCTTTGGCCCTTTAATGTAGTTCCTCATGTTGTGATGACCCCCCAACCATAAAACTATTTTTATTGGTACCTTATAACTGTAGTCTTGCTACTGTTGTGAATTATAATGTAAATATCTGATATGCAGATGGTCTTAGGCAAACCCTGTGAAAGGGTTGTTCAATCCCCAAAGGGGTCAAGACCCACAGGTTGAGAACCACTGCCTTATTAGCTCGTAATACTTTAGGAAATGTTTTTCATCTCAAGTATAAGTTCCATAATTCCGTTATTCATCAGCAAAAAAGCCTTTACCTGACTTAGTTATCCAGGGATAAATGAGAACAGCAAAGGAATGGTCAGCATGCCACTGTGCAGCCTCCCTCCCAGAGTCAAGATGACCCTCAAAGCCAGCAGCTCACGCTCACACCGGGAGAGTAGGAAACCCTTCCACATACCGGGAGCTTCAAGAAGTTGATTTCATCGTGTGGCTCACAAGCGACCTGCTCCAAACCTGTGGATTCAACTTTCACTAAATAAAGCAGCCATTTGCCGTTGCTAATTTCCTTGGGCCACTGTATATTCAAGGTGGCTGTGCCCAGGTTTTTAAGAGGTTTACCCAAGTTAATCACCTGTCAGAAAAAAACATGTATCACTACAATACAATCCTTTTAAGGTAAAATTAAGTAGCACTTCCTACTGCCTATAAGCTAAATACCCAGCATAATCCTACAACAATAGCACAAGTCCTCAAATGACCGGGGATAGGGTGTGCAAACAGACAATTGTGCTTAACAGGTTCTTGTCATAAGGCCAGAAGAAGAAGTTTAAAAAGGTCAAAAAGGAAGAATTTCTAGTTCAATCCAGGAAAAACCGTCGTAGGGAACAGAGTTTACAGTGCAGGTCTGACATGTTCCCAAAAGCACAGGGAAGTCTGGGTGCACTGTGAACTGTTCAGTGAACAGCCTGTCTGGCAGGTAACAAAGCCTCTGCTAAGACAGCGGCACCCACATCCTGCTTCTGGAAAACCTCCCTACCGAGAAAATGAAGCTGCTCCTGCCATCTGCTACACAAAGAGGACTGGAGAACCATAGCTCAGAGCTGCTCTGGGTGCAGAGTAGCACAACAGGGGCTCAGAGTGAGAAGGCAGAATGGCCTGCCTATATTATGGAGCATGGCACCAGAACCTGCTCTGACTGCACAGAGCTCATACCAGCCAGCATTTCTTGAGAACTTATTTCTTCAATGTGGATTAGGGCCGAGTTGATCTGTGCCATTTCCGGCTTTAACCTCACTGCTCACCAACATTTAGGACCTCAATTTGCACGATGCAGACCCAAATCCATGCATGAGTATCAGGCAGACATCACAGTCCTTGTTCAAGTTTGTTAAGCTGGACCCAGAGGAGCTGTGGTTGCCTACTGTGAGCCCACCATGTGCTTCTTTGCTGGGATACACCAAGTCTATCTTGTCGGCACAAAACTGGGCTTGTGAAAGGGAAGTAAATATGAATATCCTTTCAGCCATGAGCATCAGAAAGATGACTTTTCTAACAGAAGGAAAAAAATGAATTACACACTCTAAGGTCAACTACAAATTACTCAGAACCTTTTCTTTGTTTTATAGACTCTGGGCAAAAAAATTATTACTTTGTGTATCCACTACACGCATGTTGCAGTTCCCTAACGAGAGTGAGCAGGACTCAGGTCTGAAACGAAAGCCTCTGCTGACTGACAGCTGTCCTCTATTTGGGAGAGAACTATTTTAAAGACTTCACTGTTAAAAACCAGCAAACATTTTCAACCGAGTACTTCCGTAAGATGTCTGTGACTGACTACTGATTAAAATGGCGTATCAAGACCGTACCTAGGACCAATCGCTCCTACTTACCCTGAATTCGTACTCTATTAAACTCCCTACTTCCTCTTCGGATTTCATAGCTTGCTCACCAACAACTGTACCTCCAAAATACACCTGCGAAGGTTTAGCGACTCTGTCAAATTAAAAAAACACCCGTTTTAGTGAGCATTATAAATGGTTCTTTCAAACACTGATTTGTTATGGCAAACACAACACTTACCCGGAGACCGACAAAAGCAGTTCGATAACCACTTTTGCTTTCGCTGTAATTGGAGCCAAATTATCCTGATTGCTTGTTCTGAAAATGAAAGGGGAAACAATGGGGTTCTATTTGAACAGTCAGTTTTCTCATTACAATTACATTTCTTTTATGAGCTAGATCAGTGCTAATTCAGTGACTCCAGGGCTCTCGTGAAATAAGCGTGAATGGGAAGGTTGAAGTAAGCCTTACGTTTCCAACTTCAGATTAATATCCAGGTCTGTGGTGTCAAAGGTGACCTCGGTTGTACTTAAAATCAGGTAAAAAGTAACCTAAAAAAAAATATATATATATAAACAATTGTTACCAAGGGCCAGGCCTCTGGGCACAGAACTGGCATTCACAATAGCAAGACAACGTGTGGAGACATCACCTACACTGGAATTTCTCTTGAAAGGATTTCCAAGCTCACAGTCAGCTTGGGAGCCATTCTGGTTGGCGACACAGCTCAGCTGCTTCTCCTGTGGCAGGAAAAGGCATCAGGGTCACGGTCGTTCGTGAGCTGGGTGGCCTTGTTCTTTCCCTCCCTACTGGTTTCTCACAACACTTACAGGGAAAGCCCTCAGTTCTCTGTACGCGGAGTATGTCAGAGTGTCCGGAAACGTCGCGATGAGCTTGGCTTCGTGAGCATCGTCGCCATCTCTCCTGGGATTCCTTGGATCAGAAGGGCCATTGGTCACTGTTATTTCCAGAGCTATATCCTTCTGATCTTTTAGGACTAATTCTGGGGTGCCTCTTTGACTGTTTGGAAAGAGAAAAAGAGCATCTCAACACATGTTCAGTTACCTTCCCAACCGAAACCAAGAGGGCCGGCTGCTTCTGCTAGTGATTCTTACATTGGAAGGTAAGAGAACTTGTCTTGACTTCCTTCTCGGGTACAAAATTTGTACTCCAGCTTAAGGTTGCTGTTACAGACATTGTCGTCCCCACATCCCTCCTTTAAGAAGTGCACCTGTAAGGAAGCAAGCGCAGAGAAGTGAGCTCCCAAAGGTCTTCACAGTCTGCTTCACCGAGGTGTTTCACCCTCCTTCGCCACACACCTAGCTCTTGCTGTTCTTTACAAGACACTCTGACTAGGTCAAGGCAGTGGGGTACAGCAGAGCGTGAGCCCCAAAGCCACAGAGAATCTGAGTTCCAAACCTGCCTCTGACACTGCTGAGCTGCGTGGCTTTAGACACTTCACTCTTCACGCTAGCTGGGTTTCGTCATGGTTTCGTACAGGATGCCACGACTTCACTCTCAGGCACTCTAAGAGTTATCAGTGACGACCTTACGCTACCTAAGTGATTTACATGTTTTAACTCATTTAACCCTCACAGCAGTCTAAGAAGACCCTATCATCCTGAGCCCCATTTTACATGGGAAGAAATAAACAAGAGGAAAGTACTCCATGGTCACACTGCCAATAACAAGGTCTCCTTTCCTGTAATGTTTAATCTAACTCAGGAACTGGGAATGTGCGCAAGAAACAGTAACACAGTAACGATGCGTAATACCACAGAACACACAGTATAGAAAAACATGACTAATTCTAGCTGGTGACCAAAACAAATGACGAAAGTGTAGAGTTAGACAGAAGGTAGTTAGTCCTCCCATCTACAAAGCCTTGTGTGGAAGGCATTGTACCAGGAGCCTCAGAGTGACCACTCCATCAACAGCTGGATGTGGTTTCACTTTATAAGAAGACAGGGTATCAGGTAGCCCAAGCTGGCCTTAAAGTCAAAGATGGCATTGAATTTCTGATCCTCCTGCCTCACCTCCCAAGTGCTGGTATCACAGGCACGCATCACCATGCTATTAAGTGGTGCTGGGGACTGGGGTCAGGGTTTTGTGCATGCAGTCTACCGACTCAGCTACATCTCCGCCCCACCACCTGCATTTTGACAGCTAGTGTGTAATGTCAGATCAAAGGATGAGACTGTAGCTATGAGATAGAGCACGTGCTTAGCATTTGTGAGGTTCTGGGTATAATTCTAAGCACCTAAAGTTATCAAGACAATAGTGATAATAATGCCAGACCAAGATGTCATACTTCTCTAGGCTCATCTTGCATCTCTGTCCTAGCACACAGAATCCCACCTCACTCAACATGTCCAGCAGGCCGCAGAATACAGTTTCTTCCTGCAATGACCCAAGCTGCGTTAGACACCAAAGTATCTCGTTGCAAATATATAGGCTTCTGACTTCACTGCTAATTTGAGAATTTCTTCTCAGAGGCCGATTATGTATACGTAAGTAATATTTTTGTTTGTTTTCTCTTAGACAGGGTCTTGCCATGTAGCCCCAGCTGGCCTGGAACTTGCTGTGTCGACTAGACAGCCTTGAACTCACAAAGATCCTCTTGCCTCTACCTCCCAAGTGTTGGGGTTAAAGGCATACACGCAGGATATTACCACACCTGGCCTGAAAACAAATGCCTAGTTCTACTGCCTTCGGAGACATTCAGCATCAAGACATGGTAAACGCTGGCAAAACAGAACCAGGAAGGCTTACATCTGTCTGGACTGTCTTGGCTTCATTCAAATTCAAGATGGGAAGAACTTCGGGCAATAAATTCACCGGCCGGCGAGAGCTGGGCTCCTGGATCTCCGCAGAAGCGGCGATGGGGATGGGACGCAGCTTGTCTCTGATGTTCTCCTGTAGAGCGGCAGTGACAGAGTTAGGTGTGGTCACAATGCAAACGGACCTCCAAAACCGTGGCAGCTCACCGATGGACTGTTCAGAAGCCTCAGCATCACCAAAAAGCACCCAAGTTGCGTGCTCTTCAGCCACACACACACCTGCAACCACAGGGTCTCCTCCATGCATGCCCGCTGGTTCTGCCTGTTCAGAGTTAGCCGCTGAGAATACTTTGGCTCAGAACCTTGGTTCCGAAACTGGACTCGTGATGACAATCCAGACTTTCTTCTTTCTTTTTCAGCTTCAAGTATACCCAAAATTGCTAGATTGAAATGAACAAAAAAACTACATTAACTTAAACTGCATCTACATACGTCGTTGCTTTTACAATAGTTTAAACTCCCACAACAGTACTTTCCCCCAGACTGTTTCTCTTTATATTTCCCTGCAGGGGACCTTTTGATGGATGACCTGTGAGGTTTTGAATTCAATTGTTCTTTCCACTGCTGCTACCACTATTTTAAAGTTAAATTCTCACTGGACCAGCTGGGGGAGCTCGAGAACAAGCTAGAACCTTCTGAGCAGCTAGGAATCGGTCCATTTCTGGATGAATTTCAGGAACCCACAGAATACTACAGACAACTGGAAACACAACGCTCCCGCCTAAGGACTCTTCCACTCTGTGCTCTATGGCCTGGGCTCTCTGCTATTCGAAAAGGTGTCTGGGAAAGCAGTCTCCTGCAGTTGAACTGGCATTTGCATTTAGCAGCATCCTCAGGTGACTCAGGAGACCTCAGTACTAAAGGCAGAGAAAGTCCTTGAGAGTAGGATAAGAGATACCTGTAATCCCAGCACTTGGGAGCAAAGGGAAAGACCGCCGTAAGTTCGAAACTACTTTGGACTATAGTGTGAGTCTTTCTGAAAAACTGGATGGATGGATGGATGGATGGATGGAGAGATAGATAGATAGATGGATGGATGACAGACAGACAGACAAGCAGATTTGACTGACATTTCTTTCAGTAGCTGGAAGATAACTGTCAGCCTAAAAGCTTTTATACAGAAGTCTGCCTGCAATAGAGGTGGCCTGCTGCTGATTGCCTGGAGGCCAGCTAGGATCTGGACCGTCAGACGCTCACTTCTGGACTCTGGAATGCATTCTTCATTGGGTCACTGAATGAGGCTGCTAACTATGCTTTTCACGAGCCAATACTTAAATTACTTACATTCATTAAGCACTCACTAAAACCATCAGGGAGGAAAGAGGAAAGCACATGAAAAAGCACAGAGGATCAGGGAAAATAGCTTCCCAGGGGTGGGGGTGGGGGGTCTGCTCCAGAAAATATAGAAAACAAGCAATTTACATTCTACTATTCATGCTAGGGTGAAAGAAATCTATTTTGAGAGTTTGCTGTTTTTGAGACAGATTTCATGTAGCTCAGGTTGCCTGGAACTGGCGACATAGTAGAGATGACCTGAACTGATCCTCTTGCCTCCACTCTCTGAGTGCTAGAATTACAAGCATCCACCACCACACTCCGTTTTATACAGTGCTATAACCGAACTGGTGCTGTAGGATTATACAGTGCTGGGATTTTGTGCATACTAGTATGCAAGCACTAACTGAGCCACCTATACCCTTAGCCGTGAGAGTATCTTTTCTCATGTTTTCTTTGTAAATGGAGAAAAGGAGGTTCAGAACCAAAGAGTAAGGGACAGAGGTATCAACAGCTCTAAGTCTATCTGAAACACACACACACACACACACAGGCTGGTCCCTCTCTTCCTCTCGGTCTTCCCCAGCTCTGCTTAACTAAACCTTATTTCCTCTTTAGATGTTGACCCAAACATCATTATATCCAGGAAGTCAGTCCTGGCTCTTCCCAAGGCACTGAGAAAATTCTGTCTCTAAACTCTTGGAGGCTATTGCACTGGGGCTGTCTGCCTGTCAAGGTGCAGAGGAACTAAGGACAAAGACCTCATCGCCCTAGTTTGCCACTGGATCCCTAGCAACTATTGCAATACCTGACAGATAGTATCTGCAGGACAGACGAATGGAATGGAGTAACTGGCCCTACACCACTATATGCAGAGTATGACATATGTGTATGTGCACACACAGTGTGGTATAATTTCTACAATGAAATGATAGTTATTCAGATACGTAAGTAAGACCAAAGTTTAGAATTACTGACAGTTTCAACAGCAATTTCTCTGTCCATCTGAAGTATTCTTAAATGTCATAGCTGCCAAGCTGAATGTTCCTCCTCTTTGGCCTTCTGCAGCCTTGACATGATCCACTTATCAGTGACCTGCTAACTTCACAATGAACCAGACAGAGGCTCCCATGCTGAGTGCCCCTCGTGGCAAAAGTACAGGAGGGGGTGGGTGCATTCAAACCATTTATCTACCAAGCCCACACTAACCTGTAGCCTCCAGATGATTCACATCATCTCAAAGTCCTTCAGGTCACCTTTGCTGACCTCCTGAGGGCCGAGCCAAGAATACTCATTCAGGCTCAGTTATAAATATCTGCGAGTGCAACAATGCACATGAGGACTGCCAAGTTAAAGTACCCTGTTCTGACAGCAAGTTCCCTTATGGGATACTGGGAGATAATTCTGAAACTATTAAACTCGGGAACTCGGGAAGTTTAATTCTGTTTTATTATATTTTAAAGTTCCTAGAACTGTGGGAGCAGAACAACGAAAGAGTTCTTCCAAGTGAAGAGGTCCACGCAGGCCATCAGCAAACACTTGGATAATGGAGTAGTTACATGCTGTAAAAGAGATGCACACAGCATCAGACGTTGGCTAAAGCTAAGTGAAAGCTTGCAATTCTCTCTCTAAAGGCCAATTAGGGGAAGGAACACACCAGTGTGTGTGTGGGGGGGGGTTTGATGGTCAGACAGAACAAAAGTGTTACCTCGTTTCTTTTCCCTGCCCAAGAATCCAGTTTATTTTTGTTTTTCACATTCATTACAAATACTGGTAAAAGGCCTGGCATCCAGATGAGAAAAGTGTCTGTTTTCTTATCATTAAAAACCATGCAACAATAGGTTGGGGAAATGGCTCAGCTTGTCGAATGGCTGACGTGCAGACCTAAGGACCGAAGACCAGTTCAATCTCCAGATTCTTGATTTTAAAAAGCCAGGCATGGTGTCACGCTTATCATCCCAGCTCTGGGGAGGAGGAAGCATGGGGAGATGGCTCAGTCCATAAAGATGACTGATTAATCCTGAGGACATGTGTCTGGATCCCCAGAACCTACATGAAGGCCCAAGAAAGCACTGCAGCCTATGCTTAGAACCCCAACCCTGGGACTCAGTGGCTGGCCAGCTCTGCTACAGCAATGAACTAATTTTCAACGAGATCTATCTCAAAGGATAAAGGTGGACAGCCAACAATTAAGGAAAACACCCCGCAGCTGACTTCTGGTTGCATACGTGTATACATGCATATTCACACACACACACACACACACACACACACACACACGCACACGCACACGCACATGCACAGACACTAATCCTGCTTTGGGTACCAGAGAAAGGAAGTAGAATAATTTAAAAAGCAAAGTGCCTTCCATCTGGAAAACAACGATGACTTAGAGGCATTGTTTTTAACTGATAGGAAAATTAAACTCAAAGGCTAAGAACTTGTCCTTTGCTGTGGGTTAACCAGAGCTATTCTGAAGCCAGGAGCAGAAGAAGCAGGGTCTCTGCCCCTCTGGATGAGCCTTCAGGTGCCCAGGGTTCTGTACTCGGGAGCAGAGCTTGGGTGATGGGGCTGGAGCCTCCGAGGGAGGGGCAGCGAGGTTAGTTACCCTGGCGAGCGTGCCAGCTGCAGCTTTGCTCTGGCTCCCGGAGCCATCTTTCCACGGCCGCCACCCACCACCTCACAACCGCACAAGCGGTTTTCCACAGTGCTTTTCAAAGACTGAAAGGGAAGAAGCTGTTGTGACAGCAGATAAGTGTTTTTCCAAAGCATTCTGTCCCAAACCATCTGCTCTGGAAAATTCAAATGGTGACCAAGTGGAGAGCCTTCGCTCCCTTGTGGTGCTGTGCCCTCCTGATTAAAGGGGAGACCGTGGGTAAACTTCATCTGCTAGGCAAGAATTTGTAAGCTCCCTTTGGCCACTGCAATTTTGTTTTCCTGTTATTTATGCAGAACTTTCAACCTGGCAGAGAGAAATGTTTTGTTTTTTAATGCACTTACATATTGGAGGATTATAGCCAGAGGGTTTCGCAGTATATTCAAAACAGGCTTTAACCTTGAGGCTGCATAAAATCAAACACATATTTCTTAAAAGATGCGTTGTAGCCACGGAAAACCCACACCACGTCCCTCCCCACTACCCACTGATAAGTAAATAATGTGTGCATTCGACATCATCTCGTCCCTTTGTCCAGCACACTCTTAACCTTCCCTGTGGCCCACCAGGTCAAGTGGGTCATCACCAAGCAGAGAACGGAGACGGGCCCTGAGAATCACAAAAGAAACTCACCATATCCCGCTGGGTGACCCGCACAGGGATTTCTGGCGGAGGTCAATTCTGCTGGGAGTCACTGCGATGGTTTTCAGAATGTTAATCACTGGCCGTGATCTGAAGACAAAAGGGGTGGAGAACAACCTGAGCCTTTGTTGTCTTGGACACCTGAGTCAGTCACACAGGAGGCAGTGTTTGAAGCAGCCTGCTGCATCTTAGAAACCCTGGCAAAATGAATGTGTGTGGGTGCGACTTCTCCCACTGTGGGAGCAAATCAATCAACTAATGGACGTAAACTTATGTTAAATTATTCGGTATTTAAAGTTGCACTACATTAAGAAACCAACGGACTTGATGCATGCAACGTCTTCAAGCAAATTCTCTCCAGTATAATACACTCACATCAAGGAATCCTGGATGTTCTTTTCAGACATCTATGCTTCTGTCACAAATACCATCTACTTTCAAATATAAAAACACAGTTTCAACTAAACAGGAGCTTTTGATGTTAACTGTTCTCTGCGGAGATATGTCTCGTTCCTTAACGTTTTGGGGATAGGACTCATGACCCTTCACCGGCAGTGCTGCTAAACTGTAGGAATGCAATGACCTCTATGTAATCAGTTATCACCAGCAGATAGTCATGCTGACAGCACCATCTAGGAATCTGTGTTTGCACTTGAGTTTACTTATGGATAAATCCCCAGCAGCGGAGTTTCCAAGTCAAGGAGCATGATTGCTCAAGAAGCAGAGGCAGAGGTTTGCTGTAAGCTCGAGGCTAATCTGGCCTATACATGAGTTCCAGGCCAACTAGGGTTCTACAGAACCTGCCTCGATACATAGACAAACAAATATACTTTATTTTGCTAAATTTTAAAAACAGATGCATACGTATATAAAGTGTACAAAACAGCCAAGCGTGATGGCACAAGTTTGTAGTTCCAGGACTTGAAAAGCTGAGGCAGGAGGACTGCAAATTTGAGGACTTTCTCCAGTGCTTCATTAGTGAGGCCTCATCTCAAAATATAGATAAATAAACTTGTACCCCCCATCTTGGTGGCACAGTCCCAGGGACTCTGGAGTGAGATCATGTGACATTCATCTTTCTGTGCCCAGCTTGTTTCACTTAACACAGTGATCTCCAATGTCATCCATGCTACTGCAAGGTACATGTACATGTTCTTTATCCACCAGCTGACACTTAGGTTGTTTCTGCAATACACATGGGAGCGCAGGTGTCTCTTGTGACATTCATTTCATTTCCTTAGCTGATGTATCTGCTGGTTTTTTTTTTTAAGAAAGAGCCTCCACATTGCTTTCCACAACGGCTAAACTAATTTCAATCGCCACCAACATAAGCATGCCCTTTTCTTTACATCCTTGCCAGCGCTCCTGACCTCTGTCTTTTTGGTAAAAGCTAGCCTTACTAGAGTACAGTAATATATGCATTGCTAATTATAGCTTAATGATAAATAATTTTAATAACTTCCAAAGATTTATACCAAGAGACACCGAACACTTGCCTGTTTTCAGGTGTCGTCTCATGACAATTTTAGTAAGACCGCCAATCCTGAACGACTCAGTTTCCATCTTATCAACAGTCACCCTTCGTTATCTGTTGGACTCTTTCATTCCCAACCTTAAGAGCAGACTAACATCCGGGTACAGTGGCACATATCTGACGTCTTAATAATTAGGAGGCTGAGGCAGGAGGATCATGAATTTGAAGTCATCTTGGGCACGTAGTAAGACTTTGCTCACCCCTCCACAGTGTCTCTATAAACAGAAACTTGAACCCTTAACCATTCCCCATCTCTGCTGCACTCCAAACCCACAAACAATATTCCAGAACCTTTTGCTCTGCATATTACATGAAAACATCTTTTCTCCCCTTATGTATTCCCTGGCTCTGGGGAGACAAAGAAGACACCAGAGGTCTTTGGCCTGAGCCCTTGTCATACTCACAAAAGTCACAGCAGTATACGGTGGCTGTATGCTTGTGGGGCGGGCAGCATGATGGGATCCTAGCTCACCTCTCACCAACATCGCTCCCCTCTAAGAGTGAGTATACAGTTTCAATACCATGAGGATCCACTCAGGACTTTGGTGAGCTTGTGGTAAACACTGACATCCTGGAGAATGTGTTTTTAATAGGACAATGTTTTCCAAACCCCAAACAGCTATCTCAACCTTCTGGAATCAATCTTCTGGTAGCTGGAGAGGGTACAAGCCCATTCATGGGGAAGGCAGGTACCAATAACAGGGTGAATACTCCCACATTCCCCTAGTCCCCATTGTCCTTACTGACTTTATTTATCCCCCTGTTCCTGCTGTACATACAGACAGCTGAAGATTTCCAGGATACTAACGCATTCTTGAGTTTTGACAGCATACTCAAAAAGTTAAAAATTTGTATCTTTTTACTTATTGTACTTATTCATCTATTTTAAAATAAGTTGCCACACAGGATTTTGCATATCAGGCTATTAATTTGTTAATTAATGCATACATTTCAAAATATTTGAACACGCTTTGCTGTGAGTCTGCTTTAATTTCCATTTTTCAAACATGTAACATATACAGAGACAGTATATACAAATGATGGAAAACGTGTCTTTTCACGCGGAAGGAAACCCTTACTGGTTTATCAGCCTCGTGGTTAAACTGGCCTTTTATTAACTACCTTGAAGAACTATTGTGACTGAGTGAGAGGAAGCCTCAGATTCTGGACTTGGCCTTAAAAGCACAGTGGAAACCGTGCCTCGGTTTCCACATTTGTAAAAACAATGCTGAGTTGGTTCTTTTTTTTACTAAGATTGTGAAATGTGTGGACCTACTGGGGAATAAAAGAGTGGAAGCATTACGACAACATCATCGAAAGATGAAGTTCACACATCTACCGCAACATCTTGGTCATCAGCTTTCAGTACGAGCAGCTGAGCTTTCTTAATAGTTGAGGGCTGTATCGCAAACTAGGACCTCAATTCTCTTGTGACGGGAAGTTTGCTAAGTGAACTGGAAGTCACAGACATTTGCAGATGTTCAATCACTTTGACGCTGACACACTGCTGAGCTGAAACACGTATGGAGACAGTGTTCGTGGCGGAAACCTGTATTTCAGGTCCGAGGCTGCCTCCACACCCGGTACTCTTCTGAAAGTCTGCGGGCAGTGACAGCACCGAGCCTCCAGACAGGCTTTCCCAGCACCTTCCTGCCCACTTCTCTAAAGATAATTTTAAACAACGAAATTGACTCTAAGGCCAAGTAGTTTACAAAGAACAAACAAAAACCAGATGGGTGTAGTGGCACACTGCAACCCCAGCACTGTGGAAGACGGTGCAGGAGAACTTTGAGTTTCAGGCCAGGCTGGGTTACAGAGCGAGGCCGTGTCTCAGAAACAAAACAAAAACCAACAAACGAAAAACCAAAACCCAATCAATCAAATGGCTCATTCTCAAATAAACGTCAATTAAATCAAAAGGTAAAATCACTTATCTAACAAAAATTAGATTCATCATATTTAATGCTGGTGAGTCTGTGGGGGGAAAGAAAAAGGTTCTCTCGATGAATATAAAATAATACAACTTTTATGAAACTGTGTGTATCAATGCAAATGTCTGCTAGCCTGTATCCCGTGAACTTCAATTTTTCTTTTAAAAACATCTTGTGGGGACATATTCAATGTTCCATAGCATACTGTTTTAAATAAAAATCAGATACTATCTACATTTTCCATCAATTTTGAGAATTAACCCAGCATGTTTGTAACAGGCTATTTTAAGCCACACTGTGGCACACATGGAGAGGTCAGAGGACACCTTGTAGGGGTTGATTCTCTTCTACCACAGAGGATCGAGAGATGGACCTCAAGTTGCCAGGCTTGGTAACAATTGCATTTACCCACTGAGTCAGCTTGCTGGCTTATTTTAAATTCCAGTTGGCCCGGAATTTACTATGTAAATCAGGCTAACCTCAGCCTCCCAAGTACTGGGGTTACAGGCATGAACCACCTCACCTGGCCAAGACATTAAATTTTTACAAACCAGGTTAGGGAACAGCAATGCCTGTGGTCTTTCATTGATCCTAAAACAGCAGCACTGCTCGAACCCGTTAAGTTGTTTTGGGGAAGACTGGAATATTTAGGAACTTGACTCTCTACAAATGTGGGGAGGGAGGTCACACGCCAGCAGGACATGCTGCAGAAACTCACTGTGAGTGAGTGACCAAGAGCGTGGCAAATACCAGGGCTTTTACCACTGCTTTTTGTACCATGGGTTGCGGGGGAAGGGAGGCACTTTCATCTACCAACGACAATAAGGCAGCTGGTTAGATAAAATATGAACCCGTTTATCCATAGCTTGTTACCTTCATCTCAGAAAAGTACCCAATGGCAGGGGACAAGTCTCCTAAGACCACACATGGACAAAAGCAGATTACAAACAGTATGTCCATCAGGAAGTATTGATGTATGAGCATGGGATATAGAAGACCAGAAACATTAAAATCCAGTATTTGGAGTTTAAGAGCAGATGGTGAAACAGAAGGAAAATAATGTATGGTGAATAATAAAAGATTTTCTTCTTTATGTGTTTTGCTATTTCATCAAAAGGAAGGTTGCTTTTAAAAATGTGTGTGTGTGGTGTGCATGTGTGTAGATACTTGTGTAGGTGTGCATGTGTGTAAGTACTTGTGTATGGTGTGTGTGTGTAGGTACTTGTGTATGATGTGCGTGTGTGTAGGTACTTGTGTATGGTGTGTGTAAGCATTTGTGTATGGTGTGCGTGTAAGTATTTGTGTATGGTGTGCGTGTGTGTAGGTACTTGTGTATGGTGTGCGTGTGTGTAGGGACTTGTGTATGGTGTGTGTGTAAGTATTTGTGTATGGTGTGTGTGTGTGTAGGTACTTGTGTATGTGTGCGTGTGTGTAGGTACTTGTGTATGGTGTGCATGTGTGTAAGTACTTGTGTATGGTGTGTGTGTGTGTAGGTACTTGTGTATGGTGTGTGTGTGTGTAGGTACTTGTGTATGGTGTGCGTGTGTGTAAGTACTTGTGTAGGTGTGCGTGTGTGTAGGGACTTGTGTATGGTGTGCATGTGTGTAAGTACTTGTGTATGGTGTGCATGTGAATAAGTACTTGTGTATGCTGTGCGTGTGTGTAGGTACTTGTGTATGATGTGCGTGTGTGTAGGTACTTGTGTATGGTGTGCGTGTGTGTAAGCATTTGTGTATGGTGTGCGAGTAAGTATTTGTGTATGGTGTGCATGTGTGTAGGTATTTGTGTATGGTGTGCGTGTGTGTAGGGACTTGTGTATGGTGTGCGTGTAAGTATTTGTGTATGGTGTGCATGTGTGTAGGTATTTGTGTATGGTGTGCGTGTGTGTAGGGACTTGTGTATGGTGTGCGTGTAAGTATTTGTGTATGGTGTGCGTGTGTGTAGGTATTTGTGTATGGTGTGCGTGTGTGTAGGTATTTGTGTATGGTGTGCGTGTGTGTAGGGACTTGTGTAGGTGTGCGTGTGTGTAAGTACTTGTGTATGGTGTGCGTGTGTGTAGGTACTTGTGTATGGTGTGCGTGTGTGTAGGGACTTGTGTAGGTGTGCGTGTGTGTGACTTGTGTAGGGACTTGTGTAGGTGTGCGTGTGTGTAGGGACTTGTGTATGGTGTGCGTGTGTGTAGGGACTTGTGTATGGTGTGCGTGGTGTGCGTGTGTGTAGGGACTTGTGTATGGTGTGCGTGTGTGTAGGGATTTGTGTAGGTGTGCATGCATGTGGAAGACCAAGGTTGACTCAGAGTGGCTCGAGAGATTCCTTGACCACTCTTCGACCTTACTCACTGAGATGGGGTCTTTCAGTTAAATCCAGAGCTACCTAAAGGCTAGTCTCACTAGCTAGTGCTTCAGGAATCCCTTTCCGGAATGGAATTACAGGAGGGTTGCCACACCTGCCCAGCATTGCAAGGCAAGTGCCTTGAAGCCCTCAGTCGTCTCCCCAGCCTCTCAAAGATGGTTTTAAAGATATATCTAGGAAGTAAAACTTTTAATTAATTCTGACATACTTCTACTCCAATTTAGTTCAATATTAGCAAGATCTTACACAATTTTTATCATATGTTATTATACCCCATCAAAGGAAGAATCTTCAAATTCATATAAGCCTTTGCCTCAAAAAGTCAAAACATCAGTTAGTATAAGATTATTCGGGAGCTTGCTTAATCGAAGTCAAAGATAACACACACCTGAAAATAGTTACTGAGTCTGAGAGAGAACCAACAGCGACATCAGGGTAGGAATTCCTATCCAGATCCAGACCCCCAGCGATTGAATATCCAAAGAAGGGCGACGTACCCTCAAGAACCTGAAATACAACAGGGCATCAGAAAGGACACTGGGCACTAAGTGAGTTGGCCCTCTACACTTCAGAAAGACACAGCTCAACAGCACAGCTCTTCCCAACATGGACAGAGCTGGGAGTGACAACCCTGGCACCACAAGCAGAGAAACAATATACACGAAAGAAAAAGAAAAGGTTTGGGCCAAAGTTTCAGTTCACTTACAAACAAATTACATTCCGTTACAAATGTATAGTTTCTATTACTTTATACATTTTATTTCATAAAAGCCGTTTTATTTAAACAGTATTCTAAAGGATACAAACCTATTTTGTTTATTAGGTTAATCAGTATAGTTTGAAACCAAATCTTGCTAACTGTCCCCTTGAAAAGTCTTATTTTCAAAACCAGTTAGAACTTTTGGTGTTGGAATCTCTGTGTAATTACAATCTTCTACTTTGTTTGCCTACTTTTGGGTCTATTAAGCATGCTGCTAAGAGAGCAGAGCACAGGCTGACTACCCTGTCCCTCTCTCAGGACAGACAGTCTTTATTCTGGGGAACACTGATTTCCTAACTTACCTAAGACATTTTATAGTTACAACAAGCAGGTCGCTCCACCTATGGAAGTGGGCCAAAGCCATCTTCCAGTGACACTCTGCAGCTCACTGTGGGCTTGGAAGATGGCTCCGGGGTTGAGAGCGCAACTGCTCGGTAAAACTCTAGTTCCAGGGATCTGACACCTCTAGCCTCCTCGGGCATTCACACACACACACAAGAAAAGTAAAACAAATGTTTAAAATTCATACTGTTGTATACTTGAAACTGAAATATGTGTCAAGATTTACCTAAACCTATATACTATCTGGTATATAGTATATATACTAATAGGGAAAAAGCTGATAATACTGTCGGGTCCAGGTTATCTGGTTACCTGCGTTGGCTTGGTATTTATGCCAGCTGCAGATCCATGATAGATAAAAACCTTCCCCAGATCATCATAGGGAGCTCCGACTGCAATATCTGTTGACATTACATTTAAAAAAAAAATCATTAAAACAAATACTCCAGTGTCTCAAAGATGCCACCAACACTCATTAGTTACCCAACCAACCCTTCCCCAATCTATTACCCACCTGAGTAGCCGTCCTGATTAATATCTCCAATATTTTTTACCGCAATTCCAAACATAGAATCTTTGGTACCATTAAGGCGAATTGGCTTCACGTTATTCCATCTGCCTTGCTGGTTAATGTAGACATACACTGCACCCCCAACTTCACCATCCCTGTCAAAATACTGTGGCGCTCCGATAACTATGTCTTGCCACCTAAAAACATAATGAAGGGAAGAGCCGGGAATCATTGGCTAAAATGCCAACAGGCTTAGGGAAATCACTACTACCCGTCTAGACTCCAAGAACACACAAATAGAAAAGGCCTCGCATTGAATTCATCAATTAAAACACTTAACCAAAGATCTGTAATAAGCCAAGGAAAATAGTGAAGGTAGCAATTCAAAGACAGTGTCTCAAGTCAGAGCCACAGTTGGAAGGAGGACTTCCGGCCAGGGTCTGCTATTCCATTACTATTTCCAGCTGGCATCAAGAAGCTATGAGTTCTCTCCATATTGATGTGATCACCATTTCCTACTCTCTGGACATTCCGGATGGTCCAACAGCCTCCTCAAGAAACCACCGAACAGTCACGTAGCTAATGCCATTTTCTGACTGGTTTTTTTTTTTTTTTTTTTTTTTTTTTCAAATTTGTTAAATTCTCAAGAAACTATGATCCCCAAACACAAGTGAAAACATAACATTTAAAATGTAATCCTGGCCTGGCAGTGGTGGTTCGCACACCTTTAATCCCAGCACTCGGAAGGCAGAGGCAGGCGGACCACTGTGATTTCGAGGCCAGGCTGGTTTACAGAGTGAGTTCCAGGACAGCCAGAGCTATAACAAATCCTGTTCCCCTGGATAATGAATGTCAGGTGTTATCAATGACGAAGAAGGCAGGAGGGCAAAACATTTTTTTAATCAGCTGTACTTCTTCTCTAGACCTACAGGTCAGTCAGCAGCAACATCAGCCACACAGGATAACCAAAGATATGCTTACCCATCTGCGTTGAGGTCCACTACTGCCACATCATAGCCAAATGAAGAAGCCAGGCCCTCTCCATCGAATATATACTCGGGGAGAAGGTGTGCGGACTTCATGTCTCTTTTTAGCAGAACTACAGCCCCGCTGTGATTGGCTCTTGGAGCACCAGATACAAAAGTGATGTCATCTTTAGAAACAATACCCTTCCCTGAGTCCAATGAAAAGCCTAGAAAAACAAAACACACTCTCTCACATCAATCCTGTACTTCAGGAGGGGCACTGTGGTGGTGATCTCATTACTAACTTCCCCTCTGGATCCCCACCCAGCTCTCCTCCTGAACCCCTCCCAACCCCCACCTCCTTCCCAACCCCCACCCCGTCTACTTTCATACTTACTATAGGGGTCATAGGGTTAAGGGACTTCACAGAACGACAAAGTGCTACAGCTATTTTTACTGCTTCCTCTGGCTATTAAGACTTTTAAGGGACAGTTTTGTGCTATTTAGCGTTTGGATAGCTTGAATCATTAAGTATTCACGCATCTTAAGAATCAATTCAAACCCTATTCCGATATTAAAATTATGGTAAAGGGAGAGTGAGCGAGATACTGACGTCACCTTCACCATATGCTCATTGCTGAATACAGGTTGGGAGGTTCTGTGCTCGCCAGCAGTTTACATGAGCGGCACACACCTGTCAGTCTAGTTGGTAATCAGGCAAGAACAAATGTTAATACTGCTCACGTACCATAGGTAACATCTCATTACTCTGGACCAACTCAGTTCTCAGACACAAACATGCAGACAAAACCATGCATGGTGATGAACAGCGATTTGAGAACATCACGTCAACAATAGAGGTGATCAACTGTCACTCGGCTCGGTTATGTGCTGTTCAAAGGGCAGACAACCCTGGAATGGCCGATTATAACACATGAAGTAGCACTCTGGGTTACAAATGCAGAGATCTGCTAGACAAGCAAATCTAAGGATCCATTGCCAAACTCTTCAAATCAATGCTGTCTCTCTATAATAGTGGCGGATGTAGAGTAGCGGTAAGTTTACCCTTTTTTTATTGGGTTTTATTTATGACAAGTGTCACCGCTACCGTTGCAGTTCTCAAATTGTGAGGTGAACTGAAAATATGATGAGCCCCTAGTGTAGAGCAGGGTGACGTAAGTGAACCCCGTGCTGAGAACCATCTGCAGCTGAGTTCGACCACGGCATGCTTTCTATATGCGTGTCACTTGAAATGAAATAGAAAATAAGAAGATTTATGCTCTGTATGGATCAAAAGGAATTTTTAAATGACCATGACCAAGGTAATTTATTTGTCGTCTCAGAGGTCACAAACCTAGGTAGCCATTCATCATCACATCAGGGAGTGTGTCAGGCCGCTCCCTGGGAGGCCGCGTTTTATAAACAAATTGATCGGGATCTGTATAGGAAATGCTGGTCAAAAACAGCAGGCCTGTAGGCATGCGCGGGATGGGAGAGACGGAAGAAAAACAATCACGCTTGGTAAGAGGCAGGGCTACAGCAGCACGCCCGACAAGCCGCACTCCTTGCTAGCACGGGCAGATCATTTTATACCCTGTACCCACTGGTCCTTGAAAATGAGAACCTCACAGCACAGACTGGCAAGATGTAACAACACACATTTGACTTCTCAGACATCTACCTTGCAGGAAACCCATTCTGAAAGAGGTAAAGGTGTTTGAGAAAAAAAAAAACACAAATTAAAAAAAACCCACCCTATGTTCTACTAGTAGCTGTGTTTATAAACCCCAGGGGCGTCTGAAAGACTAAACGGTTGGTTCGTTGGCCAGAACAATTAATATTCAACACATCCCATCATAAATAATCCCTAAATAGCACATATGAAAAAGAGAGGGTGCTGGTTAATGTATATCCAAGGAAAATATTGGTTTGATGCTATTTTCCTTGAAGATCCTCGCCCAGAGAGCCTGTCCTGCCCTGAAGGCCACTGACAGAACACGCATGCATCCAGCTGCTGCCCAGACCTGTCTCTCCCATGAGTATTTCTTCCTTGCGTGGGAAAGTATTAACGGTGTGACCTTGAGCTAGAAAATTCAGCTCCCTTGGTAAACGATCTTTTATAGTACTGCAGATACATAAAGCACTGAACATAGTACCTGACTCATACACAACAGGTGTTTAGTAAGTAGCTACAAATGTTCTCCTCTATACCATCTTACCAAGTTTGTATAGGCGGCAGGAATGGGGTGTGAATTGGAAAGGGCTTCTTTTTTCTAATTAACAGTACTGTTCATGTGTATTTACATAATTAGAATAACTTACAGGTATGTTTACTCTAGTATACTGTTCAGAATTACTTACTTATCTACATCTGCTTTTCTTTTCCCCATTTTTTTAACCTTTCATTGTTCTGGTAATATCTCTAGTACATGAGTAGTCTCCCCACCCTGTCATTTTTAAAAATAGGTTACTATGTAGGTTTAGAAGATTTTTTTTTACATTTTTCTAAGAAATGTACAGTAATTATTCTTTATGTCAACTCACACCAAGAATTAAAGCTTTTAAAAGCCTTTGTGTAATTACCATAATGCGCAGGAATAATTTAGGACACCATTAGTGATGCAAACAAGCCTCAGGAGTTAAGGAACTGGCACTTAGACACAATCTGGGTGTCCTCCGAGCCGCGTTAGCAGTCCTGGTTGGCCTCATCTGGGGAGCCCTGTGCCACCCACTGGGCCCTCTGACATGGAGCCCCAATCCAGTCGCAGGGCCAGGCCTTGAAGAATGGCAATCACCAAGGAAGGACCGGGAAGTCTTGACCTGCCACTTAAAAGTAACTTTGTAAGCAGGGCTCTTAAGTGTATGGCTAAAAGAGGCCCTGAAGGGGGAAGAAGGACCACTTAGCCTACTTTGAACACCCAGGCCTGTCCTCATGGCCTCACGAAGGGCCCACTGCAGGCTGCCATCAGCTCAGGAGACACAGCTCCCTTCCAAATGGGGGGGGGGCGCGCATGATTTTCGGGTGCTGGCAGATTCTCCATCACTTTGCAGAAGCTCAGGCCAGGGGGCAGTCAGTCGGCAAGCAACCTGTTTTCACGTCCCCATGTGTGGAGCTGAAGCAAATGAGCAAAGCCCCTGGCTCCCACCTGGCCTAGCCTCAGCCTGTGGGCCCTGGCAGGGAGACTCACGCAGTGTCTGGGAAGCAGGCATGGCCCCTCTGCTTGTTCCTACCTAGGTAACTGTTAGCAGGAACGGGCACGAGACTTTCATCATGGTCAGTCTCTCCACCAACTTCATAGGGCCCATCTTCAAAGATGTTCATGTCAAAAAAAGTGTTATTCTTTTGCTCTACACGAACAATCCCTACAGGGATGGAATGGAAAACAACAACAAAAAGATGAGGCAAAATAAAGCGGATGGTTCCTAATAAATACCCCTCGAGTTATCGAGGGGAACAGAGAGAAGTGCGGAAGGAGAGACAGAGACGGAAGAGGCGATGTTGGGGATTGTTAACATGGTCATCGAAGTTTTCATGGGAAAGAAATTTGTTCTGGGAATCTTCAAAGCGACCCATACATTTTAATGAACTATTTTTATAATACCAAACAGCTAGACGGAAAAATGGAATATATGCTTAGTGCTTAGTCAACAATAATCTACAAAGAGCTAAATTTGAATGACATGAACTTGAAATAAACGAGATTTTGTTTTCTATAATCCCCTATCAAATCTCATTTTCTGTGAAGTGAAGTTAATACATCCATCTCCTTTTCAAAGCGCTTTGACCAAAATTTCACCTTTTGAAAAGTCTACAATCCTTAAAAATATTTCAGTATATTAAAACCCAAATCACAATGACTTCCAAAGTGATGTTTCAAGTCAGTGCTGGTAAGTCAGAAGACATATTTTTCCATGAATTAAAATGGACCTAACTGGTGGCTGTTTTATTGTTCTGTCTTACAATATAATGGCATCTGCTCTTGCCAAAATAAAACTGTTTCTAAATACAAAATGTTTTTTCAATGAGGTCAAAATAGCCTGATAGGCTTGGCTATATGAAAGACTCTGTCAGAGACATGGTGGGGGGGGACGACAAAGGAAACGACTTCCCAGTGTCATAAGGAATGACGTACAGAGAACCATGGTCTCAAGGACCTTTTTTAATAACAGCTGAAACTGTTGGATATTTGAGTTTGTGAGACATGGAGAGCGATTGAGCCCAGAATCTTGCATGTGCCAGGCAAACACCACGCCCTGGGCTATACCCCTGCTCTTCTTTTGGAAAATAAACTTTTAAAATAATTCTTTTTTCAAATGTATTTGTTTTAGTTGTGCGTGTGTGCGCGCGTGCATGTGTGTGCGTGTGTGTGTGTGTGTGTGTGTGTGTGTGTCTCACATGTGAGTGCAGGTGCTGGCAGACTCCTGAAGAGGGCACTAGATCCCCTGCAGGTGGAGTTATAGGCAGTGTGTGTGTGTGTGTGTGTGTGTGTGTGTGTGTGTGTGTGTGTGACATGTGAGTGCAGGTGCCGGCAGACTCCTGAAGAGGGCGCTAGATCCCCTGCAGGTGGAGTTATAGGCAGTTGTGTGTGTGTGTGACATGTGAGTGCAGGTGCCGGCAGACTCCTGAAGAGGGCGCTAGATCCCCTGCAGGTGGAGTTATAGGCAGTTGTGTGTGTGTGTGTGTGTGTGTGTGTGTGTGTGTGTGAGACATGTGAGTGCAGGTGCCGGCAGACTCCTGAAGAGGGTGCTAGATCCCCTGCAGGTGGAGTTATAGGCAGTTGTGTGTGTGTGTGTGTGTGTGTGTGTGTGTGTGTGTGTGTGTGAGACATGTGAGTGCAGGTGCCGGCAGACTCCTGAAGAGGGTGCTAGATCCCCTGCAGGTGGAGTTATAGGCAGTTGTGAGCTGCCCAGTTAGGTGCTGGGAACCAAACCTGGGTTCTCGACAAGGCCAGTATGTGTTATTAAGCCCTGGGCCGTCTCTCCAGCCCCCACCCCCAACATAACACACACTTTATTCTGGGTCAGGATCATCGTGGACTGTCAAGGCTAGCCTTGAATATTTTGTTTTCATTCTCCAGTCTTTCAAGTAGTAATCTTTTCCTATTTTACGGGAATGTTATGATTTATTTTTATTTCTCAAAAAGGTTTATTTCCAAATTAGATGTATTTCTCTTCATCATGGTTACGGCAAGGTTGCCTATGATAAAAGCAGTTTGCTCTATACGCCTCAATATTTCAGAGAAACTGATGTTTATCGAAGGAATTGACCAGACTCATCTCTCCTTCCTTCTTCCCAGTGGCTCCTCTTCTCACCACAGTAATAACACCACCGACCAACCTTGCCTCAAGCTGCCTCCAATATTTGTCTCCAAATCCCAAACAGATGCCAGTTGTCTGTTTTTTTTTTTAGCTTACTATGTTATTAGCAGAACATGACCTTCTAAGATAACATACAGTGGAATGTCCATGCTAACGTAGTTCTTTGTGTATACCATTTACTCCAACTCCGTATTCACATCACTGAACTTAAAGTGAACATTTCTACCTTCAAGTAACAAATCTAAAAGAGCAAACAAACAAACCCTATTATTATATTCTTAGAGAAAATACAAAAGAATTTTCCACTCATGTAAAAAAAATACCAACAGAAGAAAAACTCTTAACCCTAAAAAACTCTTAACATTTTCACTATTGTTTAAATCCACAGTAGAGATTTTAATATTCCATCCACTTTTATAAACACCTTACAGCCTATCTAAAATGTACTAATCCATGAGGCATATTAGAGAAATTTCACTGGTAGTCTAGTTTGTTTCTGTACATGCAGAAGTCATACCTTTCCAGTTGTAAGTACCCGGGGCTCCAAACACAATATAATGGAAGTCTTTAGTGAAAGTAGCTGCTACCCCTTGCTGACAAGAGCCAAACTTTTCATGGCCTCTCAATCGGCCGTCACAGAAACTCCAGTCTCCTCCGTCCATATCGTCTTCAATCTTGAGATTCTCACTCAGGACGTAACACCTCCCGAAGATGTCCCGTGACTCTTGCTTTGTGTTGACATGCTGCCTTTTCTCGTATCGATGTGCACACGTCTGAGGAGTGCAAATGGTCAACCCGTGTCTGTAAATCCTTGCCATTCACAGCTTCACAGAATGGGGCACTTAGCCATAATAAAGAGGATGGGTCTAAACAGGATGGTTAAACATGTCCTCATCCTAGAAGGGGATCCTGAAGTAAACCAGCAGACACCACACCACCACACCACCACCACAACCACCACCAGAGGCCATCAATCAGACAATGGAACTGGGATTTCTCCCTTACTCTCATTCAGAGAACAAAGCCCCATTCCAAATATTAAAATACCAGTTCGTACCTACAGGCAATTCACCTGTCACATAAACAACACCATCTCACTGTACTTTCTTAGTCTACTGGTTTTTAGTGGCCATAAATAACTATGTTCTAGACTGAAGCATGGACATTTTTCTTGGGAAATAGAGACATTTTCTTTCTACCCATACCATCTTGCAACGAGTCCCAGTTTACATTCTGTGTTCAAACTATCTCCTGTCACCAAAAGGCAGAAAGAATTATCCTGTCAAGAGATAGAGTATCCTCTATTTTCTTCAGGTTCTTCATGGCTACCTTCCAAGTAAAAGTCTGGGTGATGGTACATCCAAGTCTATTTTATAACCTGTACCCTTTAAGTGTAAGTGTTCACTTATATTCTTTTTCTCAAGTTTCTGTACAAACTTTGATATAGCAACAAGATTGTGAAAGAGAGAAGAAAAACAAAGATCACCATATTTCAAGCTGAAGTACTTCCAGGCCAGTCTACCTAACAAGTCTTCTATTTAAACAGGTTAGGTTTAAACAAGATATAGGTATAAACACGGTATAAACAAGATGGTGTTACTGCCCATTATCATTCCCACAGTTTGCAATAAATTTACCTACAACCCCAAAAAGTTCCTACGCAGAAACTGTCTACTTTGGCTTTGCTCTTTTTGTTTGAAGAGCGGACAGTTTTAGGGATATCAAAAAATGCTTATTTATTAAGTTCTTTGGGTCTAGAAGTTTAAAAGACACACAGGTTACAACAACCAATTCAGTCTATCAGGCATCAGAAGAAGCGAAGCTTGGCTTATTCTTGGTAACATGGCCTGTGTTAGAGCAGAGCATTTGCTGCTCAAATATACACTGAGAGTTCTGAGTTTTGTCCACTACTCTGAGCCTGTCTCCAGCCAACACTGAGGAGGATGCGCTTTTCTACACTTACCACCACTTTGCCCCCTGGACCTTGACTCTGGACGGTGACACCCATCCACTGGTCTTCCTTGCTCTCCGACATAGGGTCAGCTGCGGAGAGCAACACGGGTTACACAGACAGTTAGTATGTTCTCAGTGACTGAAGGGTAACAAAAAATAAGAAGCTGTTTTCAAACGGCTTGGGCTCCAAGCCCAGCTACTCAGGAAAGTCAGTTAATCCAGAACAATGATTTCTTATCTCAAGGAGACAAAGAAACAGTGGAGTGAATCTTTGATAAAAATTCTATACATAAGACATTTGAAAACTGTGTAACTGAGAGGCAGCCATCCAACAGATGCTGTTTGAAGCAGCAATGTAAAACACGGTCATCTAAACTAACAGAGAGTGGGCACTTCTCAACTTATTCAATTTAGTATGTAACAGTGTGAACTATTCTTTTCTTAGCTGGAGAGAGGGAGAGAGAGAGCATGCAGAGAAATACCACCATACACTCACTTCAATGTCAGCTTAAATCTACTATATAACCCCATAACTTTGCCTTCCTTAACAAGAATCAAAACGTTAAGGGAGGTGTCTAGATGCTAAGATGACTAGTGACATCTTGCCTTTTCTTTTCTCTTTCTTTCTATATCTGTGTATTTTCTGCAATTAACATGTAGTATTCCCTAATCGGTCAGAACGCCACGTTATTCCTGAAGGACACAGACAAGAACGTGAGCACAAGCCTGCATGTCTGTTTAGGCCAATAATCAAATTTAGCTTCTTAGAAGCTTCTCAGGACACTAATGGCTCTGTTCAAACTACAGGAAACCAGGTAAATTAGCTGGCAGCACATCTGGACTCCATTATGGCATCTTCCAGCTTCCCAGAGGCTTCATCAAATGGGATATTAAAATAAAAGGGAAATTAGCCTGCCTTTGAAAGTTAGCAGCTTTAGCCGGGTAAGAGTCTGGTGTTTAAAAGACCCCTTTGTAGAACAGTAACAGTGTAAGGGACTCAACGGCAGAACGTATGACACTTCCAACATCCCACGGGGGAAAATCATCACATTACATTAATAAGTATATTGATTTCCAATATCAGCTCCTACTGAAGCTTTTCAAAAATCATCTTGACTGCACCCTAGCTCATGAACTCATGTATTTCCGTCTACAGGGAAGAGTGTATTCATGCTAATCAGTTCTCATTTTAGAGCAGCGGTTCTCAACCCCTCCGGGGGTTGAATGGCCCTTTCACGGGGGTCCCCTAAGACCATCCGCATATCAGATATTTACATGACAGTTCATGACAGTCGCAAAATCACAGTTATGAAGTAGCAACAAAAATAAGCTTATGGTTGGAGTCGCCACGACACGAGGAACTGAATTAAAGGGCGGCGGCCTTAGGAAGACTGACAAGCCCTGTTTTGGAGCCTTCTCATACTTGAAGGTTTTCCAGCACCAGAGATGCACGCAGCCTGGTGGGAGAACACTCGCTTAGGATGCACGAGGCGCTGGGTTAGATTCTCGACATGACAAAAAAACGAACAAAATAAATACAAACGTGGATCAAATAAGTAATTTTAAAACGACAAAATAGTCCTTCCCCCAAATATTTTTACACCAGGTGATGTTTTGACTGCTTGAATGCATACGGAAAGATAGACACATTTGACTTTCTTCACGGCTATGAATTCAATCCTGCAATGGTCCTAACGAACCACTAGATGGCAGCATACACACACCACTTCAGTTACGCCGCGTCGAAACAGGCAGCAAAGGGGCGCTTCCTTCAGTGTGATTTATAAAGTATTTTCAGGGCAAATAAAAAACAAGTCAAGACCGACAAAATTAAAAGTCAGCTTCTCTGCAAGAATAAACGCTTGTACTCCGGCCCTTTGCTCATGGCACAGTACAGGTAGGCTGGCCAAACTCAATGAGGGGAGTACACACCATCGTTATCAAATTCGATCCTCCTGCACGGTCCTGGGGAGGTGATGTCGCAGCTGTACAGGCCCCCTGTCCTGTTCGCCCTCTGCAGCGGAAGAGCTTCTGCCCGAGGTGCCCCCACGAGCAACCTGGTGATAAAGAATTGAAGAACTTGAATGAAATATACTTTAAATGTTTAGCCAGAACCCAGAGCTCGGGCACCAGTCTCCGCCGTGCAGTCCACTAATCCTCCAGCAGCTAAGGACTGGGGGAGAATAAAGGTAGAGGTCCATGACTGATGCTCTCGAAACACAGGCAGATAAAGTCTCACTGCGGACACACAAAGACACCCAGTAGCAAACACGGGAAAAGTGAGCCTGGCCCTTCCAGAATCCACAGCAGCTGCTGCGTGCGGTTCTGGTGCTGAGGACACTCTTCACAGAACTAGCACAGAACATGAGACTCAACGGAACAATCCACACCGCCAACTTAGGATGGGAAGTGGCCATGATGTTCCGTCTGCTAAGTACGCACTGGTTCCCAACGCTGGACCCCGCCGCCCCTCAGGTATCCTCCAGGACGTACCCTACCTAGCTTTGTCACAGTTTCTCCACAGATGTAGAATCCGACTCTTGGCTACAGTCCACCTCAATGACTCCTGCAGCCTGTCTCTTCGTTTTTGTTTTTTGTTTTGTTTTCCCTTCAGCTTCATTGAGGATGGTACTGACAGGTAGAAACTGCCTTTACTTAAAGCGTGGTACTTGGTGCGCTGTCTCGCTGGAACCTGAGACAAGCTCCTCCCTATCGCCCATCTCCACAAAGGATGCGGGATGGAACGGCAGCTTTGGGTGAAAGATATCCCTCTTCCCTCCCACCCCAGATCTCCACGGAGGAGTGGCTCCTAAGCCAAACTCATGACTCTCGAAGTTCTGTTACTTCAATACCAGAAGGGCTGACTCTGGTTTACAATCTTCGGGGTCTCCTTGACTAAGGAACAAACAGTCCGAGAGACAAAGAACGTACACCTGACCACACAGAAGTAGAGGCCAGAGTTTGGGGATATGAGGCTGGGAGTAGAAAAACATCTGGGAACAGAAGCCCATACAAACAACAAACCCTCTGGAGAAAGAGCAAGCCACACTTGGCCTGCAGAGTCAGATGCAAAAGGAACAAAACAAACGCCACCTGACCTCTTCCTTGCTCGGATGGATCCGGGTGAAGGAGCCAATGCACTAATGGATACACCACTGCAGGTGCAACCGGAGCAGAGGGGACCCCTCTGCTGGCTTCCGGGGGACAAGCGGCTGCCCGCTCTCATACCATAGGCAGTTGTCACTGCCAGCTTCTACCTCCACGAATATCCCACATCTGAGAAGATGAAACACCATACGCCACGGCACAGAACTGAAGCAGAGACTTAGGGGAGCAACTGTCCCCTGTTCTCCAAACTTCTCAACCAATAGGGGGGCTGCAGAGTCTGCATAGGCTCACCACACACCTATTGGAGGAAGGCTATTCCTGCTCCCAGGAGTCCAACAGCTGCCTGGGAGATGAGATGGCCAAGAGTGTGAGGGGAACAGGGTTAGATGCTTGGCGGGTGTGGGGGCGGATCCTGTGCTGGCTAGCAGGAGAAACAAGCAACGAATGAGCTGAGCCATGGGCCCGTACCTCTAATCTGATAAGGAAATAGAGGTCTCGGTGAAGGTTAGTTATGAAGCCTTTGGGTCTCACAGCTAGAGGCCAACCAGGACAAAAACTACCCAGAAGCAGTGTCTCCGTTCCTTTGTAGTGCTTCCCAAGAAACAAAACACAGAGTTTTAAACTGGGCTGAAAGAGCCAACTTGTGCCAATGTGACACATTGAAATAAAAACTGCTGAGTATATTGACAGATCTAACACTGACTCCCAGCAGGCTGAGGGGAGAAAGAACCCAGGCCCAACTGTAGCTCGTGGGTAAAGGTAACCAACTGCCAGCAGGAGGCTCTAACGTGCAGCTTGGATAGCCTACACTGTTTTTTTTCCGCCTCCCTAACCACTTCCTCTTACACACCCAAGGAGGCTGCTAAGCCTAGTAGCAGGAAGGCAGGCTGCTTCCTGTTTGCCCCACTCCTCCTTCAGCCACTTACCCCTCAACAAACAGAGGGCCCCCAGGATGCATCAGGAATGGCTTCCCAGGTAGCAGCCACTTCTTACACCGGGGTATGGGAGCGCCTGATCCATAAGTAGCTCATAAAAGGACACAGAGGCAGACATACCAAGAGCACAGGTGCTCTGTGGAGGGAGTGTCACCAGGAAATGACAGCAGAATCAACATGGGGGAGGAGGGCAGCACAGAACTGGCAAAGCTGGATTTGCTTCCAGGGAAGGAGCTAGATGCGAGGGAATGGAGTCCGGTGATGTAAGAAGTGTGGTTGGAGACGGAGAGCCTGGTGAGAAGATACCTCAGGGCAGAGGTATCAGAGGAGACCCACAGAGCCTCGAGATACAGCCTGAGCCTTTCTGGGTCACTATGTGGTCAGGGACTGACTCCAAGGTTTCTGGCAACTTGAAAAAGAGGTGGAGAGATGGCTCAGTGGTTAGCGCACTGTCTGTTTTCCCAGAAGCCGAGTTCAGAGTCCAGCACCAAGTCTAATGCTCTAGGAGATCCAAAGTCCTTTTCTGGCTTCCATGGGCACCTGGGCACCTACCTGAACATATGAGGTGCGTGCACACGCACGCACACACAAACACAGACACACACACATGTTAACAACAAACTGTGGAGGTTGCTCTATGGGCCGCAGGCCTTCGGAGCCGTGGGCTTTCTCCAACCCCTCTCTCCTCCATCCCTGGAAGGAGACATGCATGGGTCAGAGGAGGAAGCTGACTGCACAGAATGAAGGAAAGCACAAAATAAGAGACATGCATCTGTGGAGGACAATGTCAGCTGAAACGGTGCCTACCCAGGGCTCTGCCTGCATGGGTCCTTAAGCATTCTATCCCCATTTCGGATGCATCTGGGAGGGATGGAAGAGAAGGGCAGGCAGCCTGCCCTCAATGGATCCCTGGGTGACTGCAGGAGGGAGTGCTGGCCAGCAGAGGGCACCTGCTTGTTTCAAGGCTGCACAGTGCTTATCTGGTACAATGTAGGTCCCAGAAAAGAATGAGTGAGGTTGCCCCAATACACAGCAACTGGCGGGGTTTCATCCTCACAGTCGCTCTGCCTGGTTTGGAAATTAGCTAAAGAGGCTCTTAATCCCACTTAGAATCTGTCTTAAACGTAGAAGGTCACAGTCCATTAGCTGAGGCTATGTCTGTCAAGGACAAATAAATGAGCAAAACTAAATCAGTACACAAACAACAGCACCAGGACACAACTGTCCTCTTCTAATCTTAAGTCATTCTAGGTCATGGTGTGGGTTAGATGCTCAGTGCACGTTGATTCTTGAGCTGCCAGTGCCTGTAGGTGTCAGAGGGATAGCCTGTTCCCACCAATCCCTCAGCCTGTGCCAAAACCGTGCGTGCCAAAATCTGGCTTTTGTATAAGCCCCAGCTTCCTCTGGGTTCCTCCCAGGCTAGGCCCCAAGCTGCCAAGACGGTTCAGGGAGAGAACCAGGTGCTCTGTGGGCAACAGTACTATGACCAGGGCAACTCCAAGGACCAGGGCTGCAGGTGTCGCCTGCTCAGAGACTCTCTTATACAGAAGCCTGCAATAGCTCTGCATTCAGGCAGGACAGGCTGGGGTGAGGGTGAGGAATTGAGTCCAGCCTTTGTAGGGAGGCAAGTGGTGGAAATTAACAAAATAGCATCAAAAATCCTATTCTCATATCAGGTCCAAAGAATGAAAGACTACAAACACGGGGCAAGAGTCCAGTTTGGAAAAGTCACATTTCAAACTGCTTGCTGGGAGCCGTAGATAGATATGTATACTGCGTTTTATTATCCCTCTCCCCTTTTTCTTGAGGGAGGGAGCAGATATCTGAGACAGGGTTTAAATTCACCATCTTCGTCCTTCAGCATCCAAGGCCTTGATTAGACTTGAGTCACCATGGTCACCTTCCACCGACTTCTCGAGTTGTGCTGAAATTGCTCCCTGAAGATTTCAACATAGTGGAAAACATTTGAAGACAAGACTCAAGGGCTGAAAGATGACTCGTGCTTAAGAGCACTGGCTGCTCTTGCAGAGGACCCAGGTTTGGTTCCCAGCACCCACACGGTTGTTCACAACCATCTGTAACTCCAGTTCCGGGGGATCCGATGCCCTTTTCTGACCTCCACAGATACGGGGCACACACATGGGACACGTGTATACATGAAGACAAAACACTCTTACATATAAAATAAAATATATCTTTTTTTTTTAAAAAAGGCTGAAAACCTGCAAAATCACAGCATTATCTCCAACAGTAAGAAGTAAACGTTGCCATAATAAAAGGCAGTGTCACAAAGGACAGCAGAAAAAAAATAACTTGGAGTAAGATATAAACTGAGGTCTTCATTCTGGACCTTCTACCATGGTATGAACAAGCTACTCCAAAATCCACCAGTGAGCCACACTGCCATTCCTGTTACACAACCCTGCCCCTCGCAAGGGCAGCTGTATAGCTATTTCCACTTCTGGGGTTCTCTTTAAACTTTAAAGACAATAGCATTTCAGTGCAATACGTTTCCTTAAGGATTAAAGAACTACGCAACTGCCTCGGGAAATGTGAACTGTTGCTTCATTAGAACAAGGGCACTGTTATTGCTTAATTCAAAACACAGCATTCTTAATTCGTTTAAATGAAGACCTGAAAAATCAGAAGACAGCATTTCCCGGGAACTGTGTCACTCTGACATTTAAGCCATCCATCTTCAAACTCAATATTTAATTTTTAGTAAGGTAAACAACAATGCTAAGGAAAAGAAAGAAAAGGAAAAAAAGAACTTAAGGTAGAAGCAACAGATTCCAAGCTCACCCTAAGCCCCACAAGTTGGGCAACTTTCTTTTATTCTAGATTTAATTTCCCCTTAGATGTAGGTGATGGTGTTTATTTCTTGATTAAGCAGTTCTAGGCAATACTGGCCCTAACACCAGAAAGGGAAGCTAATAAGCCACTTGCTGCTTTGGGCTCTATTTGCTGTGCTGTTTTAAATTCTTGAACTTCTATTTTCTTTCCAACTTTCGATAAAAATCTCTACTCCTCCAGTGAGTGAGACATACCAGCGTTCTGACCCTTCCTCCCAGACATCTCCATTTTCCCAGCCCACCACCTGCATCTCACACACACAAATCGGAGCTGAGTTACCTCTTGGCCTGTAATCACGATTCAGCCTTCTCTTTACACAGCCAGGTAAGTTTTATTCAGCGCTGAACCACACTATCAATGGATTGGGATCAGATGCCAGTTTCCTCGAAAGAAGTTGTCTCTAACGCTGAGGCCACAGAGCCTTGCTTTCTCCCGTTCTGTCGGCTGTGGTGCGCTTCATGCTTAGGCCGTGACTCGTTCGCTGAAGTTCCTCACTGCCTTTCTTTGTCTGACATCATTTACCTTTATTGGAGTCTCGATCTCATTAAATCAAAACCTTTCCTTCCCATTAAATCCAAAATCTCTCCTTTTCCTGTTTACCTGTCACTCATCTAGGTCTGCTCTACAGGATCATACTAGATTCCCCTTCAGCGCTACACTGGGGCGCTCTGCTCTGATCTGGGACCCATGTTTTTCTTAGTTGAATTTCTTACTGTTCCAACAGTACGTGATGGAGAAGCCGAGCCTACATATACAAACTCTTCCTTTGCTCTCACCTCAGATGGAGTCAGGGTTCCGAACTCTTCTCTTGAGAACCTTGATGGCAGTGCTGACATCCAGATCTGCATCCCTTTAAGGGTGGCTTTTCGGCTCCCCACTTTACCCCAGGACAACCTGAGTCTGTATATAAGCCTTATTAATACCTAAGTGCTACACAGCCTCACTCACGCTACGGACAACATACTCATTCCCAGGAAATGCCTCCTATTATGCACGGACCATTTCACACAGCCTGTTCTCCCATCCTCTTCCTGATCTCCCTGTCAGGATGTTGGGCATCTGGAGTGATCAAAGGTTTTCTCTCACATTCTTCTCTTCTCTGTGGTTCGAATAGTATGTTCCAATGTTTCTACTGACATCTTACATTTCTGCAGTCGTGTCTGTAACCCCTGGAAGCCCCCACTGTTCTAACTGTGCTTTTTATGCAACTACTTTTTATGCATTTAATATGTTGTCAAAGTCCTGTGCATTCCATCTACAAGTCCTCCTGAAGCTCTCTGATGGCTTCTTTACCTTTTCTGCTGCTTTCCTCCACCCACTGTTTTTTATGCTGCTAGCTCTCATCATGTGCATCGTGAGAGCATGTAAGTTTTGTTGTTGCTTGTCCCTTCCTACCTCTCAAGACCCTTTTCTGGCCATCTCCTACTCAGTGAGTATCAATCATTGGCCACCCATACTTACTTAGGCTCCATCTGGCCCCTGTTGTATCATGGCTAACCCCTAGAGTCTCATGAAGCTGAAGATCAAAGAAAGAGCCTAGAAGTTCATCTGGCACCAATTAGACTGTTCTATGAAAATGAAGAGTGATAGTACCTAAGAGTTACTACCCACAGGATGCACAAAGACTCAAGGGTAAGTCCTGACGCTCAGCCCTGGGCCTGGGGACAACAAGAAAGCATGCACAGTAGCTTCCAGAAGGTTCAGCTCAGCCAAGTCAAGGCTGCACATCAAGAACTGGAGGTGCTCTTGATGTGCAGTGAAGCTTTGCTGACATTGCTCGCACTTTCTCTATGACTTACAAAGCCATTAGGGAAAGAACAGCTAGCAGGCCATCAGTCACTAATGCCAGTGGCAACAAGGAAGTGAAGAGGTGGCTCTTTGTAGAACGCGTACATGGTATGAATACTCTCCTGCTGCGCCCTCTCCCAGCGAAGTGATAGAGGCTTTTCTGTTAACCACTAGTAACTAAACTCTGCACAGAAGTGGGACGGATAATGACATTTGGCTTTCTGGAGTCCGACTCTTCGTTCTGGTCCCTCTCTTATGGTGTGTGATTTCTGGTGTAGGGGAGGGTTTGTTACTGAGCAGATCATCCTCTTCCTTTAACCAGGCCCTGCACGAAGGGATCCAAACTTAACCAGGTTCTTCCCTGTTAAAGTACCAGATCTCGTCTGTTTCTGTCTTTTTAGTAAGTTTGCAGCCTTTGCAGTTTGAGGAGCCCGAGACAAACCTGGAACCACCCGTTTGCTATCCAGGGCAACGGGCTGACAATACATTCATTCTGTAAGGAATAAGATCATCCAGCCTTTTTCCTTGAGGCTGAAGGCCAATATCTTTCTCACAATGAATACACATCAAACATCTAAGTGAATGCAAACAATGGAGAAAAATACCAAGAAAGGTATCTTGGCCAACATCTATACTAAGCTCCTATGAACGTAGATGAAATAGTTGAGACCATCTTTTTGGGGCCACCAATGGAGACCCATTCAAACGTTTAAGACCATACTATGCTCTACTCATGCTTTTATTTTCTTCTGAATTCATTTTATTCAGAGCCCATCAGCTTTTTTGACATCACTTCAGAGAGCGATGTTTAACCTAATTTCCTAGAACGGTTTATATCCAAGACTTGCAATCATGGCGTCAACCCCCCAGAATTAGTGCTGATGGCGAGCTACATCTGAATGTGAGCCGCCTCCTCCCTCTGAGTCAATTCTGACACATTTATTTTGGTTTAAAATGTTTTTAACCAAAGTTAACCTCTACACTACGCACCATTAAAAATGACTGAGGAGTCTGGGGGCTAATGTGCTCATTACAAACAGAACCTCAGGATTCAAAGTGAAGTGATCCAGCTGATCGTCGGGTCACAGAAGCTGGAGGCAGTTGGGAAGCTGAGGCAGGAGGATCCTGAATTATGAATTTGAGGTCAGCCTGAGTAATTCTCCCAAGAGGCCCGTTTTGTAGGGGCTTGAGCAGAGAAATAATTTGGGAGTAAAATATAAATCCTGCGTGCTATTCAAGGGCAGAGCATCTTTCCAAGACCTTTCTATGAGCTCTCCATGTGAGGACAGGCATGTTAGGGAGGGCTGGGGAGAGCACTATGCCCTTCTACATAAGCCATAATGCACTGAGCTCCTTTGGGGTCACCAAACTGTCCCATGTTCTGGCTCCTCGGCCTAACCACGGCTGGCCACGTGCCCAGGTTTCACCAGGGCAGCCTTGTTCACGCCTGCTGTCTGAAAGAGCAATTCTCACTCTTCTTCTTCTTTTTTTTTTTTAATTAACTCAAAAAAGTTCCAGGTCGAAGACTAGTGATGACCAGCCCAGCCCCAGACATAAAGCTGGCTGTGGAACATGCCTCACGCATCGGTTCCTCTGTAGCGCCACTGCCGAGTGAACCGTGCGATGGCATTTGGTTATGGGTCTACAGGCACTGGAGAGCTCCCTTCGCCCAGGAGCCCTATGGCCGGGCTCCTTATGATCAGACTACCCGAGGGCAACTTGTCCAGTCGCCAAAGATGCACCGATGTTACAAGTAACCCTCCTTCCCCACAGCTGGGACTCCTCAGGACCCAGCAACAGAAGGACCAGTGGCTGACAGGAATGACCCCACCAAGCCCTGGCCACTGTCAGCACATACACTGGCCTACCCAGACTAACGGGAAGTTTTGCCTTTACTCCTCTGTCTAAAATTTAGGATCCCACCATGTCTTTCTCATGTAGGGAGAAGTAAAGAAGCCACTAACGTTTGCCCGCGCCAAGCCAGGCCCTCTGCTTCTGTCAGACTCGAATTTCACATTAAACTTCCCAGCTGCTAGATGTACTTCTCTTTAAACTTTTAGTTTTGAATATTTTTTAAACTTTAATGACTGGTTTCATGCTAGCATGTTCGCATTCATATCTTTGTATCTTGTCATATTTCCCTAAATACTTCCTGGTCCCTCTTGCTTTCCTTCCTCCAAAATAGTACCCCTTCTGCATGCTCTCTCTCTCTATCTCTCACACACACACAGTGTGCATATATATGTGTGTGTGTGTATGCATATATAATATACATACATACACACATTCATATACGTACATACACACATTCATTTATACTCATGTACGCATTCATATGCTTTTTAAAATTTAGATTCTAATCTAAAATTAGATTTTTAAAGGAGCTACAAAATTACTACTTCCCCATTTTGGTGATTGTCTCCTGGAGGTCTGAATTTACATGAGAACTCTGCACTCACAGGTTACATCCAACAGCACAGGGCTATGCTCCAGCAAACATTACTATATCTAGTTTGCCTTATTTTATCAGTCCTAAGAAACCATTTCAAAACAACTTACCGGGAGACTGAATGCATACGTACTGGCAAAATTTGAGTTCATCTCCAGGGAAAAGTCATTGCTATTCTCAACTGTGGGGTGGTGACCACTGTTAGATGCGGCATGTAGACCTGACCAACCCCCCTCGATGCCCTTGCCATGGGTCAGGCTACCACGTATATTCAAGGAGACATTGAGTTGGCTAGGTGTATTTGTTTTCTATGGAGCTACTGTAACAAGTTGCCAGGAGCTAGTGGCACAAAACACTATCTTGCCCTTCCCACTTTCTAAGCTGCCTACTCCCCCTGCCTTATGGTCTACTTGGCGGGCCAGCAGTACCGCTTCAAATCTCCACCCCACCCCCCACCCCCATTATGAAGGTCCTTCCCTGAAATCACTGAGCCCTTCTGGGTCATTTTCCTATTTGAAGGTAGCTAATCTGAAAGCATTTAACAGTGAACACTCAGTCATGGTGAGTCAGAACACAGACACTGGGAATCATTCTACCGACCTTAGCAGGAAATCTAAAATGGGGTCCCTTTCTCAGATTCATGTTGAATTCCACTCAGACACCAAGAACTTGAATTTTGATAATGACCTAGATAAAACAAAACAAAACAAAAACAAAACCCCCACATTTTGGGTTCAGTACTTCTAAAGGGCATGTTTCAGATTGACCCTTTCACTCTCTAGCCACTAACCACACTGCGCTGGCCTCGTACTCCTGCAGCCTACAGCTCTCTACTAGTCCAGGGCCTTTGCCCTGGCTCTCTCTGGGATCCTCCCACATGCTCCAATTCTCTGCATAAAATCTCCCTGTACCGCCTTATTTCTCACTAACCTTCCCTTCACTGCAATGACCAGAGACTGCAGCTCTTGCCCACTGTCCTTCCTTCTCATCAGAAGGCCACCTCAGTGGGGCCAGAGGCCACACGTGCTGCTCACTCCTGTCTGCCCAGCACACAGCTGCGTGCCTGGTACACAAAGGACACTCAATGAATAAACAAAGCAAACCAAGTAAGTTATACAATTAAAACAAAGTCCAGTTTTAATAATTCACAGCAGATTTAAAACTTATGAGGAAACTTTAGAAGAATGCCCCTCTTTTCAGAAGAATCTTTAAATACTGGGGGTGGACATGGGGGAGGTTCCCTCTACTGTCTCAGAACTGGGCAAAGCTGGCCTGCTGCAGACAAAGGTTCAGAAACTACTTTCTAGTTTCGGTTTTAGCTATGCTGACTTAATTTTCTGTATCTAAAAATGCTGCCTTTTACTTAAAGAAGTAAAGGGCATTTTAGAGTTGGTTGTGTAAAAACCAAATAAGAAAGAAAAAGAGGGAGAGAATGTTAGCACATTGGGCATTTATTGCAGCTCAGAGCAGTGGCAAGCCCCCAGACACAGAGCATGAAACAGCAGGCCCATGGTGAACCCGCTTGAAAGTGGCACTAGGAACATGTGCCAGGGCTTGGCTTCACTGCTGTATCAGATGGTGACATAATGCCACACAGACAGCACCCTTTCCAATCCCTGCCCCCTCTCTAATGCACAGTCCCTCTGGCTGTCGTGAGCATACCACGTCCACTTTGGTCACTGCCGTCTTGTTCCACGAGACGCAGTTCATTCCCATGCTAGAGAAAGGAGAGAGCTGTCCTTGACTTCTCTATGGAGTTCAATTTGACCTCACCATCTGATTCAATTAGGAACTAGCTAGGTGATGGAGGGAGAACATCAAAGCTGATGTATATGTCATATGCCAGATTGGCCCTCACCCTGGCTGGCCCTCACCCTGGCTGGCACCGGCAGCCCCTCTTCCACTGGCCCTCACCCTGGCTGGTGCCAGCAGCTCCCCTTCCTTCGTACAGTCTCTTTCCTAAGGCCCTTCTTGTGGTTAGGGACATCCATTCACCCATGATTCTACCCACTCCTACATGTCTTTGCAGCTCAGACCTCTCCTCTCAAACATGCATACTCAGATACCGAGGTACCTATTACCCCTTTTGGCATCCCCCCAATATGTCCAATATAAAACTTGGCTTCTCCTCAAACCAGGTCTCCATGTGCTCTTCCTGTGGTGATAAAGGCATACTCCCTACCCGGGCCTCAGGACAAAAGCCGGGGGTCAGCTTTGATTCATTTCCCCTCCTGTCAATACATTCTACAGTCTACTCAGCAACTGGCCTCTTTTCTGTGGCTGCTTAGTATGACAGGGGTCTGAGCTACCATCAGGTCATACCTGGGCTACAGCAGAATCGTTTGAACTGGTCAGTTTGCCTCCACCTTTGCCCTACCCCAGCTCAACATCCACAGAGCAGCCCTGTGGTTCTTACACCTACAGTCAAGTAATGCCATTGCTCTGTTCACAGTCCTCCAAAGGCTCTCCACAGTGGCTTCAGGAAGGCTGGAAGCAAGCAGTTGTCCATCTTTCCTTCCAGCTGCAAGGGCCTGAGGTGAGCACTCCTTCCTTCAGACCTTCCTTGTCCTGCTGATCCCACCACCCTCATTTGCACTACAGTCTCTGAGACAGCTTCCTCCCGCTGAGAACAGTCTTGCCTTGTACGTTCGACAGTTCGACTGTGACCTTCTGTCTCCCACAGGACACCTCAAGACAAGTCAAGCAACCCTTCCACTCAGAGGCTCCCTCCCCTTCACGGCCCTGGCCACAGCCTCTCCCTGCCCCTACACACCCCATCCCACCCCTGCATCTTCCTATTGAATAAACCATCCCATCTTTATCAGTACTTGAGAAGATGCTATCATCCACCTCTCCTCTTCTGGAGACTCTTGTCCCCTGAATACAGCACCTGCGGTGGCCCTGAGCACGTCCTTGGTATCCAGGATGAATGCGGGTACATGCTTGCTTATGCATCCCTGTGTTTTCCTGGGAACGGCTGGCGGAACACCCAAATAATGCACAAACCACCGGCATTTGTAGAGCATTCGGCAATTACAAACTCCTTCACATACATTCTTATCGGAATATCTCTAAGCAGCTGGGGGGTACGGGGGGCGGGGGAGGGTGATGACAGTCATCTCCATCTTACAATTAAAGAACTCAAGACTCAGACATTTCTGATATGGGTTGGCCTTCAAGCCCAAGGCCCTTCCTGCTGAGCCACACTCTTCCTGCTACAACTGGGGGCATCCCTCCACAGTGGAGCCACCTCGCCACCCACCCTAGGCATACTGCTCTCTTCGATTCCTAGGCACAACCTAGCAGCGGGGCCTCTGCCTGTTTCCTGGTATCTACCGCACCCCAGTACATACAGAGAAGCTGCCTCTCCTACCATCCTCAAGCTGCAGCTCCTGGCCTTGCCTACGAAGTCTGCCTTCTAAACCCCATCCTTCTCAAAATGAGCTTTGCTGGGCCAGCATCTCTCCCACTCCAACCTAACTCACTACCGCCCCCTTGAGGGCACAAATCTGGGTCTAGTTCTTAATAACCTCTAGAGCCAAAAACAACAGCGATTTAAAAAAAAAACAAAAGAAAGCAATGTCTAACTACTTTAACTGACTGATCCAGTTGGACAAGTATGAGCTAAAACTTGTGGTAGAACAAATCTGTCTACCACTATCGGGTTTTCATGTTTACACAGAAGCCGGTAACAGGCCTAACAAGCCACAACCTCCCATTCAAAAACTAGGAGCCTCCCCCCAAGAACAACATGCCCCTCTCCAAATAAGCTATTACTGCACTAATAATACAAGCTGTCTTGTTCCGTGCCCTTGTAATGGAAGCGGCACTCTGCTCTGAAGCTGGCAGGCACTATCGCCGCCTCCCCTTTTATGATGTGGACCCAAGATTACAGAGGACAAGAACCTGCCCAGCCTCACTGCTGGACAACATGGAGGCCAGTCCTCCCTAGCTCAGATCTTGCGTCGAACCACTAAATCTATTCTGCTTTTCACTTAGTTTGATGGCATCACTCGAAAACCCCAGTTTACCATTTAAAAGGATATTTACTTACAAGAGGGGATTATAATTAAAACCTACTGAGTGCTTTATGACCTATACACCAGGAGCTCCAAGAAATGACCTGTGGTCTTTAACATTATCCCAAGACCAGTGATTTTGCTGTGGCCTTTTCAGAAATGTTCAAGAGCCTTTTCCCTGTCTCTCTGAAAGAACGTGCTGGAACTAGCCTAGGAGCCAGTGACCACGGAACACATGTGCCAGCTGAGCCTGCGGGTTCTCGTTCTGACCTGACCTGTGCAGTTTCCTACAGGCGTGTCTCTGACTAACAGCAATGGAGCTCAGGCAGAAAGAGTCATCCAAGCCAGAAGCTGTTTCTATTATCTATGGTACCCAACTCCTCAGCTCAGAAGTCTCTACCACGCACTGAGGTGGGGGGGGGGGGGGGGGCGGTCAAAGTCAAATCACAACCACTGACTCACAACTAAAGGGAAGGTCGGTGCAAACGGTCAGATTAAAAGGAGGAGGGGCTGGGGTATAGAGCTCTGGTTCCAACCCTGCATCTGTCTTTGATGTGAGCCTGGACCACCAATACTTGCTTCTTATCTCCTGACAATAAGGACTTATGTCCTTTCTGGGGAAAGGAACACCAACATATAAGAAAATCAGAATATCCGCCGGCTGCATTTAAAGTGGTCAAGAATCCCACTTCAACTCAACACAAACTTAAGGGTATATGCGTAAATCTAAAACCAGTTCCCTTAAAAAGATTCGCTAAGCAGTGTATTCAGCTGACAAAGCAATCCGGAACGGCACGACACCACTCGAGGGCTGCAATAAAGACACTGCTGCCTTCTGGAGTCAGAAAAGGAGAAAAAGGAAAAGTCTCTCCTTGTAAGGACTGTCTCCAAGCAACCCTGGGATTTCAGATTGACAGTGGCTGCCAGAGCTTGTCAAATGTGGGATTTAATCATGTCCTAGACTGGCCGGTGATCAGACGCCTGACTCTTCAGTTCACAAATCACATCTGTCCTTCACACGTCTCTGAACCAGCCTGCAAAGCCATGTACACTGGACAGCGACCTTTGCACTTGACACGTGGGAGCCGCCTGGCTAATTTCTAAGGAAACATTTACTTTATAATTACTCATCATTTTTAATATTTTATATTCAAGTACGTAATAACCAGGAAAAATTTACATACGCCAATACCTAGGAGCAATATAATCAGTGTTAATTCAAGTTTCTTAGATGTTAGCAAAAATAGCTCATATTTCACTCGGGTTTCATCATTTTTCAGTAAAATGTTTTCAATAAAAACCAGGAGGACATAAAGTATATCTAACGAGCTCACACCCGGCTGAGGGCCGTGCCCACTTCACTACCTGCCAGAAGCTGAGGAAATCCCAAATTTTCAGTGTTTTAAAAAGGAAATAGGATCACAGAGCTCATTTCCAACTGCGATAACTGAAGCAGCACAGTTAGCAGCTGTGCCAGATGCCGCTGGCTGGCGCCAAGTTCAGGCTCCCTCTTTTTCCTTGACTTTTTAGCTGGGCATAAGGCCGCCCAGAGGGCGACTTCTCCAACCCCTCCCCCCATTCCCCACTGGACGAGCCACGCTGGGTCCTGCTGAGTGAGGAGTCTGTGGCTGCTTCTGAGAATCTTAAGAGGTGATGTGGTGGGTATGTGCTTGTGGCTCTGTTTTTTATTTCTTTCATCCCCTGCCCAGAACATACATGCTGCCATCTTGGATAACGAGACTGAGGCTCCGACGGGGGAATGATTAGAATACTGAGTCCCAATACTGAAGACCAGATACCCAATTACTGGCCAGCCAGGAAGAGACCAAACAAAATGGGAAACCCAAGAGGGTTTTCAGGATTTTTTTATTTTTTTGCCACACTGGGTATCAGACCCAGGCCTTGCATACAGTAGGTCTACCGCTGTGCTACATTCCCAGTTGGGCCTTTTTTTTTTCTTCCTCTTAAACCTAGCTTTAGAAGCAGAATACTGTGACAAGAAACATGGGCAAATAAACATGACAAAAACTACAGTCTCTCAACAATGACGGTATTTACTACTCTACTGCACTTGGATATTTACAAAATATTTAGAGACCAGAGTGGCTTGGGAAGCAGTTAACCAGCCCAGAGGCTACCCACTGCAAATGGACATCTCCCCCTTATTTGCTGGGTTGTCAGGGGACCTATGAGGTGGGAGGCAGGTTTACAAAGCGTGGACACAGCATTGTGGAGAACACTCAGGCTGTCCGGAGCAGTATTGACTAGAATGGAAGCAGTCCGTATTTTCACAACTAGCTACTCACTCATATAGCCTGGATTAGTCGTCCGTGGCCTGTTATTACTGAGATAATGTGGTACACACCTGTAACAGCTACTATTTCCAGAAAACCTGCACCTTGTCATCTGCACTGTAACAGCCAGGTAGAGCGAGACCATAATCAGAAATACCAAAGGAGTTACAGGAGCATGTGTACTCTGTTAGCTAGGTATCAACACGGATTATCTGAACCGGTCTATCTAGACTCTTTAGTAGGTACTGTAAGAATCAAGTGAAATAACGCCTAGCACTCTGCAGGGGACCACACTTCCAATAAGGGTACCCTCGGGGACAAAGCTACATCCGAACCGTATTTTACAGGAAGCTGGTAAGACAATGGCCGCCTCTAGCACCAGCAGGATGACTACAGACCAAGCGCAGGAGTGTGACTTTCACTTTACAAACTTTGCAGCTTTATATCTGTACCATACAACTATAATAAATTTAAAATGTAAAATATATTGTCAGTCAATAGACAACAGGAGTCCCTGGAAATCTTGCAAAGAAAATGGCACAGGCCACAGAGGTAAACCTTCAAATGACATAAGCCAAGCTTGCACATGCTATCTCTGTAGAGTCAGCTACAGGCAAAAACATCAAAGATTAACTTTTCTGGCCCATCCCAGAGGCATGACGACCCACTAAGAGCACGTAAACACATACCTACTCTGCACAGGCACTATGCTGACGACCTGGCCCTAACACTGAAGTGAATTTGTAAAGCAGTTTATGCTGATGCTGATAGAGTCAGGCTTCCCGATGGTGTATCTCTGTCAAGTGAGGAGCAGCACAGTCTAGCACAGAAGAGAGGAACTCGCCAAGGTCTGAGGACCCCAGCACCATTTCGGGGAGCAGCTCAATGGTGGGTTCATTTCAACACAAATTCCTCATCCTTCACCTCCCTCTCACAGGAAGTCAGACAATCCAGGGAACCCCAGTTTCAGAGCTAAAGACCAGCAAGCACTCCTGTGGGGTCCTAAAGCCTGTCTTTGGAAACCATGGATACTGCCTGAGCCGGCTGTGTCATCACTTCCCATAGGAGCTGAGTTTCCTGGACACAGAGTGAGTCACCGCCTGAGTCAGAGGCCTCACCTCTCATCTAATCAAAGCAATACGGGAAGGGAGGACTCCTTGATCAGAGAGGTAAGAGGGGTGTGAGGCCAACAGGACACACTTGGGGCTTCTGCATTTCTCATCGTGAGACAAATACAAGCCTAGGTCTAAGTGAGGAATGCTTGTCAGCTCCATGACTCTCAAGGTGAGAAAAGTTTATGCTTAAATGCCAGTGACATTTTATGAAGACAGAGCACAGAGGCTAGGTGGACCCTTTCTCAGGAGTGAGGGAGGGGCAGGGACCTGAGTGGGAAGTACAAGAGGAAAAACTTTATTGTGAAGGGGATTGTGGGAACAGCTCTGTTGGGAGCTAGACTGATGGCTTTGAGAAATCCTGGACCACCCTATATCTTCATCTATATAACAAGGGTGGTGGGTGCTGTTTTAGATGGAGCAGGCTCTACTTCCCCCACAACTTGTGTAGGTGATAAGTAATTCTAATGGTAATGAAACTCCTCCAAAGCATAACTGGGTAACAGTACTAGAATATGCCTGCTCGATGCACAGAGGAAACCTGGGTCTTACACCCTTCAATGTAAGACCTTCAATGTGTCTTGAGCTACATTTTCATTTCTGAAGAGTGACGAGTGTCAAGCTCCAAGTTAAGGTTCTAAGAAAACACAGAAGCCTGAGCCCAGTCCCTGTCTTCAGAGGTCTCACATTTCAGAACCCACGACCCACGAGTTTTCCTGACAGATCCCAAACAGCTTCTGAGAAATCAGCCCTTGAGAACCAATGGAATATATATATATATATATATATATATATATGGGGGGGGAGGTAAGCACACTCCTCCCAGGCAATAAATTAATAGAGCCTAAAGGAAGCAGGGAGGGGTTGATGAGTAAGAAAAGCATTCTCTAGACAATCTAAAGATGGCCTTATTGCAAGAGACAGCTGCTAGTTAGTACAATTGGCAATCTCTGAACGTGTAGGTACTTTTTCTCGAACTCTGACCCCTAAATGTGTCGCTGTCATATTGCACACCAGTTAAACATTCAAAATGCAACTAAAGGCGCTCTCAGTTTCATTATAAAGCATCGAGAGCTAAGAAGGCGTACGAAGTAGCAAGATATGAGCAACCAGCCAAGATGGCCAGGCTTTTTATCAATGCACTTTTCTCTCTGACGCAATTAAAAACTTGCTAAGACAAATCTTCTGATTTCTCAAAGGATGCTGGGGTCCTCCACAGGTGGGGGGGGGGGGCGGCCAGGCATACAACTGTTGACTTCAACCAGTACCTTTATCAACTTGGCAGAACATGCTGTAAAGTATGAGACTGAATTCCAACTTCTACCATAAATGTATTAAGCTTAACATTACTGCCACTACATTAGATACAGTAGCAGATAATAGGTAATTCGACACTCCGTACTAAAGTTTAGCTTGCCGGTACCTTATGGCCAATAATCATTTCTAAACATCACAGGACAAGTTTAAGAAGCACCAGGGTTGGGGAGCTGGGGAGAAGCGCAGTGGGCAAAGTGCTCACTGCACAAGCTCAAGGACCTGAATTCTATCCCCAGCACCCACACAAAAGCCAGCCTGTGCATTCCAGTAACGCCAGCAGAGGCAGGGAAGTGGAGACAGACAGATCCTGGTGGCTTGCTAGTCTGAATTAGATGGTGAACTCCAGGCTCAGCAGACCTTGACCCTGAAAATAAGGTGGAAAGGGACAGAAGACATTCACGTCAACTCTGATCTCTACACATACAAGCACAGGCAGACACATCTGCACATACACAAACACACACAGGTACACAGCAGTGCGAACATCTCAACACTATCAAACCTCGCACTTAGAAATTGTTAAGGTGAAAATTTTTTGTCATAAGCCACATTTTATTATTCTTTATTAACTAGGATAGAAGGCTCATTCTAAAGAGCTGGCTAGCCTATTCCTGTTTTCTATGAGTCACTGGTGTATATGAGAAATTAAATCAACTCGAAGAGCTCTAGAAATACCTAGTTGGGGATATATTATTAGATTTGAACCAAAAATCAACAACAGGCCTGGTCTTTTGAGGCTCACAAACTAACAGTGACCGTCTCTATCCAGGAGACATTTTTGGAATACTTTTCACAGGGCAAGTGGACAGTGTTCTCTTCTGTGCAAACACTCCGCACCAACAGAGGCTGACCAGTGTGGACCTGAGGAGTCCTGCGACTCAGCAAAGTGCTAAAGTCACTCGGAATTCCACCAACCAGCAGGGAAGGGAGACGCTGCCTGTGTACCCGAACTCTCTATTCTAGGCGACCAAACTAAGATATTTGTTCTAAAGGCACAATTATAGTGCTGAGGTTTAATTCTAAAGATCGGCAGGCTATTCCATCAAAGGCAGACGGGTACCTATGGCAACAGGTCAGGTGGATAAGGCTCCAGGCACCAGACCTCAGGGCTCATTACTACCACTTCCTGCCACCAGCTTTTTGGGGGGCCTTAGATATCTGTCTACAGAAAAAGGTTAGACTGGTCAATGCTTCTCAACTTACGTCATGAGAACCCTCACTGACCCTATGATGAAGACAGATGACTGTGTATGGGTGACAGCCAAAAGTAACTGCCAAAAGCTGGAAATGTCATTAAAATCTTCATGTTTCACATTTAAAAATTCACAAATCCCATCCAGTAATGATATGGGCTTTAAAAAATAAAACCAACAAACCACCATGCCACCTCAAGAAGATGCTCCGTATTTTATTTGTATCATACCCAGGGAAATGGATGCCAACAGTCTGATTACTCTTACTATTGCATCTCAATTACTAAAGGCCCACACCATTTATTTCAATGAAGAAATTAAAAAGGGCTGGGCGGTGGTGGCGCATGCCTTTAATCCCAGCACTGGGAAGGCAGAGGCAGAAGGATCTCTGAGTTTGAGGCCAGCCTGGTCTACAGAGAGAGTCCCAGGACAGCCATTGCTACCCAGAAACACCCTGTCTCAAAAAGAAAAAAGAAAAGGAGAAGAGGAGGAGGAGGAAAGGGGAGAGGAGGAGGGGGAGGAGGAGGAAGAGAAGGATCTAAAGAAGGCAGAAACGGCAGTAGACAGAACCAAAGTGCTAGTCTGCCCTCCTTTCCCTCCTCTAACAACTCAGCAAGGTCACGAGTCACTTTTAGAGACCCATATGGATGCAGTCCCCACACCAAGGCAGGGAGGTTTTCGATTTGCAGCAATGAGTGCTGGCTAAATGGATTACAAACTGGGCCATGCAACTCTGGAAGTGAGGCATGGCAGGGCCTGGCCTGACCACACAGGCTTCCCACACTCAGTTCCACACATGTGGGGTGTGCCCACCATTGCATACCCTGGTACTGCCTTAGCTTGAAGGAACCAGGCGGACTGTCCCAGACTCTGGGGCTGTAGCTACCTCTATTCAGGGGAAGTTCTCACTATACCTCATACGAGTCTTGAAGGAATGCAGCTGGATAAAAGCTGTGGTTCTCGGTAGCTCAAATATAGCCTAAGGAAATGAAGACTTGCAAACGTTTTAATGTGCTCCTATTTTCTCCTTCTTTCAACTCCCATATTCTCCTCATGCAGACAATGAGATGGTTCCCATCACCTGTGAACTGTTCCCAACCAACTCTAGCTATAGCCCTACACAGGGCAACATAAGCTTTAACCTGATCCCCCAAGCCTCCCCCTCTTGAAGGACTATCTGTTCTTTACAGGAAGCACAACAGAAGGCTGTTGTTTAAGGGACTGGACAGGCACTGTGTGAAGAACTGAGGGGTCACAGGTTGAGAACCACTGCTCTAGAACGTGGTTCTTACTCTTATGAGGGTCTTAATTTGCCTTCTACTGCTGTGAGAAAGACCGTGGCCAAAAGCAGCTTGAGGAGGGAAGGGCTTGTTTCAGTTTGTGGTTGTAGTCCATAACACAGAGCAGGAACTCGAGGCAGAAACCTGGAGGCAGGAACTAAAGCAGAAGCCATGGAGGAGCAATGCTCATTGGCTTGTTCAGCCTGCTTTCTTATACAAATCGGGACAGCCTGGCCAAAGGTGGCACCGCCCACAGTGAGCTGGGCCCTTCCTCGTCAATCATTAATCAAGAAAATGCCCTACAGACTTCCCTACAGACCAGCCTGATGGAGGGAATCCTTCAAGTGAGGTTTCTTCTTCCCAGATACGTCTAGGCTTGTGACAAGCTGACAAAAACCACCACCACAGCAGGCAAACATCTATGTAAGCATTGAGAAACCAGGCCCTGAACTGATGACTGAGAAATCCAAGCCCCCCACCAGGACCCCATCCACCTACCTGCCCTGTGCCTCTCTCTGCTTTCCTGTCTTACTACAATGGACAACTGGTGCTCCAATGACAAGGCCAATTCCCCAACCAGTGAGCGAGCCCTGTGCTAGCGGAGTCACCCCTGCAATCTGCCCTCCCTGCATTAACTTTCTTTTCTTCTGAATCATACTCAACAAACCTGCTCACTATAATTTTCTCCAAAAACCCCTCTGATGCCATTCCCCTGAGGCCTCTGGGCTCTGCTCCCTGTACAGCAGAACTCCAGTACTGCTCTGTCTCCTGTCACCCCTCTCCTTGTCTCTCTCAGACCTGCCCCAGTCAGCCACCACCCAAACCTTCCACCTGAACTTCAGATCCATTCTACTGCCTACCAGTGACTGCATGTGCTCATCTAGAAATCTCAAACTTCACATATCGAAAACCAATTCCTATTCTGCTCCCCCAAATCGACCCCTCTCACCATCCCCCCTACACCATCACACCTCACGCCGAGCTGCTCACAAACCTGGGATACATCCTCTCCTAACCTCTGTGTCCCTCACTCACATGCTGTCCACAAGAACTCCTGCTGGCTCTACTTTCAACGTAGACAGCCAGAATCTAACCCTTGTTTTTTCCTTGCTATGCGGCCCAAGCTATCTGCAAACCTGCAATCCTCCTGCCTCAGTCTGCTGAGTCTAGTATTGTAGGCATGTGTCACCCTGCTCAGCTCCAACTAGCTCTTACCATCTTCACTGCTACTACCCTGATCCAAATGGTCATCTTTTATGTATGATTACAGATGCTTCCTAAATTAGTATTATTTCTTTTGGGTTTTGTTGTTATTTTGAATCGGGGTGTCTCTGTGTAGCCCAGAATCCCCTTGAACTCCGATCCTCCTGCCTCTCCTTCTGGGAGCTGGGATTATACACCTATGCTGCCACACCTTGAAGTATCCCTATCTTTATCCTTGCCTTTACCTAGTCCACACTCAATGTGGCAGCCAGAGATAACCACCTAAAACCTAGTCAGAATGCTAAATGGCCTCCTATTTGCAGCTTCAGTTTCTCCACCTGGCTGACCTACTGCCAACCATTCCCCACGCTAACCCCACTCCTAACCCTCTTCTCCACTTTATCATGCGTTGTCACCTACCAGAAAACACCTGCGCAGGCTGTGTACTGTTTACCTTCCCCATCTATTTTACTTCCTGCAGTATCTCCCTCAGTAGAACAGTGCCTGATACGCACTCAGCTTTCAGATACGCACTCAGCTTTCAGTGAGCATCTGCTACATGAACCAAGCTACGGCCAACACAGGCTGGCTGCGACTTCGATGACAGATCCAGAGCACATTCTATTCCTGTGTTCAAATAAGGGTGAAGCACCTATGTCTTTTAGACTGAATCAGAAAAATAATGAGAATCAGTATGTATGTAGATACGTGAGCACATGCACATCTAGACACACACACACACACAAACATCCTTATAGAGCTTAGCCTTAATTTCTTATCCTGTGGCAATGAAAATTTCCCTTTGTCATTGGTTGCTGCTGCTAAGCTAGGGATTTGTATGTGCATGCCTGTGCATGCGTGTGCATATGAAGAAGAAAGGGATGGACCAACATCTCTCTCTCTCTGCTCCCTTCTGGGAGCACCCTGGGTAGTAGGACACCTCTCCATACCCCACAATTCTTTCTCACCAGCAGCCCTAGGCATCTGAAAGGACTTTCTTTCTAAACCAGCCTTACCTTACAGGCATCTGAAATGGCCTTACGATGTCCTTGGCATTAGGATGCCACTCAGTTCAGATACCTAAAAGGTATTCTGCTGACCTCTGGACTATCTATTTCTGGAGATAACTTCTTCAGTCTTCCCTGGACTCCCTGCTCCTGAGCCTCCAGAAGGGCCCAGAAGGGTTCAGACCCATCTCTGTATTTCCAAGCCTGTGTAAGGCCTCTTCATCAGTCCAATTGGTACAGTTTGGATCTTAAATGCCCAAAGGCCCAGGTCTAGTTCTCTTCTCTATCTTCAGTCTCTTGGTAGCTTTGGAAAATTGCTTCAACACATCCATCCTATAGAAACAAGCAATGCACTCCCTTATAAGCAGAAGGTTGGGTCAGCATCTGACAAATCTATTAGCAGGAACAGCAGCAGAGAGGCTTCACTTCAGAAGATGAACAGAAGAGCCTCACCCTCTTAGACCCCTTCCCCCCCTCCACACATCTGCCAGTAACACACCTGCTTGAGGGTCTCTAGTTCATTTTATATCATGATGATTTATAAGAACCATAAAGACAGATCTTAATTGAAGGCAGCAAGTCCTGAAGAGAAAGGCCAAGTAGGTACTTGGCTCAGGAGTCTTAAGGTTATGCATACTACCCTCTGGGTCTGACGTGCTTATCGTATTTGTCTGACACTCAGCCATACAAATAATGAAGACAATCCTAGTACCAATGAATAGGCTTGTCAACAAGAAAGCATGCTGATCTGGGTATCAGTAGCAAAGCAAACAGATTTTGGTTAATAGGCAATGCCTGTGCTTACTTTAGTGCCCATTCTCCATGTCACTGAACTATGTACCCTTCTCAGATTACTTCTAGGGTTATTTTTCCTTTTATTCTCTTAGGCTTAGAAAGTGTATTTCTCTAAAGTCTTTTTCTTATACTGTATCTGATATGGGTTTGTTTCTTTGTGTGTGTGTGTATGTGTGTGTGTGTGTGTGTATGTGCTGTAGATGTAGATGCCAGATGTAGACATTGATTCAGGTGCAAAAGCCATTTCTAATTCAATCCCCAGCCTTAGTCCTGGAGGCCTGGAGCATTTCAGCCTCCATACATTTTAATCCTAAACCTAGAATGGAAAGGCTTCAGCCTCAGCCTCCATATAATCTAAAACACTTAAGCCTCTGAGACTTACTGCTGACTGAGCCACTATGACTAGCACCTTCTGAACTTGTGGTTGTAATGACCTCTGACTTTTCCGGTTCAAGTCACTTGCTGTTCTGGCTCAGAGCTGCTCTACTCGACTTCAAACTGATTCATTCTTCCTGTCTGAAACTGACTTCTGCCTAACTGCTTCTCTCTCTCCCTCTCTGCCTGCTTCAGTAACTCACACTTCAGATTGCACCTGTGATTAACTGCTCCACACTGCCTCAGTCAGCCTCTATTTCTCTGTCTTATCCCTAGTTAGACCTCTTCATTTTCTGTGTCTTGTCCTGTCTGCCTGTTCCAGATTGCTCGCTTCAGACTGTCTGCCTCATACTGAACTCTGTCTCTCTGAGCTGAGAGCCTGCTTTTATATAGTGAGAGCTGGGTGTGTCCTCTACTAATTCTTCCTCTGATTCATCACTTTGCCTGCTCTTTACTCTGACTCATCTCAGATGTCACTTCCTTTCAAACACTGATGCTTTCTGAGCTCTACTTCCTGTCTCCCAAGTGCTGGGATTAAAGGCGTGTACTACCATTGCCTTCCGAATTTACTGGGGATTAAAGGTGTGTGCTACCACTGCTTTTTGAATATTGGGATTAATAAACCAACATTCTATCCTATTTCTATCCTAGAGCAGCCATGCCAATGGATTAAAAGATTAAATACTCTCTACAATGTGTGTGTGTGTGTGTGTGTGTGTGTGTGTGTGTGTGTGTTGTTTCAGATCGTAGGACATGAAAACATAGCCACTTTATTGATAAATAAGCACACAAGCAGCCCTCCTGACTCCTCATCACTTGCTCTGTCCCTCTGCACACACCTTTAGTGGTACTTCTTCCTGCCCTTGAACTCAGAACAGTTTTCTTTCGTAATTAACTGGTTTAGAAAGTTTTCTCAGCAGTCTTTTTGCCATGTGAAGCTTTAGAAACAGCTTTTGTCAATTAGGGATTTAATGGCGTGACCAGAGATTCAAACACTAGAACACAGCACAGAGGCAAGGCGGGAAGGGTCTGCTCCCATGAAAGCTGCTGTTCTGTGAATGCATCAGCACAGGAGCACCATGTTGATGTGTTTATCTTGTCTTATTTACATAAACAGAAGAGCTGGCCAGGCAGCAGCAGATGAAATACTGATTATCCCATCTTGCAATTAAGCTGACAGGGACTGAGTCGGACACCGGGCCCATCTACCTGCCCCAGTTCCTAACTCCATCACAATTAGCCTCTCAAGTTAGTTCTAAGGGATCACTGCCTGCAAACGCTGAGTGCCAGGTTAACAACAGAGCTCAGAACATGCTGCTTCCTCACTTTCCCACACATCCCTCGACCTTGGGTGGACAACAATTAGATGCATTTTTTGCAGAAGCTCCTTCCTACCAAACATTAATGATGAACAAAGAACTTTAAAACATAAATCAGCTCTGGCAAGGGGGAGTGTAAACGGCTCAGGACCCCACCCCAAATGGAGGAGGGGCTTTCAGAGTCAGAGGTCTGGCAAGTCCTGGTCATCAGTTGGCAATCCTTACTAATGAGCCCACCCGTGTCTGCCCAATCCACCCTCCAATGGTGTTCTCTGCAGTCACCTGGCTCTCCTGGAGCCTTCGTGCCTTCCCACACATCTGCCCACTCGTCTCCTAGGAATACTGAGATCTCAGGGGTTTATTCACTGCCTCACAGTATAAGATAGGGCGCTTCTAAGAACATTCCAGCACGTGGAGGGAAAGGGAGACAACACCCCAACACTAGCCAAATTGAAGCCAAAAGAAAGCTGCACACTCATCCCAGATGTGGACTTAAGACTAACTCTACCTGACTTGCCATGCTCACCTCTCGGAGCCTTGGTTTCCGTGTTTACTGAACAAGCACAAACTGTTTCCTCTGGCCAGAACTACTCTAAGGTGCCCAAAACTGTCCTTGCTACTACAGGAGAGAAAGGGACACGGGGGTTAAAAATCCTACAAGCTTGTGGTTAGCAAAGGGCTGAACAGGATGTGATTCCAGCTAGTGTGAGGCTCTGTTCTTCCCCACTACTTCACAAACTATCTTCTAAATAAAAAAGGGAAGCTTCTCTAGCTCAAACCCAGTGCTCTGTAAGAGAAGAATCTGGGGGTCACACATATGGAAACTGTTGCCACCGATCTGGGACACTCCCAGGAGATTCTTTTGTTTAGCCCCCAAGAGTTACCCTAATGACCAGATATTTAAGAACCTCTAAGTTCCTTCCAGATTTAAAGTCATTTGATTCTAGGGGAGGACACAATGGAGACCAGGGCTGGTCACTTTCCTACGGCACTCGAGTCTTCCACATGCTCTTCAGAACCTGAAGCGGTGGCCACCAACCCCAAGACTCTCATTCTGTGACTCTTGGGGCCCCCTAAAAGGATTCAGCAGGGAGTCAACACTGCACCTAAGGAGTTAAACATAACCAAGACCACTTTACTACCCTCACTGTTGACTCCCAAGTGTTTCCATGCCCATTCCCATTCAGTCCCCAATTCTTGCCCAGTTGCTTTCAGGAGCATGATTCTGGTTGTGTGCTTTGGCTAGACTCACACAACCAGCCAACTCAGCAAATCCTGAGCACTCACTGCAGTGCAGGACAGCTTGTCTTTGGAGGTTAAGCTCTAAAGTCAGTGCAAAAGACACGTGTGATTATTTTTTTAAAAAAAGAAAAGAAAAAGAGTAGAGAAGAAAATCACTCACGAAATCCCTTAGCTGGGACTTGGTCCTTACACTTGAAAATCAAGAACTGACTTACACGTCTCTTTGCATCATGCCTATAGCCTCCTTTTCCCTGAGCCCTGAGCAAGGAATGGCAAAGCAGATTGCTCCCTGTCTCTATCTTTCGCAGGAAGGGTTGATTTCACAAGTTAAACTGAGAGTTGAGTTGACTCCTTTGTATCTGGAAGGCATAGCTAGGAGCTCTCTGGCAAAGAGGAGCCTAAGTCCCTGCCCTCACAGAACCTATAACCCAGTTAGAGATTACATCACCCTCTGAAGATGAATAGAGCTTAAACCTTGGAACTGCCTGACATACGCTGCTCACATTCAAGGGATGAAGAAATTGCTGTAGGGTAGGATTCTTCTTGAGTTCTGATTTTTTTTGGGGGGGAGGGAAGGGATGGGCTGACTCAGCACAAACCAAAGTTTCATGGATACCTGGTAAGCAAATAATAGTTCTTTTTTTTCTCTTTTTTTCTTTTTAGCCCTACTGGTCCTCTAAAATGCAAAATTCATTGGCCATATTGGTCACAGAAATAAGTTAAGTCCAGGCTGTTAGATCCATATAATAGAACTGCAGTACTTCCCAACTGTAAAATCTTGAATGGGAATCTATTGTTCCTAATGTTTCCTCCAAGTCTCCTTTCCCTACTGTGGCTTCTTCTCCTCACTCTCAGGCCTCAAGGTGATGCAGCAGTTCGTAAAAGATGGCCCTAAGCCACATGGCACTCTCCTGGAGGGAATGAATGCAGGAAAGCAAGTGCTTGGGGTGCACATCCTCTGACCCCTGGATAGACAGTCACATCATTTGGCTGTTAGGAGGAGCTTGGTCCATAGCCAGCTGAAATAAGGGTAAATAGGAAGAGGGCCCAAGTACTGAAACTTAAATAGATAGCCCTGACCTATATGGGAAGCAGCTCAATGAATGAACACACTATAATACGTTTCCAGAACTCCGCAGCTTGCCAGTTTCTCCACATCTGAAGGACATTTCTGATTTTTCCTCTTATGGACAGCATAAACATGAGCCAGAAATACCACCTTCAAATCCAGATTTTTTTATTAAGAGTCCACTTAAATAGCACTAAGGTTTTGGATAAGACAGTTCATGACGTTCAGTTTCCGTTTCTTCATCTATAAAGGGGACAAATGGACTAGATGATCTGTAGTTCAAAAAATATGATTTTTAAAGCTGGAAGATCACAAGATCAAGTAAAACCAACGACCAACACCACGAGAGAAAGAAGCCAACAGTAGGACTGGGAAGCTTCTGGAAAGTAGTCAGGAGCGTAAAAGACCGAAAAAAGAGAATGAAGATTAGGAGTGAAACAGAATCTCTCCATGAACACATCTCCTCCTAGGGTCTGACTTGTGATCATGCAGATCCATACCTTCCCAGAAGACTCGAGTGAGTCACAGGATGGATTTACCCACAGTCATCACCGTGTACCTTCCACCTCTAGAGATGACTCAACCCACCTACCTAGGAGAGACCGGAGATTAAGACACTCGTACCAACCTCAGTCATTCAGTTGTCTGCCTAAAAATCTTTGCAAGTCTGACATATCTTATATGGAGATATATATATATACTGGAAACCTGGATGAAGTTTAAAGTACCTAATCCAGTGTGATAGTCCCCAAAGCTTTAGCAATATTCAATGTGTTTTAGGGCTCTCAGACACAGGATTAGTCCCTATAAATTCTTTACTAAAGGTGTGTGTGTGTGTGTATATATATATATATATATATATATATATATATATGTATGTATATATATGTATGTATATATATGACATATAGAGAGATTGAATTACAAAAAAAGCAAAAGACCCGATAATCCCACAGGGGTCGGTAAGTTTGCTTCAGCAATGAATCTAAGGCTGAGTAAAGTTAAGTCACTTTGGAGTTCATAAATGTAACCTTGAGTATAGGATATTAACTACCAAAAAAAAAAAAAAAAGAGTCTTCAGTCTTAGAATCTTAAAATGCTTACAACACCTGTTTAGTACCTGACACCTAACACAGTAGACCAGTTTCTACTTTTAAATGCACCACCATCAACATTTTCCATTTAACCAGCAGGTGTCCACGCAGGACACACACTAAATAGTTTGCATGTTCTTTTAATCTCCCCAACAACAACCCAATTAAGAAGAAACATCTCCACTCTAAAGGTAAAGAAACCACAGCTCAAGCAAATAATAGCAGCTTAAATGGCCAAGAGGAAACCTACATTTGACCACACTGGTTCCCTGAGGTGCTCCTACTGAGTTTGGAAACTGAGTCCCATCACTCTCACTGGCTCAGTCATTTACACCCCCATCCTTTCCTGTAAAAGGAGGCAATGGGCATGACATGGGCTGTGTGTGCGGAATCTCCTGAGAGGATCAATGCTACTCTTAAAGCTGGGAATCTTTATGACGGGGTGAGAAGTACTAGACCCAGTCCGCAGCCTCTTGGGATGCAGTTTCTGCCTCTGGATTTTAGGATAGGACACAGTATCCCTTACGGTGGGTCTGACCGGCTACTCTGTGCAACAGCCTCTGTGGACTTTTTAGAAGGCATCAAGACTCTTAGTCTCAGGAGAGCCTGTAGCAGCTGTAATAGCAGAAGCCCAGCAGCCATGACATGTTTTAGCAGGCCCAAGGCTGCTCGCCTTGATGACAACAGAGATTCCTGGCTAAAGGCACAATTTGAAATCTCCATCCCCAGGACATTTCTTGCCCCAGTAATTCCCCCATTACAATGTCTGCTTGAACATGTATGTCCAGGAAGCCAGTCTGTCCCGTCTCTGATACAGAGAGAATGCAGAGGGGAAAGGATGCGTTCCCTCTGTTGGCCCATAATCACTTCTGTACTAACAAGTTTCAAATCCTTCACAGTGTTTTGAGATGTGAAATGTCATTCACTGAGTTGACAAAAACCAACTTTCATTTCAGAGTTACAGCTTACCAACCATTATTTTTGAGAGACAGCAGAAGCTGGCCAGACCTGCAGACTCAGACCCCCCACCCTGCCTGGGATCATCCCACCCCCAGTAGATTTTTCTGCTTCACCTAGCAGGTGTTGCCAGAAAAAAATGTGACCTTAATATTCTCCAGTCCACAATATGCACAAAATCCAAAGTTGTTAAATGGCTGAAATCGGAGTTTTAAATCACACTGGCCTCTCCTTTCCCCTTGGCCGCACTCTGCTCTCTCTGGTCCGTTGGTCCTGGAAAGACCTGGGTTCAACTCAAGGCCTGGGTGGGGAGGGACCTTTTGTTGTCACTTCGGGAGTAGGGATCAAGAATGCATTCCCACTGCGATTGAAGCCACTAAGCTCCGGAAAACCTTCCCCAGTCAAAAGAGCTGGGTCAAGTGGGAGCCCACACTAAAAAAGAGAGAGCAGGTCACTTTCTCCTGGAAGAAGGGCTGGTAGGGGATGGTCACTTCCACACATTCCTTGCTAAGTCCCAGCTCAGATGGGGCACTAAGCTCTAACTCCTGGGCCAGCTCTGGGGCCGGAGGGCTCTAGGGTGTTGCGGAGCGATCAGAGAGCTGGGAGGGGGAGCTAGCACGCCACTCAAAAAAGCTTGTTTTCACAGCAGATCTGGGTCCTGCGAACAGGTGCTTTTAAAAGAGCATGTGAAAGTGTCCACTACCGGACAGCCCATGTTGCATGGAAAGTCACGAAGGACAGTGGAAAGTGGCTTCCCAACTTCCTGGGGCGCGCGAGCCAGGAAGAGACTGAGAGATCGGCGAGTTTGAGAAAGGCCTGGATCTCCCTAGGAGACTTCCCGCAGCCCTACATCCCACCACTGTCCCTGGCGCACACGTGAGGCTCAGCAAACCGTGCCACCTGCCGGGGTCCCTGCAAAACGAGCCGGGAGAGAACCGCGAAAGCACTCCGAAAGCGGGGGAGGGGGCCGGAGTCCGCCGGCCGGCTCTCCTCGCTCCCCGGACGCGCAGAGCGCGGAGGGCGCAGCGGCCCGGGTCCCGCAAGTCCTGGGCCGGAGAAGAGCGAGCGGGCAGGGCAGGGCTGGCTCGAGCACGGCTGGCCCGAGCACGGCTGGCCCGTGGACCGGCTCTGGGCACGCGGGACCGGCAGCAGCAGGGCGCGCCCTCGCTCCCCCTGGCGCGGCGCGGCAGCCCGGTGGGGGTGGGAAGAGTCGGGAAACTCACAGCCGCCTGTCCTCCGGCTTCAGGGGCCTGTGCATGGCGAGGGAGAAGCCGAAGAGGCTCCCGGGATCCCCCGATTTCCGGATCACGCTGCCCTCGCGGGTGTCCAGGTTGAAGGCTGCGCCCGGCCGGGCCAGAAGCCCCGCGGACAGGTAGAGCAGGCACAGCCGCCCGGCGACCGCCATGGGAGCGCGCGGCAGGAAGGGCGCGAGGAGCTGCTGCGGCCGCCGTGCGCGCGGGCTCGGGGCCGGGGCCGGGCTGCCCGGCGCGCCGCTGCGGCCACTTCGCCTCGGTCGCCCCTGCGCGGCCCCACCCCCGGCCGGCTCGCGCTCTCTGTCCGGCCGCTCCCCCACGCCCGCGGCTCACAGCAGTTCAATGAGCCCGTTGTTCTCTGGAGACTTGCAGGCGTTTTATCAAGTGACGAGGGCGCCCGGCCCGCCCCGCCCCGCCCCGCCCCGCCCCGCCCCGCCCCGCCGAGGCCCCGCCCACCACGGGCACCTTCCCCGCTGGCCCCGCCCCGCAGCGACGCGGCCGCCGCCGCCGCCCTCCCACCTGCCCGGAAGCGCCCCCTGCGCCCCGGAGCCCGGGAAGGTTAGCCCGGTCCCCTCTACCTGTCACCGAAGTGCGGGCGGAAGCCGGCAGTTCTCTCGGAGCCGTGACGCCCACGTGCGAAGACGTACTTGGCTCATCCGTCCTCCGGAGGTTCAAGTCGCGCCTAACCGAGCCTAGATCTTGGGGACCGACTGATGCTGCGGACTTGCCGGCTCCCCAGGGACCCAAGCATTGAAAGCGTTGCATTAGCACGCAGGTCCGTAGAGCTGTACTACTTAAAAATACTCGTCTGCCTCGTTCAATCCTAGGAGGTGAGGATTCTCTTTACAAGTGAGAAAAAACTGAAATTCAGCCTTTCTGGGAAGAAAACCCCTAGGTAGGAAACGCTGAATTCTTTGATGCACGACCCTGGAGTTCAGCCATTGTACATCTTTCTTACCCCCAATTTCCTCGTCTAGCTAGGAGAACTGACTACAGACAGCTCTGAAGTGCGAGTGAGTGACCTGAAGGCTTGTGCCTGCCGAGCATAGGGTGAGGCTTCCAGGAAGGTGTTGGCTTTTGAGACATCCTTATTTTAGGATTTAAAAAAAAAAAAAAAAAAAAACTTGTTTCAGAGACACTGGGAACTTGGCCTAGAAAAAAGAAATTTACATTTTATTGCCCCATTTTTATTAACCTCTTGACATATAGCATTTTTTCCCCATTATGAATGTAGACAGTAAACCACAAAAGGCAGGAGAATACGTATCAATAATCCTCTGGTCAGTAGAAAATATTGTTTTCTACAGGACATTTGGTTGTTGCAAATGTCTCAAATTACAGTTCTTATTAGGTAGTGTCTCTGCTAGATCTTGTAAGTCAATAAAGAAGCAATATATTACTACAGCAAAAAAAAAGTTAACTTTTAACATTTCAATATAATCAATTTTCTTCTTAAACACATGTATGTTATGCACCGGGTCTTGGTTTTCAGTAATTTTCTGAAGGGGCTTTGTTCTACTCTGCTTCCTGTTGCTGTAATAAAATATTCTGACCAAAACCAACCTGAGGAGGAAAGGGTTTATTTCATCTTACATTTTCAGGTAATAGTCCATCACTGAGGGAACTTGGGACAGGAACCTGGAGCAGAGACCGTGGAGGAAAGCTGCTTACTGGTGTGTTCCCTCTGGCTGTGTTGAGCCAGCTCCCTTATACAAGCCAGAATCACTTGCCCAGTACAGGGTCACACTCACGGTGGGCTGGGCACTTCTGAAGCAAGATAGGGGCCTTTCTTTGGAAAGTAACATCCGGGGCATTGGGAATAGATGCAGGGTGCATCCCAGGGTAGACCCAAAGCATCGTTATGCATCTGTACCTAGAGAACAAACAGAGCCACTCAGAAAAGCTGTTCAAACGCCATCTGGGGTGCTCACAGGGGACATCAGCTGCCAGAATGAGTCCCCCAGCAAATGTGTCACTTTTCCACCAGTGACTCCACTCAAATCTACAGTGGGTTGTAATGGATCCAGATGCAGATGATCTTGAAAATCACACAGTTTGAACAAACACATCTGGATAAGGTTGAGAAACTGTTGGCAATGACCATCTAGTAAAGAAAGAAATACCAGCAGTGTGGTTTTAATGCAGGTTAGCCTCAGCCTTTCCCTTTCTTTCATGTTTATCACATACTATCCCAGAGAGACAGGGTCTAGTTAACAATGGTTGAGCAAAACGAATCTCACGGCAAGGTCGTTCTCAGCCAGGAGCCAGTGACGTGGCTGCCATGTTGATGAAATACGTCTGAACTGGTTACAAAGCTGTTGCTCTGAACTCCCCAAGTCCAGCAGCTCCATCCTGCACATGTGACTGGGGCCAGTCAGGTTCCATTCAACCTCAAGCCCTGGCATTGCAACTGCTCCCTCTGATTGGTCATGCCCAAGTCACGCTGGCCATTGGCAATTCTGAACATCACCCCTTTTTCTAAGACTAAGTCTAGTCTGTGGAGCATTCATCACTTTCTTCCTTAGACACATTTGGCAAGTGATGTATGAATGATCATTGTGCTTGATTTCAAACACCGATTCTCCTCAAGTTGACGTTTAAATTACATTAAACATCAGAAATGCATAGTGCTATGGAATCGAGTGATACTTGTAGAGATGAAACACAGTGTAAAGAAAAAGTACGAGAGACTTGTTCTGAAGTATGCCCCTGTCAGATGAGAAACTTATCAGCCATATGCCTACCTTCCACCTGTCCCCTGCCTAGGACACCAAACACACCTGCTGTTGAGTCAAACTCTCAGACTCCTCTCTGAATCTCTATGAAGATTGATTGTCAATGCTTCCTATGGAAACCACAAGAACTCTTCATTCTCTTGACTCTACCTCCAAGTGCTTCAGGTACAGATATGTGTCTGTGCCACTATAACCACGTTTTCGGTCAGAGTTTGAGACTTAGTTATTATTTCCGTGGGAAGACAGAGTTGGATAGTTTACAGAAGTATGTTATAAAGTAGAGGTTGAAAGTTTGGATGGTTGTTCTGCACCTCCTGAGGATATTGCAGCCTCTGGACCCAAAGGAATAAAAGTACCGAGACCATTAAAAATTATGAGGTAAAAGCCTAGGGAGAGAAGCACACAGTTTTAGTAGGAAAAAGTTGAGACAGGAAGGTACTTGTCTGCCACTGGTTGCTAGTTGATGTAAGAGTGCCCAGCCCACTGTGGGTGTTACCATTCCCTAGGCAGTTAGTTCATCTTATAAGAGAGTTGGCTGAGTAAAGAGACAGAAACAGAAAGAGATAGACAGAGGTTGATGTCTGGTGGTGGGAGGGGGGTGAGAATGCAAACCTGGTGATAAAGGTTTACTAACCATTTTGTGTGTGTGTGTGTGTGTGTGTGTGTGTGTGTGTGTGTGTATACATTTCAACAGAAAACAAGACATGCACGTTGCAAGAAGGAGCTCTGTAAAGCTAGTTACCTGGAAAAAGTACTTTGCTCAAATGAAGACTCAGAAAAAAAATGGGTATGGTGGTACACACCTATAATCCCAGCACTCAAGAGGCTGAGGGAAGAGGATTCCCATGAGTTGGAGGCCAGCCTGGGCTACATAGCATAAGCCTATCTCAACTCCCTCTCACTCCCCAAAAAGGCTTAGAAAGCAAAAAGAAACGTGAGACTCTAATTGTAATATCTCAGAAGAAACTTTTACAAACTGAAGCTTTTCACTGGAAAGGCAGTGAGCATTATGGGTAGAGATGTTCACTCAAATGAGAACTTTGGAATTCTTAGTTTTAGCCATATACTCTACAGCCAGCTTCACCTGGGCTAAGGCTTTCCTGTGTGACAGCATTCAGGAGCTAGGAATTTTGACCCATATTATAGCATAGTGAGTGAAAAATAGACATTAAACTGTTTCAAATAAAGCTATTTTCAATGATAGATGTTTGTTTGTGGAAAAGACAGTTTTCCCATAATGCCCTTTTCCTCTTTATATAAGTCATTGGAGGTATTCTCTTCCATACTGAATTGTAATTTTTTAAGTTGTTTTATTTGTTATAAATCACAGCGTATCTTACTGGGGCAAACATCTCTTGGGCTGACGTCAGAAGAATCCCAACTGCCAGCTGACCCTTATTTTAACACCCACATCTATTTTAAAGTACATTGCATTTGAATATTTCTAATTCACTTACAATGAGGTCATTAAAATGTTGCAGACTGCAGAGTATTTCATGGTGCCATTTTAGGGAGAGATTTTTTTTTTTTCCTCCAGAGAATCTTTCTAAGCCAGGAAGCCACATTTTGCCAGCCAGGAACAAATTTAAACCTTAAATGGATTACGTTCAACCTAACAGTAAGCTCCCAACTCTGAGACGAGATCTCCACTTGGTAAACTTGGTTCTCTAGTCCAGGCAGTGGTAGAAAGAAACACATCATGGAGTCTTGAAAAGCCAAGAATGAGTTATTTTTAAATTAATTCATTGAAGGGAAAAATTACTTGCTGTGTTAGTCAGACTTTTGTCTCTGTGGCAAACTGAACAAACAGCATAAGAAAAGAAGGATTTAACTTGGCTCACTGTTCAGAGGCTTCGGTCCACGGTCTGTTGGCTCCATTGTTTCCAGGCTGTGATGAAGGAGAGCATCATGGTGGAAGGGTGTGGGGAGCAGAGCTTTTGACTTCATGACTACCAGGAAGTGGGGCAAGGAAGGGTCTAGAACAAGAAGTAGCCCCAAGGACCAGTCCCCAGTGGCCTACTTCTTCTGAGTAGGCCCCATCCCCACAGGATTCCATCACCTCCAGATAACTCTATCAAGTTATGAATCCATCATGGATTAACCCAGTGACTAAGTCAGAGCCTCGGGACCCTTCCCCTCTCAGTGACTGAATCAGCTGGGAACAAGGCTTTGAACACGTGGGCCTCTGAGTTAGTTACGGTCAGATGCAAGCCAACACTTGCTTTCTACATAAACGTGCTCTGTGAAGAAAAGAAAAGACAAATCGGTTTTGAGTTAAGTCTTAAGCAGTCTCCGTGTTGTGTGTTAGTCCAGGAAGGCAGCTTAGGTTCACCCACTGCCCACTTGAGATGAGAGCCTGCAATAAATGACTCCCCTAGTTCTCGATTTTCTTCTCTTTAAAAAAAAAATGTTTAATTTTACTTTATATTTATTTAAGTGTGTGTATGTGCATTGTATGTGTGGCGGTGCCTGTGTAGTCCAGAAGAGTGCGTCAGATCTCCTGGAACTGGAGTTACAGGCAGTTGTGAGCCACCTGGTGTGGGTGCTGGGACCCAACCCCAATCTTCTGCAAGAGCAGGAAATGCTCCTAACCCTGCCCCATCACTCCAGCCTGCTAGGATTCAGGATTCCAATCTGTAAAATGTTCAGGATTCTTCCCTTACCAGATTGTGAAAGAATTAAATGAATGGGAGATGTGTAGCCCAATACCTACCTACTCTTAAATACTCACTGAATAAACCAGTAGCTGCAAAAACCGGAGCAAAAAGACCCTAGAAAACAAAATGAGATACTTCAGGTCGCAGACATTAAACACAGAGAATATAGAAACGAGACCACTTAGACCCACATTTACTTTCTCTAAGTGGACTGCAGAAACCGTTCACTGTGGTTAGAGCTTGCAGACAGACCCCGTCACACCATCGTTTCTCAGTGCCTGAGGTTGAGTAGCAACAAGACACAGTGAACTTGGCATTGTAGCTGCAGAAGAGACAAACAGCTGAGGGCACCAGCTGGCTAGGAGGCCTGGTGGGAGAAAGGGGTGAAAGCAGAAGGGCTTTTCTAAGTACTTCTTGAATCTTCCTCTTTTCACAATTTGGCCGGAGGAAGAGTTTATGTGATACGTGGTCGCCGCCAACTGAAAAACCATCGCTGTTTTCTTTGGAGACTTGTGTTATTAATACATATTGCTGTGAGTATCGAGGAAGCTTATGCTACTAAAAGAACATGCTATTGGGAAGGGAAGTCAGACCTGACACCTTAACGTGTCTTCGAAAATCTTTGAATCTGAAGCTGGGCATAATGACACAGGCCTCAAAATCCTAGTGCTCTTGTGGTGGAGACAGGAGGAACAGGAGATCAAAAGGCCTGCCTCAGTTCATAGCATGAGGCCACTTGGGCTACACGAAACCTTGTCTCAAAAACAGAAATATTAAAAAAATTAATGAATCTGGAAAGCAAAGCCCTGGCTTGTGAACAATTGAGCGCTCAGTAGGTATTTGATGATCTCTTCTGCAGGCTCGTTAGCAAAACATTGAAAGACAGCTCAATGAATTCTGTAATGTGAACTACATAGAACAAATAACAAAGAGGGAAGAATGCAGAGAGTTGAACCACTGACTAGCTAAGAATGTCCCTGTAACAATAGCTTTGCTGTCCTAGACCACATGACCAAAAGCAAAGGGCCAAACGTTTCTATATTAGACGGTGCATTTCTGGGCATTCCCTGGTGACAAAGGAGGGAACTTGGCTCATCGATGTTTATATCATATTTTAGCTTCAAAAATCTGTAGAAGTCAGGGTGTGGTGGTGCATGCCTGTAATCCTAGCTCTTAGAAGGAAGAGGCAGGGGGATCAGGAATTCAAGGTCATCCTCGGCTGTATAACAAGGCAGCCTAGGCTATGTGAGGGGTCTCAAGCAAAACAACACACAAATCTATAGAAACCCTGAAACTGGTACATCTCCACAAGGCAAAAAACAAACAAACAAACAAACAAAAACAAAACAAAAAAAAAAACCCCTGTGTCCTCAGTTTATGCCTAGAGACTTTGAAACTGGAACTTTTGTTCAAAGAGACTGCCTGGATCTGACCAAATTAAGAACCAGGATTTCCTGACTTCTGGTTTCATAATCCAGACCACTCCCTCAGGCCCCTCTTCAGCCTTGGCAGGCAAAGAGTCCACAGAGACCCTATTTCCTGCTTCTAAACAAGGCGATGTACCCGCTTCCCAAGTGTGATCTTGATCCAGTGTGTTTTCTGACAGGAAAAAAAGCTACCAGCAGCATGTTAAACTGGGAAGTTTGTATATAAACGAGAAGGATATAAACTCAGAAAGCCCATCCTAGAACTCCCAGGGAACTTTTCAGCCTAGGACCCCCCCTAAGAAAGAAAACCTCCACCCCCACTGTTCTAGAACTTTACCTTCCTCAAGTAACCACCCCACCCCTGGTGGCCATTGGGTTGCAGAAACCGTTGGATACATGACTCATCTGTTGAAATGGGAGTGAAGTAAATGGAGACAGAGAATTACCTCTTTAAGTTTGAAGAGCTTTTAGAATTTCCTTATTTACTGCAAGTACCCAGAATGCCATCTGTTTCTCTGAGCTTCTGTAAGGTGCTGGCTACAGTAAGCTAAGGAGAGCTTTGCTTGTTATAAACGATTTCGATCTGGGTTTGTTTTGCTTAGTGTTTTGAGACAGGTTCGCACTGTATAACGAGGATTGCTCTTGAATTTATGATCTTCCCGAACCTTCCCAGTGCCGGGATTACAGGAATGTTGTCACCAGGCTCAGGCTTCATCATATTTTTAAAATAATTGAAATGCAGGAAACAGTGTTATGTATATTTTATAAATACATTCCAAAATTCAAGTAGTTTCAACATACCATATACATATGTATTTGGTGTGTGTGTGTGTGTGTGTGTGTGTGTGTGTGTGTGCGCGCGCCAGTCCACTTCTACCCAGGATAAAGGGGAGGGTCCACAGTAAGTAGGCATCCTGCTGTCATCTATCCAGACTCACCATTCCTAGGCAGGTCTTCACTGTATAGACCTTGATACCTCTTATCGAGTGGTGTGACTTCTCTATTTATGTGGCTCCGTGCTACAAAGCTGTCAAGTTTCTTGAGAAGAGGCACCACTTAAGATCGTTTTTGTATCCACAGGGCCAAACACTGGGCCTGCCACACGGAATTTACATATAAGAATGAGTGACCGCAAGACAGGCTTGATGCCCAGCGGCTCCAAAGCGCTGCCTCTGAAAGCCTGATAGCCTGAGTTTTTGGAACCTGGAACCCAGAGAGAGGAGGAAGGGAAAAACTGGCTCCCCAAAGCTGTCTTCTGGCCTCCACACACATTCTGTGGCAGGAGTGTACCCCCACACGTCATGCGTGCACACACATAACAGCAAACAAGACTTTAAAAAAAAGAGAGTGACTACGGTCATTTTTATGCTAAGATTCCTTTGAAGTTGGTGGTGGGGGTTGTTGTCTGTTTGTTTTAGGAAATGCATCACCATTGTATCATATGCTTAAAATGGAACACAACCAACAGGGCACTGTATCCAAAGGGCACAGCCTCCCTCCCAGGTCACTAATTCACCAAGTGGAAAGCCCCTGCATCAAGTCAGCCAATTAGCTAGGCACCATTAGGGACTTAGTTCTCTGAAGCTATAATCCAGCCAGCAATTTAAAGATGCCCAGGAAAAGGGTGGGAATGGACCTCATTATCTGGAGTGGAAATTCTTAGCACAGAAGTTTGGAGAGTTTGGAGGGTAGAGAGGGTGAAGGTACATTAGAAAGGGCCACACATCTGCAAGTCCAGAAGGCCGTTGAACAAAGCAACAGGATCTTGGGGGTGGGGGTGGGGGGCATTGTTTCGATCTGGAGTCTGCTGTGCCAGAGTGCTCATGAAGCTGCCAACTCCTGTGCAAATCTCTTATTCTTTCCTCACCAACAGAAGAGAGTGGCTGCAGACATGGAGACACAATGTAGGGAGGAAATGGTCGAAATGATGGGGTCCCTAGACATCACCTCACTGGTCACCTTACCCGACAGTAAATAACCCGGCCTGTCCCGGCACCCTGCCTGGTCCCCATCACAACTGCACAGGCCTAAATGGAAGGAAGCTCGGAAAGGGTTCCTGGGAGAAGACTTGAGTCTCAGAGCAGTGTGGCTGGTGTCTGTGAACTTGACGGACACTACAGACGGGGACTTTCTGTTGCAGTGTGTCACTGAAGGAAAGGGACTTTCCTTCACACTTGCAGTGTGCTATGATGGTGTTCAAAGCCATAGTGTACACAGGATTCTGGGAACCCACGCCAAGAGTGAAGTAGTATGGTCGCAGGAACGAGATGGTGGGCCATGAGGAAGAGAGAGACAAGGGCATGTAGAACGTTAGTCCTGGAGTTTAATCCTGACCCAATTTTCTCAGTGCACTTAAGGCTGATAGTAACAATTCCAAGTAAGTGTTATCTATTAGAAAGCTGTGTGGTTACTCTGAGTCATGTATTAATCTTATTGGATCTTGCAAATGTTACTAAATATTATTAAGTGCTTAGTGTTTATCGGGATTAAAAGCCACACTGTCTGGAGAGGGGCCCCAGCAGAGCCAAATTTAGAGCTTTTGTTCTCAGAGAAACTTAAACCAAGCCTGGCAAGGAATATAGAATCTCTTGAATAAGGAACATGCCTTTTTCCCTTGGGGCTATGTAAAGGATTCTTAAGAATTTCCTTCTATCTTTTTCCCATTAATGGGTAAGAGATTTGAAAAATACTGAAGTCTTTTTTTCTCAGGCCACAAGAAGACATTTATAGCAATCGGGTTTTATAGAGATGATATTTAATTATTTATTCTTTTTCTGAGTTGGGCCTACCTCTCTTTTTTTTAACCTGAACTGGCCTTGGTGATTTTCTTGACCAGTAAAAGTGAACAAGGAGATTTTCTTTTTCTTTTTTCTTTCTTTCTTTCTTTCTTTCTTAAGTTTTTTTGAGCTAGAGTTTCTCTGTGTAGTCCTTCCTGGCTGTTCTGGAACTCACTCTGTAGACCAGGCTGGCCTCCAATTTAGATATCTATCTGCCTTTGCCTCCTGAGTGCTGGGATTAGAGGTGTGTACCACCACTGCCTGACTGTTTTTGTTTTTCAAGACAGGGTCTCACTATGTCACTCTGGCTGTCCTGTAACTCACTATGTAGACCAGGCTGACCTTGAACTCACAAAGATCTGCCTGCCTCTGCTTCCTGAGTGCTGGGATTAAAAGCGTGCACCACCACCCCTACTTTGTGGAGATTTTTCATGGCTACAATGTAAAGGGCTTTATAACTTAACTTCCAGGACTCCTGGAACATTGCTTCTTATATGTGGAACCACCATCTAGGGGGTCCACTTCCCATGGTTGAGTGGATGTGAACCATACTGAAAGGGAGAGGCCCCTTGAGCAGCCGGCCACTTGGTCATGCTAGGACCCTGGCAGTAGAGCTATCTTGGACCCCACAAGCTTGCCTATCTACCAGCTAAATAACACTGAGTAACCATGTGTGACATTAAATGGAGCAGAAGAATTACCCAGCCAAACCCTATCTGAATCAGACCCACAGAATTATGAATATTAATAAAATAATTGTTTCAAGTCACCAATTTCCAGGGCAGTTTGTGACGAAGCAGTAGGTAACTAAAACAGATGAAGTACAGTATCCCTGAGAGGGGCTTCTCCTTGTGCAAGGGTATCAGCCTCTACTCTATTGGTCAATTCCTCTTCCATATTCACAGAAGAATTAATTCCACAGTGCTAAGTTATAGTAGATTGAGTTATTGAACTATGCTTATGAACTTTGAACTATGAACTATGAACTTTACTGGTAAAAAGTGATTAGAAAGAGTTCAGGGGTGATGATTCCATGGCTACATGACTGATAGACCCAAAGCCCACACCAATGGGGTAGATTTTTGTTCAATTTCCCTCAGTCTTAGCTTAGGGTCAAGTGAGAGAGCTGGGTCAAATGCAACTGTGTGCCTCATTGAATGGTTATTGTAGAAGTTTATTTTTAGTTATGTATAAAATAATTGTTTTGTGCAGTGTTGGGGGAGGGGCTGCCTAGGCCTTGGCGTTTTATGTCGTCTGCAGGTGCAGGTGTTGGCTTTATGTTAATCCCTCATAATCTGCAATTGCTATCAATAGAACATCTGAGGAGTTCTGTATCAGTAAAAACACCTGAGCTCAGACGCTCAGGGTTCTACTGTCCACTGTGGCACCTGCCACGTTGGTGGTTCCCTCTGCTGAGGTCTGGCAGAGTTTACACATTTGAGAATGCCTCCTTGTTGTCCTTCGTGAGCTGCCGCAGTAACGCGCAGCTACAGTTGATGATGGCTTCCACAGACCCGCAGAGTGCTACCCAACCCACTTCATTTTCCGAGTTCTTTCTTGTCCTTAGTTGCACCCACATCAAACACAGTTATGACCACAGGCTGGGGAAATGGCTCAGCCAGTAAAGCACTTGCTACTCAAGTGTGAAGACCAGAATTTGGATTCCCAGCACTCACATAAAATTCGAGTATTATGGATTGTATCTGTTGCCCCGGTACCAAAGCAATCTGGAGACAGGTGGATCCCGTAAGTCCATTACCCAGGCAGCCTAGCTAATGGTCCAGTGAAAAGCTTGTGTCAACAATTAAGATGGACAAACTGGGCATGGTGGCACATACTCTTAATCCCAGCACTTATGAGACAAAGTCAAGGGGATCTCTGTGAGTTCAAGGCCAGCCTGGTCTACTTTGTGAGTTCCAGGACAGCCAGCCAAAGAAAAACAATGTCAAACTCCACATGCATTCGCATACATGTGCACCCACACAAACGCGGACATCCACCACACACACACAGACATACACACACACCTATGATTACAAACTATTACATTGCCATTGCAAACTTACTAGTAAGCAAGAAAGCAAATCCCCTAATGTCATTTCAGCAGCGAACCCTGGGATCCCAGCATGAGGCACCCTTCCGAAAAACTTCAATGATGCCCACAGAAGCCTCCCTCTTCGTTAATGGAATTACGTTTTCTCCTCTCCAGCTCTAGCTTCGTTTCATGAGAGGGTTTGCCACCTTCTGTGCCGTGAGCAGACAAGCTTATCGAATGAACTGTAAATCTAATCGGTTTGGCACAGGGGTTTCGTGGGAGCCACAGAGACAACAGCCGAAGTTGTGTTCGGCTTCGCTGACTCCAACTGATTCCCAGTTTGGTTCATTTGTGCAGAACAGTTGGAGACGCAAAGCCAAGCCCATTCATCTCCGAGAGCAGCTCTGGCGGAGGAAGGAGCTGTCAGTCCCCAGGAGATTTGCTGTCCAAGTTCCAACTTCAGCATTTTATTTATGAGGAGGCACCCCTTTAGGTTACTCAGCTTCCTTTTATCTCCCCAATATTCTGTATTTCTAAGGAGATCCTGGCAACCATTTTTGAAATCCGAATTATAAGGAGAAATGAACAGAGAATTTATCCAAATTCCTACGGCCCCTAAAATAGTGACGGAAGTACGATCCTCCATTGCATATTCATGAGGTGATGAGTTGGTTTTGGTTTGTTTGTTCTTATGTGTCCTACTCTGGATTATCTCTGAGTAATCAGAGTTCTGCTTCTCACTTACAGGCACCTACAAAAACACCCAGTTCAGAGTATGAGTTTCACCCTCAAGACTGGAAAGTTAAAGATCTGCGGTGCTGGAGTCCCTCTCGGTTCCAATCTCTTGAATCACACACGCTTAGCATCCAAATGGAAAAACGAATATTCACCGCAGCTCCATCAGGAATGCCAGTTTCCCATCAATCCCCGGTACCGGGCAATGCACTTGAGTGTTGTGTTAATTTATGGTATTTTCTGGCCCTGTGTGCCTTGTATTTTACACACTAGCTGAAGCCACAAGTGGAAGTGAGTGGGGCTGATAATATTTGCCTTGTCCTTTGTATTTCCGTGAGAAGGGGGAAAGTGCGCGTGCTTGAAATAAGCAGATGTGAAAACACTTCTCACTAATCAAAATGTTTACCACTAGTTCCAAGAGCTCTGCCTGAGCAGAGACAGTGAACCTGCTATGTGTCTTCCATGAGACAAATATAGTTAGTTTGACAGAACCAGGGAGCAGAACTTTTGCAGCGGAGCCCAAGATGATCACTAGACACACCTCATTTCATTGTTGAGTGGGCTGTTGACAGTTCATGAACTTGAATCCAAGAATTCATGCTGTATCTATTTTGGCACCGACTTTCCCACCAATAAACTAAACTGACGGCTTCAAGTCACTGTATCTGAAAGTAATGGGTGGGGGTGTGTGTACAAAGGAGGAAATCACTACAAGATTCAAAACAGTTGCTCTGTAAAATAGTTCTTATTCAATTAAGAACATTTTAACTGGAATAAATTAAATTAAGTCTCTACTACTCTGGAAGACAACGAAAACCATGCAATTGCTCTCAATCTGATCCCAGGCAGTTGAAAATATTCATAGCAGGAAAGTTACAAATATATACATGGAGTCAACAAAAATTATCAGTGTGATCCTGCGGAGACCTTGGCATAACAGCCGGTCTAATTTCTTCTCATAATAAAATTAGGGCCACGCAGATTGGTAGAAAGTGACACAGAAGGGATGGGGAGATGGCTCAGTTGACAAAGCACTTTCCTCACAAGCGTGAAGACCTGACTTCAGATCCCAAGAACCCACTTAAGAATCTGGGCATGGTGCCGTGCCCCTGCAATCCTTTCTAACACTTGGGAGGCAGAGACGGGAGGATCCCTGGAGCTTGCTGGTCAGCTGTTCTTGCCAATCTGGTTGGTTCCAGGTTCCATAAGAGGCCAGTTATGACAATACACACTAACATCTGTGGGATACTTTCTGCACAGCAGATACTGTCCCAAAGACTTTCCACTGTAAATTAGTGGATTCTTTAAATCTTCACAGTGTCCTATACTATACCCTGTACTCTTGGTGGCCTCATTAGAGAAGTGGGGAGCATCAGGGGTTTAACAGTCCCACAAGTCACACAGTTCAGAAGTACTGAAGGTCAAATGCAGCTACTGGTATAATTTGAAGGAAACTAAGTGGTCAGATCCTTGTTTCCCAACAATTGTTAGTCCAGAGAGACTTAGTGGTAGCCTTCTCTCCAGGATGAAGCAGGAAACAGAAACCTATACCAAAGCCTGTGTTTGTTTCAGGAGAAACTCAGACTACACCATGTCTCTCCACTCTCCCACACCCACCCCTGTATAGAAAGTTAGACTTTGGCATATCGTGCCATACATAAGATAGATACACGTAACTATCCACCTGCCTGAGTTATTCTATTTAATTAGTTCATTTGAGGATGACAAAGGAACTGCATAATACTCACTGCTTAAAATTTTTGATCTAGGGAACTGGAGATATGGCTTAGTGATTAAGAGCACTGGTGGCTCTTCCAGAGGATCCAGGTTCAATTCCCAGGACCTGCATGGCAGCTCACAACTGTCTGTAACTCCTGTTCTAGGGGATCTGATACCCTCACAACAATGCACGTAAAATACAATTAAATAAATTATTTAAAAACCTTTTTGACTTAGGAATTCTAGAGGTCAGGGAGACTTCATGCTACCAGAGACTGCAGAGATAACATAAAGCTCAGCCTTGTGTGTGTGTTGCCTTCAGGCCCCTAGACAGTGATGAGCAGATTCCAGACCAGTCAGTCCATCTCCTTCATCTGAGCAAATGACTCCCCCAGAAAATCCAATTAGGATGGAGGTAGCATGTCTACTTTCAGTGGCAACCCAAACCCCAGGACTCATTGGGTCCTGCAGTTGGCCTCCACCATGGACACATCTGTCCAGAAAACAGAAAGCTGGGGAGCAAATGCTCAGTGGAGGAGATGTAACTCATTGCCAGCATTTGGGCCTCCTTGCTAAGGCTGAAGTCTCTGCTGTCACAGGGCACAGTGACCCAGTTCCTTGCCCAATGTACCTATTTCACAATACTTTCCAACCCACAGGTTCAGATGAAAAGAAACATTAAAAACTGCCTTCCTAGCCAGGCAGTGGTGGCACCCACCTTTAATCCCAGCACTCAGGAGGCAGAGGCAGGTAGATCTCTGTGAGTTCGAGGCCAGCGTGGTCTACAGAGTGAATTCCAGGACAGCCAGAGAAACCCTGTCTCGAAACCCCACCCCCAAAAAAATCAGCCTTCCTGTTTGTAGACGGAAACTCTACCTGGGTTGTATTATCTGTTTCCTCTGGTTCCTCCTAACATCCGTCAACTCAAATCAAGTTATTTTAATGTGCCTTGAGTCTTATCTACTGATGGGATGAGCATGAATGAATCCAATTTAATTTTTTATACATGAATGAAATTACTCTAAAGGAAAACCAGGTTGCTTTGTAAGGTCTGTATCACATACTCATTATTAAACAAAGACATTCGGACAATAGGAGAATCTGAAACAGAAAGTGACATTTGCTGCCATGTCCAGTACCCCTCCCTTGAGAGAATCACTGTTAGCAGTGTAGGTTTACATCCTCCCTTTTGTACGTGTCACGACACGTGTATAAATATTTGGCTTTCCAACTTTGAGCAATGCCCAAAAGCTCCTTACTAGAGATCTTGAGTCAAACTTCTTTCTTACAGTGTAGTAAATCCCACTTTGGGGAACCTAAAAAGCACAAACTAAGTACAGGATTAGGATGAACTGGCTTTACTTCCGCTGTCCCAGATACGCAGGCAACTCAAATCCAATCATTTAAAAGCAGTACTTTAGCTTGTAGTAATGTTACTAATAAGAGCCATGGAAATGCTTTTCCGGTTCTTCTCTGCTGAGTTGCGGGAGAGCCTCAAGCACAGGGAAGCCGTGTAAATTTAGTACTCATTGTCATCTTCCTTAACACTCACAAATTGATTTTGCACAACCTCTCTGCCTCGTACGCTAGTGATTTCTTTTGGTTAGAATTGTAACTGTGGCTTAGGTGATGTTTTCCTGCTATTTAGGGAGGTGGCTAGAACTTAGTGTGATCTGGAAAAAACAACCTTTCCAGTCTCTCTATGACTAAGGCAAGTTCCCACCCAGATACCCGAGGGTTGTGCCTCCACATGCCACAGCTGAGGCAATGTATCCCCAGGTGCTATTTATCTGCAGGGCTCCACAGGCTCCCGAGGGACAGCTGTACTTGGGAAAGACTAGAAGCTTCTCGTGGTAAGCATTTGCCCCTTGTGGGCCTGTAATTAGAAGAGGCAACATCTTGCAAGCTGGGGCCTTGGCTCGCCTCATCTCCGATGATCAGTTTCTATTTAGACCCCTGTAGCTGAATAGGGCATGTGGCAGTGAGGAGTGGAGCACAAGTCCCAGTGACACTGGTCTCACTGGGGCCCGAGATACCGAGGAGTTTGGTCCTGATAAACAAGAAGGTGGGGGAGGGGGAAGGAAGGAAGGAAGGAAGGGATGGAGGGAGGGAGGGAGGAAGGAAGAAAGGAAGGGAGGGAGGAAGGGAAGGAGGGAGGAAGGGAGGGAGGGAGGGAGGGAGGAAGGGAGGGATCGAGGGAGGGAGGGAGGAAGAAAGGAAGGAAGGGAGGGAGGGAAGGAGGGAGGAAGAAAGGAAGGAAGGGAGGGAGGGAGGGAGGGAGGAAGGAAGAAAGGAGGGAGGAAGGGAGGGAGGGAGGGAGGGAGGAAGGAAGGGAGGGAGGGAGAGAGGAGAGAGAAAGAGAGAGAGAGAAAGAAAGAGAGAAAGAAAGAAAGAAAGAAAGAAAGAAAGAAAGAAAGAAAGAAAGAAAGAAAGAAAGAAAGAAAGAAAAGAAAGCAAAGACAAACAGATGGTTAGCAAAGGCTGGGCAGTTTCAGTTATTGTACCCAATTCACCATCTTGGGTACAACTTTGACCTCTAACCTGAATTCCATCACCACTCTCACTGTGCCCTGGAGTGCTGCTGTCTACCTCAATGGATGCACCTGCAGAACAGTGTCAGCAGTACCTGTCCCAACAGGAGGAGCAGTGCCAAGGATTGGTGCTGAAATACAGATCAAATCTCAAAGTCTCATTTGGAACAACTACAAAAGGTTCCCCAGTTTCTGCTACTATATTTAAACAAAAAAAAAAAAAAAAAAAAAAAAAAACCAAAAAACCAACCAACAGTTAGTACTTCAAATAAGGTAGGGTGGCATTTCTCAAACTGAGATGAATACATTCTGAATGAAAGAATGTAAACCTGGGGCTTTCCTCTGGATTGTGATCTAAGAAAAGTAATCCAAGCACGTTCTAGGCCATGGGGATGACCAGCTTGTAACCATATGCTGCCTGGAGTTCATTATCTGCATTTGTGTTTCAAAGGGAAATTGTGTTAGACCGTCGATGCCACATTGTATGCAGTGTTGTACGCCGGACATGCAAAATTGACAAGACAACTAACCCAGCAGATCAGTAGGTAAGAACAGAACATAACCATTGACAAGTAGGAAGAGTGCAGTAATGGCCCATCATATTCAGGATCAAAAGCATCAAGTCCCCAACTGAAACGCAAGAACACGCACCACTTCCTATTTGTTCAACTCCACGCCGGAAATTTAGATTTCACAGAGCGCCATCCGTCACAGTTATGTGTTGCTTATTTGAATTTACTGATCCTAAAATTATAAATATTTAAGATAAAGATATTATATCTAAGGGTCAAAGAACCAAGAGGTATGTAACTAATTTTATGTTTATATTTAAGTAACCTTATCCATAAAATATTTTGACTTGTTATGTGAGCTGATCAAATTTTTTTCATTAAAAGTATTCTACAAATTGACCAAATCTGAGAGACATTGAAGGTATTAGCCAGGATTTGACCTTATTAAATAGATGTTAGCTACTTAAAGGAACTTTCTTCCCAAGGAGCTGAACTAGAGGTACAACTCAGCAAATATTTTCTTTTATTAGTCTGTCTGTGTGTGGTTGTGCATGTGTATGTGTATGCATTCTGCATGTGTGTGGGCACACGAGTTTGAGAGCATGTGTATGTGCATGCATATGGAGACCCAGAACTGACTCCAGGAGTCATCTTGGACTCTTCCAGCTTCTTCTCTGAGGCGAAGTCTCTCCATCCCAGAGCTCACTGTATAGACACGGGTAGTCCAGCCAGCTTGTTCTGTGGACCCACTGCCTCCGCCTTGGAAGCTGTGAGGATAAGAAGGCTGCCAAGCCCACTCAGGATTTTACATGAGTTCTGGGGGTTTGAACTCAGGTCGTCACCCTTGCCAAGTGCTTTCGCCTCTAAGCCTTCTCCTCAGTCAGCTAAAATTTATTTGTAATTAGTAAACACACTAACACATTTCCTAGCGGGGTCGGCTGCAAACTAATTCAGCGGCTGAGCACTTTGGTTGGTTCCCACAAATCTCCCTGGCCACCATCCCTGATTACACCCATGGGCCTTCAGCATTCTCTCCTCTACTTCTGTGCCACATGTGTTCTGCTCTCCTCCCCACGCCTCTCCCTTGAAGACTATCTCCCCATACCTCATTGGCCTCTTTCTAGCTTCTTGGCCTCCACTCACATCACGCCCACATAAACACGCATGTATAACGATGAGAAGCTGGGATCTGCGTACGGGATAGACACACAGTATTTGCTTTTCTGAGTCTCCTTGGTGACTTTTAAGCAGAGATTTAAAGCTTGTAGATTTTCCTGATATCAGGTTTTTTTTTTAAATGCACGTTTTTCATGTATTCATTTACTTACTCATCAAGCATTAAGTACCTGCTGATTACGTTTCAGGCACCAGATGTTAATCTACTTCTGTAAGGATGTCCTGTTGAGAGGAGCTGGGGAGATGGCTCAGCAGTTAAGGGCACCGATTGCTCTTCCAAAGAACCTGTGCACTGGGCATGCATGTGGTACATAGACATACGTGCAGGCATCACACGCGTGCACATAGACATGAATAAATCTTTTAAAGAGAGGGGGAAAGAGAGAGAGAGAACACTAGGATATTGAAAATGAAGTAGTGTTATGGTGCATTTGAAAACCTGGGAACATCCAGTATTGGTTATTCTATTTTCTCAGCACTTCCTTAGATATGGATTTTTTTTTCCAGATGCATACTAGAATATTCTTGTTGTGTTTTATCTAAGATCTTATGGGCATTTTTATTAGTGCTAAAAATCCAGGCTTAGGTGGGCACTCAGGAGGTAGAGTCAGGAGGATCTCTGTGAAGTCCTGGTCGGCCAGTGTCACATAGTAAGACCCTGTGTGAAAGATAAGCCTTCCTCTTACAGTCCCCCGTGCACTGAAGAAAAGCAAAATGACAGAACAAATGAACAAAATAATTGCTTTCGCCTACCTGCAGGCTTAGCATATCTACTCCTTAGTCTTGGCCCTGCTTAGAGTGCTGAAACAAAAAATACTATAAACCAGGAGGCTTACAAACAACAGAAATTTCTTTTTCCAGAAGCTAGGAAAGTCAAGACCAGGGCATTAGCAGATTCAACATCTGGCGGGAACTTGGCACTTCCAGGCAGTGCCTTCTCACATAGTGGAAGGGACTGGTAGGCTCTCTGGGGTCTCTTTTGTAAGGCCACTCATCCTTTCTGTGAGGCTGGCACCTGTCAAATTGGGGCATATGCTTCGATGTAAAAATGACCGTAGCACTAAGATATAATGGAGTGTGTGTACGTGCATTCCTGCAGATGGATCTATAATTTTATAATATAGAAACAGTATTGATCTGCATAAGTATTGCATAACTCATCCCTACAGATGTGTATCCCTTCTAAACTGAGTTCTTGCAGTCCTTCTCGCTCAGATAGCATCAGTGGGCACAGGCATTCTAAATGATGTCATTTTTAAATGATGTCATTTCCTCAGAAAGTTTTTTTGCTCAGTTATTTCGGTAATATTTGCATTCAATTTGCTGATGTAACTTTTGTCATAATATAAGTCTGCGGAGTTATATAAGTATAACCAGTCGGAGTGTGCTCTGACTAGTAAAGCTGATACCTTGGAGTGGCACGCCTGCCTGTATCCCAGGACAGTCATTCTCATTTGACACACATGATTTCTCACTCCGTTGCTTCCCCTGGTTTAGACAATCTCCTCAGAGTCTTTTATTTTTTTAAAGAAAGAATTGTTTTATTTCCTTTAAATATACATATCACATAAAATAATACCGTTTTACAAAGCAGGAACGTACCTGGCTATCAAGCTTTATACTGTACTGGTTTCATCAGACGTCATGACTAACTTCTAGTTCAGTGACAACATTGAATGGCGTGGGCTGTGCCTACCTCCAAACAGGGGTAGGTCAGAAGGGAAAATCTGGTCAAACGCTTGGTTTTCGGAGCACGGGAACGTAGGCATTTCTGTTCCGTTTGTCACTGCTTTGGCCCAAGGAAATGAGTTGGATGACTGCCCTCCTTCTTTTCTTCAGAGATGCCATAGATTAATTTTAAAGGCTTCCTTTCATCTGCATAACAGAGTGAGTTCAGATAGCCTTTTAAGCTATTATCTGCATTTGAGAACTTTGTGCGGGGAAAGTCATGCCAGCCACACAAAGGGGGCCTGTTAGGAACCCTGAACAATGAGAGCTTGGCATTTTTTTCTCCTTCTGCCTCCAGAAAAGAACCAAAGCAACTATTTTATTGCATTTATGTATTTCATAAAAGAATGTGGGGTTATATTTATATGCCAGCAAATGCCCAAACGAAAGCGCTTGTTCATGGTAGCGGGGGAGGGATCCTATTAATACCTCGTTTCCATTGGGCTGCAGATAACTGTGTCCTCTCAGGCACTTAGACCGCACGCTTCTTTAAATGTAAGAAAAATAAGCTTGATTCTGTAGGTGGAGGGCATCAAGGAGGCAGATATTATAAACAATGCTCAACATATTTCACATATTGGCCAAAAGTGATGATGCATGCACAAATACTTTAAAAATTAAATTTTAAGAATTATTTTGCTCTTTCATGTAAATGCCTCTTGGTTACACTTTCTGTTTCCTCCCTTGACTTTATTGATTCTGGTTGAACATGATGCACATCCTTTGAATAGAAATTGCTTTAATTAAAAACCACCTGAGCCAGAGAGCCCTGGCACGGGAAGCCCTGCTCTCAGCTTAGCCGAGAGAGTAGTCTGTGGAAGGGTTCCATGTCCTGGTTGCCCTTCCAAAGGAGCTGCGGCTTTTCCAGGACAATCTCTCCTTTGAAGCCAACATGAAAACACATTAGTGCTCTTTTTTGGAACAAAGAAATATACATACATAGGAAATACAGACATTGTTTTACCAAAGCCTCATCTTCTACGCTGACGTAAGCTGCCTGGGAGTGAAAGCATCCCCTTCCGAGGGGAGGGTGGCTTGAGTCTGGTTTCTCCATCCTTACAACTTCTACTGAGTCTACTGCACCTGAGAAATAAGTGGAGGCCTGGACCCATTTCCTCCTTGCTTGAATTCAACCCAACCCTCCCTTTTGAACCAGCCAGGTTACAAGTACTCACCACGCCAGGGTAGGAATGGTTGCCAGGTAACTAGAGCTTGAACTGGGCCCCTTTATCTGTACTGCATGTGTTTAACCTGATTTATTGAAACTAATTCAGCCTAATTCCAAGTGAGGAGGATTCTCTGCTGTTGAGAGCACAGAGGAGAGTGTCAAACCCCCATCTTGTCCTACGAAGACAACCCCGAGGGCAGCCAAGGGTCTCTGGACTTCAGTCATCTGACACAGGTGGTGTATTTGAGGTTGCCTTCTGCCTGCCACTGTTGTAGCTAAGATGCCAGCTACATTCTGTCCCAAACGATCTCCCTACTCCTACAACTCAGGTGCAAGTATGCAGGCCTGCAGTGATCCTTCTAGCATCTTCCAGGGCACTCTCTAGTTTCTTCTCTCTTCTGGATCCTCTTCTTTGGATTCCGTGTCTGACTCTTCCCAGCCTATAGACCTGATACTGCCTTATCCCCAGTCTTGGACTAAACACCAGCCCCATTCACTTGTATCACACTCTGAGGTTTTGGATCAAAGTCTCCTTCCATCTCTAACAAAGACGCAACTCAGGATACAACAGGACTGTGGGATACAAGGGACACTCAGACTGTGTCCATTGACTCTGGGTTCGTTTTCCTAATCTTCACATCAGGAAGTCTAGTTGTGCTACTTAACTGTCTGGAACCCAAGGATATTTAAGGAACATCCAAGCCAAGTGTTGACAAAAGTCATGTGGCTTTAATTAACATTCAACAAGCCACGCTCTTCAGGAGATACAAACAAAAGGGCATGTAATAATCTTCCATCCAAAAGTCTTTTAAAGAGATGTAAGTTTGCAGATCTTTCTGTAGACTTAGTGAGCACCTACTGTACATGCCAAGCATTGGAGTAGGTGACTGGGAACAGATATTAATACAGGCACAGTCAGTTACCACAGGAACTTTACAGTGTAAAGAGGAAGTGAGACATATCCACAAATACAATGGGGCACTAAAAGATATGTGTGCTGGGGACAGCAGGGACCTGAGGATAAGCTTTGAAGGCACTGAGCACAGGGGTAGACCATCCCCTAAGCATTCCAGATGCTAGGAACAGAGCTGAAAAGAACCCTGTTTTCAAGCAGGATAGCAAAAAAGCCAACAGGTCCATGAAGAAAATGTGGCAATGACCAACAGGGGTTTATATGGGTGTAACAGGGCTCAGAGTGGGGGTTCAAAGCACAGGTGACATTAAGACTGCCCACTGCCCAACTAGACCTGATGCCAACAGTTCACACAGCCCCCTAAATGGCTGTACTGCCCCTAGGCCAGTGTGGGTGATGAGAGAGCTTCCTGTAGGAAGTGTGACCTGATTAGACACTTGAAGACAAGTGTAACCTGGCAAGACAAAGTCCTTTCAGAGAGAGATAGCAGCACAGAGGTACTTAGTGATTTGAAAGTCCAGGACACTTCCCAGGAACATGACATTTCCTGACCACACACCCCTAGGGAGCAACCAGGTCATCAGGGGTCTTCTCAGAAGCAGGCCCTACAGAAGTGACATGTGAAGGTGGGCACAGCTCAAAATAACACACACACACACACACACACACACACACACACACACACACACATACACACACACATACACACACACACATACACACACACACACACGTCCTGCTACTAACCAGTAGCCTGAGACATACCCTGAGTGATGCAAACCAATAAGGGAACCAAGGATGAAATGGGAAAGCAAGCCAAGGAAAGAGGACAAGAAATAAGAAAGTAGACTGTCTCAGGAAAGATTTCCTCCAGATTGAACCACAAAAACTGCCCCATAGTGTTCTCACGAGAGATGTATGAAGATGAGTTAATGAAACTGAGTGCCAGTGTGCCCAGGGCAGCATAACAACATAGTGGGAACTGGTGGTCCCCTTCTCTGATAGAGCTTGTCGCATTCCTGCCTTTCCTTCCTAGGAGAGGGCAGAATATGCAGGACAGGTACATGTGACTCTTTCCTACCTTTCCTGTGCCACCAGTGCAGGATGGTGACCCAGGCCTGCTGGAGCTCCCCTATTCCCTTCAGCCCTGTGATGCATTCACAGCAGAGCACATGGTTTGGACTCTACCGGTCAGTTGTCCTCAGGACCTCCTGGTGGAGTTGCTACAAAGGCATGCTCTTCTTTACCTAGCTTGCAAAGCAGGTCGATGTGTGCCCCATCAATTATTGTCTCAAGGGCTCCTGGAAAGCCCTGTTATTTTAGCTAATTCCCATTTTTGCTTGGGCTAAAGTCTGTCCCAAAGGTTCACATTAATTCAACAAAGCTTTGGCCACTAAAATAATGGTTTCAAGTGACAGGCATTCTATCAGTTACTAAAGACTTCCTTATATGGCCAGAGCCTATATATGCTGAACTCTCACAGATAGAAATATTGTAAGATGGGGCTAGTTAGCTTCCACAGAAAGCACTCAGTTTGGGCTTATTAAGGAATTTCTGGCACAGAGTTCATGCTAACAAAAACACTGAAAGAAAAAAAAAAGTGTCTCCCAGAAATATTTTACCTGAGCCAAAAACAATGCCCAATTTCTTCTTTTATTCTAGAAACATTTACGGAGCAAGTTCAGGCCAGGCACCTGCTTTGTACTCAGGAGAGACAAGGCAACATCCCTGTATGAAGAAACTCATGGTCCGAGGGGGACGACATGAATGCATCCCCTAGAGACTGTGAGGAGGAGATGCCAGGTGCCCAGGAAGCCCCTAGGCAGGCAAACAGCTGCCTTCGGGGAGTAGAAGGAGCAGCCCTTCCAAGTCGGGGAAGGACACATCTGCAGGCATGCCCAGCCATCATCCACTACACATACGAATTAAGGTGGGAGGGATTCCTGGAGCTTCAAAGCATTCACCCAGCCTGGGGCTGCAGAAAGGAATCCTGCGCTCCCTGAGTTTTGATCCTATCCTAGGCCCTGCCGCTTGCTCTGGGTCCTCTCAGTAGAGGGCACATCCCTTAGGTGGGTTCTGGGAATGGAACTCCAGTCATCAGAGCTGGTGGGAAGCGTCTGTATTCACTGAGTCATCTCGCCAGCCTCTGTTGCTCGTCTTGCGATATCAAGAAATTGTTTAACACGAAACAAAACCTCAGCATCGCTGCAGCCAAGGGGATTGAAGCCAGTGGTGATCTGAAAGCTATCACAATTTTTGTACTAACTGGAATCTTTCCAGAGAAATCTAAGTCCAGCTAGTGCGGGAACTGGAGAGAAAGTTCACCGGCAAGCAGATACTCTTTATTGCTCTGAGGAGATGTCTACCTAAGCCAATTTGAAAAAGTCATAGGAAAAAGAGGCAAAAATGCCCCAGCAGGCTCATCCTGATCACAGCACACATGACCCTGTCCTTGAGGAGTTAGTCTTCCCTAGTGAATTATGGGTAAGAGGATCCTTGTGAAATTGAACAACAGCCAGCTCATAAAGGTTGGTTTAGAGCCGAGCGGTGGTGGAGCACACCTCTAATCCCAGCACTTGGGAGGCAGAGGCAGGCAGATCTCTGAGTTTGAGGCCAGCCTGGTCTACAGAGTGAGCTCCAGAACAACCAGGGCTGTACAGAGGAACCTTGTCTTGAAAAAACAAAACAAAAACAAACAAACACTATGAAACAGAACTATGAAACAACTTTGCACACAAGGTTGAAATTGCTCTGGTGTGTGCAAGAAGCCCCAAAACAAGGACATCAGTTTTGAATTCCTGGAGTTTCAATCATAAACAGAGATGACTAAATAAAGTATCATTCACTGTTTAAAATTAAAAAAAAAAAAAAAAGACTACAAATAAAAAGGTTTTTTTAGGTACAAGAAAATGTTCTGTATATTTAACTAGATAAGTTTTCACGAATTGGTTTTTATTTGCATTTGATTTAGGGGAAGGTGGAGGGCTTCTTGGCATTCTCTGCCGTATATGGTGAACGCCACTTTGCTACTACGTGAAAAATTTAAAATGTTAACATTCGTGTGCTACATAGTGCATGTTAAAAAGACACAGCTTTGTTTTGCTAATACAATTTAAAAAGTTAAAAGGTATTTATACATACTCTACTTATTATGGAACTTAATTTTTTATTAAATATTTATAGGTAGTGAGCATGCAGTTTAAACAGTTTAATCATTGTAGGATTGCTTCAGCACAGAAGGCTTTGAAATTTTATTTGTGGGGGACGTTTAGGGGTGATCTGAGACCTAGGGCAGTGGAAACTCCCTAGAATCTATGAGGGTAACCCTGGCAAGGGCCCCTAGTAATGGGGGACAAAGAACCTGAACCAGGCAAGGCTTCCAGTGGTGGGGCTGGGACACCAGCACAGCCACAGAATCTTCAACCTATAACCTAACCTGCTGTGGGATCTGCTGGGAAGGGCAGAACCCAATACCAAGAGAGGGAGCCCAGGCCTGACACTGCAGGGCTGGCCAGGAACTGGAGACGGGATAGCCTGGAGACACTCCTAATGATATTCTACTATCTCATAGATGGGTGCCTAACCCAACCATCAGCAGAGAGGCTTCTACCAGCAGCTAAGGATAGCAGATGTAGAGGACCGAACATTGGGTGGAGCTTGGGGAACCCCAACGAAGAGCAGGAGGAGGGATTGTGGGGACCAGAAGTGTCTAGGACACTAGGAGAACAGGTCCCACAGAACAACTGACCAGGACTCTTGGGGGCTCACAGAGACTGAAGTGGCAGACACAGAGCCTGCAGGGTCCCCTACATCTGGCTTAGTGTTCTTGTAGAATACCTAAAAGTTGGAGTAGGGTGGTCTTTGGCCCTTTTACCTGCCCTTGGGACCCTTTTCCTCTTGCTGGGCTCCTTTACCCAGCCTTGATGTGGGGGCTCCAGCCTGGCCCTGATGGAGTGATAACCCTGGGAGGCCTGCTCTGTTCTGATGGGAAGGGGGTAGATTTGAGGGAGAGGGGAGATGGGGGGAGGTTGGGGGAGTGGAGGGAAGGGAAGATGGGGTCTGGATGTATTCTATGAGAGAAAAATATAAATTAAAAAAATTTATTTGTAAGACACAAAGCTAATTTAATTAAAATTGTTATGATTTCCAGCAACAAAAGTTAACTCCAGCTCTAAAGACGGAACCAAACGTTTTTCCCTCACTGCTATCTTAATACCTTTATGTTTTGACTCCTAGTGCTCTCGCTTTTCCTAGGAAACGGCTCCAAGTCTGTGATGTAGTACATGCAAGCCGCCATTAGACAGGCCTGCAGCCTGCTAAGAACTTCACGGTGTTGATTGCCAAGGGCATGAGAGTAAGTATGGTGCTGTTCTGTTCTGTTCTAAGTGAGAAGTACGCAGATGCCAACAGATGCTCCTTCACTTGCGACAGGGCTGTGTGCCAGTAAAATCACCCTTAAGTCGGGCCATCTTTAAGTCAAAATTGCATGCAATACACTTAGCTTACTTCTATGGAAGCATAATTTAGCCCCATCTTGTCTACAGTTGGACAAAATTCTCCCATATTTTGTCTATTTTATGATGTTTTGAGTATCTAATGTAATTTATTAAAGGCTGTATTAAAAGTGAAAATAGATCGCTATGGGTTTGCTCTCACACTGTCTCAGGGTTGAAGATCAGAACCATGGGCAGTTGAGCCTTGGAAGTCAGAGATTATCTGCTATTAAAATATACTGTGAGGGCTAGACAAATGGCTCAGCAGTTAGGAGTGCACACTGCCGTTTCAGAGGGCCCAGGCCAGTTCCCACCACCTCCGTCTGATGGCTCACAGCCACCTGTAACTCCAGCTCTCTTGGCATCCACAGGCACCTGCACACACCCACACACACATACATAATTAAAAATAGAATAATTTTAAAAATATACACTATACACATAAGTAAAACCTGTTCAGCCTACATATGTTACTTATAGGTATGTTTTCAGGGCCCACCATTTGGTTGTGTGTGTGTGTGTGTGTGTGTGTGTGTGTGTGTGTGTGGTGTGTGTGGTGTGTAACAACAATTAATTAAAAAGAGACCCTGAACTAGAAAGAAAGGAAGGTGGAAATGTGGGAGGGTTTGGAGGGAAGAAAGGAAAGAGCAAAATGATGTCATTATAATCTCAAAAATTAAAATAAATTATTAATAAATATATTATGGCACATGTCAATAGAGAGGTATACACAAATACCAATACCACGGAAGCAAGCTGTATATAAACCAGGTTTCTAGATCCCTTACATTCTAGAAGAATGTAGAAGCCCACATCATTGTAACACTGAGGGATGTTTTCAGACTATCAACACAAAGATCTACAGCCAAGTGCACAAGTGTGAAGAGGGGTGTTAGGAGACTTTCAGGAAGTGGGATTATCACACCCTTGAAAGATGTCTCTATTGCCCCTGGCATTCTAGTCCCCTGGAGTCAGATGGCAAAATCAATCACTGGTGCAACAGATTTCAGAGCCAGCTGGGAGTACTGGCTAGATTCCTTCTCTCTGGAATGGTCTGGGAGGAACATGGCCAGAGCCAAGCGTGTCTTCTAGTCAATCTACTGCCCTTCTAGTTGGTCCAGTAAGCAACTTCTGGGCTTGATTGGCCTATCACTTTCCCTACACCTGTGTCTTTTCCAGGTATGCTAAGAAAAATGACCTCTGGATTATACTGAGCCCAGGGAAAAACGGGCATAGAGACAGAGGACGACAGAAAATCTCCAATGAGCTGGGAAATAAATCCTCCATCTCACTAAGCCAAAGGGAAAGTCATTTCATATACCAAGCTTACACCTACGAGGCAGAGATTTCTTCCCAATTAGCCCTTTCTTCCTGCCAAATCTCCATGAAATAAAAGACTTCGCATCTGTGTAGGTTCAACTCATTTGGAAATTGACCTTTACTGTTCTTTCCATCACTGTAATTAGTTTCCTACATAGTGCTATTTGAAGGTTACTAAACTTCGCCAGTGAATAATTCGACGGCCTGTAAAAATGTTGTTAGAAGAAGGTAGGTTCCCAGTCAGGAGAAATTCGAGGCCCAGACAAGTCAAGTCGCCTAGTTGTCCCAGCTTACAGGTAGTGACCAACCTAAGATCTTGAAGATCAGAGCCAGACTCCGGATTCCTCGCTTGTCATAGACAGCTTAAGTATGCTATAGCTCTTTCCAGCCAAACATACGAAGAATGAAAGCAGTTTATACTTGTGTAGAGTTCCTGTGTGTTAACGAACTTCCAGGTCCCATCTTCTTTTGACAAAGCATGTGTCTGTCGGCCATCAGCTCAGCCCCTTATTGTAAGTTCCCTTGCACTCTGGGAAAGCCACCCAGTGACTTCGCCATGGGCTCATTCTACACCCACCTACCTGGCAGGATGCCTCACATATACTCACTGCAGGCAGAAGTTCTGCCTGGAAGCGGCCCAGGGCAGATCCTCCTGAGGGACATGGAGAGAATACCACCCAGAGAGCTCGAGAGGCTTCTGGAGCATCGCATCTGTTCTCTACCCTGGCAGGGACTATCACTGGAATTCGGCAAGAAGGCTGAGGGTAATTATTATTGCTCTGGGGCTGACAGCTGTTAAGGACTTGAGAGGGAGTGTCAGTTTTCCACAGGCAACTGCATTTCTGAGAAAAGGGCCTGAACGTGAAGGAAAAAATAACTAGCAGTTATTTCTCTTTCATGAGAACAAGCTGTTAAACCTGAAGTGGCAAGAGAGTTTGCAAACCCCTTGATCCCCCCCACTCTTGGCACATTCCACCCACCCTTGACTAAGAAGTGGGCCTGAACTATAAAATAAACAGTTGGTGGCTCTCCCCCTCCTCCAAAACACATGCTGAGAATCTTAGAGATTCCTTATCCACTGGGAGGAAGGAGCGAAGACGTAGATCTGAAAGATGAGGCCAACCCACTATAGCATGTGCTTGGATGCCCACCCAATCACTGTGTCTGGGGGTGCCAGCAGATACATGTACAGTGGCTGGTACTTCAGAAGAAATGAAAGAGGTGTCTGAACCAGCCCTGCCCATAAGGATCATATAATCTGGTCTTGGATCATATAATGGTCCAATATGGTCTGGACCATATTATCTGCCCTTGCTGGGCAGTGGTGGTGCACACTTTTAATCCCAGCACTCGGGAGGCAGAGGCAGGTGGATCTCTGTGAGTTCGAGGCCAGCCTGGTCTACAGAGTGAGTTCCAGGGCAGCCAGAGTTACAACAGAGAAACCCTGACTCGAAAAAACAAAAACAAAACAAACAAACAAAAAGGAACTAACCCCTTGGCAACAATTAAAACTTAAACAAGACAGAGCATCATAATTCAGAGATCACCATCTTAAGGCAGAGTGTTTGGAGCAGAGAGGCTGCTGAAGCTGGAACATTGTGCCCTGACTCTCCTCCACCCCAGCCTTCCCGCTCAGGCTGCCTCATCCTATATGAATGGCTCCTGAGAATCCACTATGGACCTCCTCATTGCCTAATGATGGACTTCTAGCTTAAATGAGTTTAAGTCAGCAGGCATCTGTCTCAGCAGCATATTGGGATCACCCAGGGGCCTTTAAAAGTGACCCAAGTCTAAGACCAACCTTGATCCAAACCAATCAAAGTCCCCACCTGAGGGGCCCAGTATCAGATCCTAATGGACAACCAGGTTGAGAACCACTGGTTTAAGTAATGAAGAGTCCTTTGCTTTCTCCAAAGGAAAGGCACCAGAAGGGTCAGCTAGAGTTGCCCTTAGAGACCATGAGAAGCATGGCCACGCACAGTGAATGCCCCCTGTTCCTCTGTTCCACCTCTTCCATGGACCTGTTGCATCTTAGAACGGTCTCCGGTTAGCAGAATCATTGTGGTGGCTCTGACCCACACTTGATAGTGAGTAGGGAGGATAGACCTGCCCTGTCTCAATTCTTGTTTCAAACCGTGCTTCCTCTGGTGGGGTGGGGTGGGGTGGGGGGGCAGGACAAAAAAGCCCGATTACTCCACAGCGGCATGTGACCTCCATTGCTGAAGAGCTTCGATACAGCATGCTTCATAATAAATTTCTCCCCACCCCCGCCCCACCCCTACTGGGGGGAGACTAAAGAAAAACCTAGTCATTCAAAGTACTGTCCATGGACCAATAGCTTGGGGCACTACCTCAGAGTTTCTTAAAAATGGGAATTCTAATATGTAAAGATTATGTACATATATATATATGTATTTATATATATGTGTATTTATATATATGTGCATTTATATATATGTATTTATATATGTATTTATATGTATTTATATATGTGTATTTATATATATGTATTTATATATGTGTATTTATATATGTGTATTTATATATATGTATTTATATATATGTATATATGTATTTTATATATATGTATTTATATATGTATTTATATATATTTATATATATGTATTTATATATATATGCATATATATGTATTTATATATATTTATATATGTATTTATATATGTGTATTTATATATGTGTGTATATATATGTATTTATATATATATTTATATATGTATTTTTATATATGTATTTTTATATATGTATTTTTATATATGTATTTATATATGTATTTATATATATGAATTTTTATATATATATATTGAGTGGGACTCACAGTGAGACACACACACACACACACACACACACACGCACCAAAGGCACCACAGAAAACCAAAGAACATAGCCACTTACAAACGTAAACAGAATTTTTAATAGAATGCTACAGAACTGACACTGGTGCTGTGAGGGCAAGAACGGTAACAACCAAAGTTGGCATGAAATTCAGAAGCCAAGCCGTGATTCCGTACACGGAAACCAACTAACATCCAGACAGCAGTGTGTGCGCATGAGAATGACCTCCGTGACTGCAACGATTATTAGTGATTCATCGGCAGAATGCCTTTTTCCCTCTGAGTCTCTGTGCTAATCTAAACCTAAAGACGCTTGTTTCAAAGGAACCAAGAACAACGATTTGACGGAACTAGAGATTAAGACTGCCACCCGGCCATTTTGGAGTCCCTGTGACTATAAATCAGCACCTGGAGACAAACGTTTGCTGTGCTGAGTGAAGTGACTAAGCCTGGTTAACACGAGGGTAGTTAAGGTGTAACTGGACAACGAACGTCACGAAGATACTGTCTTGAACACAGGAGACCCCTTAAAGCGCTCTCAATAGCACCGTGACCTACGGTTTGGTCAATAGAGAACTCCAGCTCAGCTGGTAAAGTTTTGTTCTTGTTCCTTTGGTTTAGTGTAAGTATGGATAGTTCTTCCACGCCTCAAAAAAGATGCCCTGAAAAATAGAAGAGAGACTATCGACGAATGGGACAGAGAGGGGGGAAGAGAGATGGGAAAGAAGAGGGTTGGAAGGAAGAAGGACATGACCTATGTATGACATGTGTACACGTATGGAATATCACAGTGAGCGATGTGCTCTGTGTGTGTGTGTGTGTGTGTGTGTGTGTGTGCGCACACGTGTGTGATTACAGTGAGTCCCATTCAGTTATATAACTAATATGGGCTAATAACTTTAATTTTAAAAAGAAGAAATTATAGCTGTCCCTCTCTCTTGGGGTCAAGTGTCTCCTCCAGTGCTTCTGGGAACAGTGCTGTGGACACCAGGTCTGCAGAGCCAGGTTGCCAAGAAACCGCTCGCTGTCTCTTTTTCCGTTCTCCAGAGCTGGCTCTGGTCAGGTTCAGGGACAGGCTGTGGTTTTGCTGCTGCAGATATGGAAGGGGCTGTGCTTTGGGCCAACTAGGGTCCTGCAGCTGGTGCTTATCAGCCACACCCTGCCACACACAGATGCGTCCACGCTGACCTTCCTGGCTGAGGACGTGTGGGAACTCGGAGCTTCCCATGGGAATGGAGGACAGAGTGGGGAAGCAAGCTGGTGTAGGTGGATGGCTCCCTGCCAGCTGTCTCTGTGCAGGCCCGGCATCCTATAGGGTCACCCTGCTCCTCCATGCTGTAGTCCCTTCTGCGAGAAGACAGCCTCCGGGAGTTCTCCCCTCACCCTCACTGCTGCCTTTCCCCACGTGTTTTCTTTTCCATTCCAAGGAGGAAACATGTCGACTTGTGGGTGCTCAGTAAATATTAGTTGAAGAAATAAATAGATGAATAAATAAACAAATGATTTCTAGTTCGTTTTCGGAAAGAAAGGGTTCAACTTGCTTTTCCTTTGCTTTGATAGACGCATAGCTTCCCTTCTGGGAAACCACATCAGCTTTCTCCTGAAAGTCACCCTTTCCGTTTAGGTGACTCCTGCACCCCCAACCCTCAGACACAAGAACTCCTCCACGTCTCTGCAGTCGCAAACTCCGTTTCAGGAAGAGCCTGTGCTTGGTCTCCATGACTTCTTGCCAGCCATGTCCCCTAATTATTCAAGCACTTTCATCTGAAGAAGAAATGTGTATCTACCGCTTTATGACATCTGAATTTGCGCTAAGAGAAGCATTGCTTCATTTGCTAGAGAAGCCAACAGAACCCAAGGGGAGGGAATAGCTCTGCCTGAGGCCACACAGTGAGAGGCTGTCATCTCCCGAGACCCTAAGCTGCTCCAGTTTGGACCCAGCTCTTTGTCCTTTCCTACCGCAGGGCCCTGGAGTGACAGCTCTACTATCAGCCCTCACCTAGGGGCTCTGTGCTGTCTCTTTCCTGGGATCAGAAGGTAACCTATTGAAAGGCGTCATGCTTGGTCCAGCGGCTTCTCCTCTACCAGGGTTCCGGTAGAATAGTTTCCGTGTGATTTCAGAAGATGATTCCACACTGCCCCAAAGTCATAGACCTGTTTTTCCCAAAGTCCACTTATTTCTGTCTCCCTTAACCAGCCCAAGCAGTCAGGGAGAGAATTTTGCTCAGACTTTCCAAAGTAACTTCCCCTTTGGGCTGATACCAAGTGTGTGCAGCTTCAGGCCAAGGAATACTGAGTTTATGAGCCACTAAAAATAGACAGTGACAACAGAAACTCCCTCCTACGTGTGCCATGTTCCCAGCTGGCAACACACAAAGACACAGATTCTCCAATGAAGGGCGGGAAAGCAGTACATGCTCCAACCTATGGTATCACCAAATGGGAAATAAATCTCTTCTAGAAACAGAAGTGCCAATTCAGGAATGGATCTGATTCAAGTATTACCACTGGAAACTAGAAGATCCATCAGTGCGTTCTCTGGGCCTGGAGTCTGCTTCCCACAGCCAAAGGGGGACTTAGGTAACAGTAATGGCCAGACTAAGTGACAGCCAAATTGGCGAGCCTATTGTAGGTCTTTTCTCATGTGCAGACTCTCATCTCCTTTGAGAACGGAAGCTAGGTTTAATTCACGGTGCTCTCAGGAGCATTGCAGAATAGATGCAGCAGGTAGGGCCAGTTGGAAAGATCATTCCTTATCTTCGTGTACAAGGTCTGTAGCTGGGCATTTTGGAGGGTCTGTTCACTTTACGGTATCTGGAAAATAACCAAGTTAAGTGTTATGCTTATATTTCAATGTTCCAGGTTTCTTGCCAAGCATGAACCAGGAATCGTTAAGCCACACCTCCCTGACATAAAGGCTTTAACTTCTAGATGTAGGCCAGTCTGCTGTCCACTAGGCCAATATACCACTCTAGGTATCACTGGGATGGAATTGTTGACAACACCAAGAATGGAGCACCTAAGTGTTTACGAGACACTATCTATTTGCATATTTGCTTAGTCCTGAAGCAAATGACTTTCGTGGTCCTCAGCCTACGCAGACACGTCAAAAACACCCAAAGTTACAAAGAAACAGGAACTGTGAAAGCCCAGAGAAAAGAAAGGATGGATATCTTCTTCATCTATTGCATCCAGAGAATGAGTGGGGCTCCAGCGTGAGTCTCAGGGTTCTGTTGTCCCCTAAAGGAAGGGTCTTCATCCATGTATTTCTTACACTTTGGCTGTTTGGGATACACTGCACTGGGAATGACACACGATGAGGTAGCACTGTGTTTTAGACTCCCAGGCGAGAGCCAGAGCCTCTCTTTATTGGCCATTTTAGCAATTAAAAATCCTTTTCGTGCTGCTTTGTGGGCGAGGGGCACAGCATTTCCATGGAAATCAGATGACAGCTTCTGGAGGGGTGGGTGTCTCTGCTTTCCACCTTGCAAGCTCTGGGAATCGGGCTTGCAAGCACCCTTACCTGTTGAGCAATCCCACCAGCCCTCATTTTTAATGTTTCTGGTTTGTTTTGCTTTTTGTTTTTGTTTTTGTTTTTGTTTTCGAGACAGGGTTTCTCTGTTGTAACTCCAGCTGTCCTGGAACTCACTATTCAGACCAAGCTGGCCTCGAACTCTCAGAGATCCGCCTTCCTCTGCCCACTGAGTGCTGGGATTAAAGGCGCATGCCACCACCACCACCCGGCCATTTTTAATATTTTAACAGCAGTTTAGAAAAAAAAGAAGATTTTTATTCCTAATCCGAATTCTACGTGCTTAAATATAAATCTGTTTCTTCTCGTCAATTCTCGGTAAAGGTAGGAAAATACCAGGTGCCCTTTCTGTGTTGATTGCGCATGCTGTCTAGGGCGTCTTGTTTTATATTTTGTTTACCTTCTTATCCACCTGAGTCCTGTACCGATTCTTTAGCTCTTTTTTCCTTTATGAAGCCATGATGAGTATTTACCATTTATGGAATGGGACAGAGCATCCACAGTGTACATGTGTGTATGCGTGTGTGTGTGTGTGTGTGTGTGTGTGTGTGTGTGTGTGTGTGTGTGTGTGTGTTTATGTGTTCTTCCTCCTCATTAGTACATTTTGTTAAATAGTTTACCAGGTATCATTATTATTTCTGTTTTGCACAGAAAACTTAAGGAGTTGTAGTGAATTTCCCAGAATTAGAAACCTATTAAGGAGCTGGACACAGCCAAATGGAAGTCTTCTGCTCTCACTTTAAGGCTCTTTTCATGACATTGTTCTTGCCTTGTAGAAGGACCCAGGAGACCAGGTTCCTGTCAATCTGGACAGAACTCTTCCCTCTGTTGTTCCTCCCCTGCACCTTGGTCACCCTGTGTCAGATGCACCAGACATCCCATTTTACTGGTTTTTCTTCTTCCTGGAGAGTGAAGACCTGCCATGTTCATCTTGAATTCCTCATTTTTTTTATACAATGGCTTAGTCCTTTGTAGGTGCTCCATAAATGTAGGTAGATGAAGGAGTGTTAAATGAATGAATACAGGAGCACCCTAGAGATGCTCAGAGGTATAGAGATTGTGCTATAATGTCAAGTTTGCTACTGCAAGACAGCTAAGCCTAACTGAACAGAAGGTACGGTTCACAAAGGCTCTCCAGAACTGAGCTTTGTACTGTGATACATTGGTCAAATACGCCTTACTACCACAGCACATTTGAAAGTGCCGTAGCATTCAAATTACAAATATGTATTTCTGTGGCTATAAATATGAAAATGTTTGTAATAATGATGCCAAATGTTAAAACAACTAGTCTGAGTTATTCAAATCCAGGAATTTCTTTTCTTCTTTTTCTAAAATTTATTTTTATTTTATGCTCATTGATGTTGTGCCTGCACATTTGTCTGTGTGAGGGTGTCAGAAGCCCTGGAACTGGAGTTACAGACAGGTGTGAACTGTCATTCGGGTGCTGGGAATCGAACCCAGGCTCTCTGGGAGAGCAGTCAGTGCTTTTAACCGCTGAGCCATCTCATTTCTCCAGCCCTTCTTTTCTTCTTTTAATGGTAATCTCTATTATTTTCCATGATAAAATGACCCTCCCCTTTTTCTTCCCCAAGCACCAACTATTTAAACCTATCACTACTTCCGTGGCAAATATTTGTCCCTCACATTGACAGGTCATGTTTTTGGTCCTTACTTCCCACAGGAAAACTGCACAGAATAAACCAGCTTATGTTGTTCCGAGTGTGGGGCTGGGGAGATGGCTCAGTGGTGAAGAGCATTACTGCTCTTGCCGAGGACACAACTGTCTGTAACTCCAGGCCTAAGGGATCCAATGCCCTCTTCTGGCCTCCATGACATTAGGCACATGTATACCTACAAGCAAAATGCGCATACACGTAAAATATAAACAACTAAACATTTTTAAAAAATATTTGTTTTTATTTTATTTTAATTTTTTTGAGACAGGGTTTCTCTCTATACTCCTGGCTGTCCTGGAACTCAGGGTATAGACCAGGTAGACTTCAACTAGGGAGACTCCCTAGTGTTGATCTAAGCCCACACCTGGCTAAAATTTAAAATAAGATGTACAGAGTGGCCTGTTGTCTTTTTACCACAGAAAAGATAATGGCAGGTTTGTGTGGCCGGGGAGAAGTGGAAGTTTAAATATTCAAAATGAAATAATTGGAGCTACTGCTCACATTGGACAGCGTGTTTTAATCCAAAGACTACTCACAGTTGGCAGAGTTCTGTTCCGTCATTGTTGCTAAAATTCCTTCTCTGAGGGAGACCTAGAGCAATGTGTACCCCTACTTCAAGGTTCCAAAGATAATTCTGCCATAGGTCACTCTGGAGAACCAATGAATGGATTGGGCTTTCTTACAAAGGGGTTACTTACAGGTGTGTGGGCAGTCCTTCCCCAATAGGCAGAATCAAACAGAGATGGGGACCTCCCTGCAGCCACATAGATGGAATTTTCCCTGGGCTCTCCGGGCTCAGTGCCCCCACCCACCCACCCACACACACATACCAGGACTTGCAGCCTTGCCAAGCAGTAGCTGGACACTCAGGAGAAAATCTCATGTCCTACTGTGTGCCTGTAGGCTGGGGTGTAAATCATCCACCAGCCCAGCTGGGATACACTGCCAAAGGGTGATATTCTCTGCTGGGGGAGAGCAGTTTGTTCCCGGGTGCCTCTTCAGGCATGATTAGCAAGTTAGAAGTTGGGATGAATCTGCATCAGCGTCTTCTCACAATGAAGGGAATTCTTAAAAGCAAAGAGTTTGGAGTGATTAAAAGTTTTTTCTTCCTATTTTTATTCGCTGTGAAGATGGTAAAGTATCATTACAGGATTAAAAGGGAAGAAAGGCAAAGGCTGTGTAATTGTTTATACAATTATTTATGGCTTCTTATCTAAGATCAAAAAATTCTAGGCCCTCTGAAAGAAAAGGGAAGTGGTTGTTTCCTGTACACAAACTTGCTTTGTCACAGTCCGCAATTTAGGACCGTAAGTGGTATAGAATGCAGTGGCTTCTCTCCTTGCAAAGGGATAACTCCTTAAAGACCCTGGGCGGAGCTATTTGGTTCTGATGGGGCCCAAGCTTCCTTGCTGTGACAACTTGCTGAGAGCACTTGATGGAAGGAAAGTTTCGCTATTGCCAACGCTGGTGAAAGTTCAGCCCTTAGCCAGGAAAACTGGGACTTGAGAATCTGATTGCTGATGAGAAAGAGCAGATCGCTATACGGCAAGTGTCAGCCTGACTCCATGTCCGGTCTCTCAGGCTGGGTCTTGCGGGAACTGTGTTCTGAGAAAGTGGTGAGGGTTAAAGTTCAGTAGTGCTATATGGACTGGGTTTGAAGTTCAAGGGTTGGGAGGCATCGCTCAGATCCAGAGCAGAGCTTGAAGGATGAGAAACTGGCAAAGGGGAGAGGATAGGTGGCTCACACCTTTAATCCCAGCACTCAGGGGGCAGAGGCCAGCCTGGTCTACACAGTGAGTTCCTGGATAGCCAGAGTTACAACAGAGAAACCCTGTCTCAAAAAACCAAAAAGGAAAGAGAGAGAGAGAGAGAGAGAGAGAAAGAGGGGGAGAAGAAGGAAGGAAGGAAGGAAAGAAGGAAGGAAGGAAGGGAGGGAGGGAGGGAGGGAGGGAGGGGGAGGGGAGGGGAGGGAGGAAGGAAAGAAGGAAGGAAGGGAGGGAGGGGAGGGAAGGGAGGGAATGAAGGAAGGAAGGGAGGGAAGGGAAGGGAGGGAGGGAAGGAAGGAAGGGAGAAAAGAAAGAATGCCACATTTCTGTATACTTCCTGGAAAAACCTGGGTCTTTCTAATTTGTGGAGCACTTCAAAAGGAGTCTTACTCAGAACTCACTGTAAAAGAGCAGGTGCTTTGAGGAAATTCTGGTAGAAGGCGAGAGACCCAGGGCTACATCCCCTCTGCTCTACACCCACTCCAACTAAAGACCCACAGGGAGGAACAGCACATATCCTTGGGGGAATTTCACCATTTGTTGAAGTAGTAGGGGAAACCCAGAGATCTGCATCCCAGGAATGGGAATGGAATATTTTATGTGAAGGTCTCATGTGTCAATTTTATAAGCCCTATATATAATGCCAGTGGTCTTTTAAATTTTATCTTCTTTATTTATTAAAATATCAGTCTGTGGGCTGGCAAGATGGCTCAAGACACAAACAGGTTTTGTGTTCAAGCCTCATAACCTGAGCTTGGTCCCCAGGAGTCATGGGGTAAAAAGAAAGAACTGAGTCCCACAGATTATCTCCTACCTCCTCACAGCATGGATGCCTCCTCCAAATAAATTAACGTGAACTATACCTATAAGTTTCTTAAGGATAGTATCCCCGAACCAAGGGCAGCATGTGGGAAGAGATCACACAGACAGGCAGCTTTGACCTGGGACCACAGACTCTGTCAAGAGCCTGGAAAAGGAGATTTCAAAGAACCAAACAAGGGAGGCACAGACTCTAACTTCAGGGCGTACGGAGAAGGTGCAGAAGCACACAGCACACAGGCTGACCCCTGCCCAGAGCAGGGCACAGTTTGAGGCCCAGGGTCCTCCAAGACCCTTACGGGAGGAGAATGTGAGTCAGTGGAGGGACATTCCAAGCCTGACGCTTAGTGCTCTGAAGATGCTTATCTGTCTCTGACTTGAGTGGCTTTCTCAGACCAGAGAAAGAACACGAGCAATCTGAAACAAACTTAATTGGCCTGGACAGTGCCAATAGTAACATAAGTTACCATGGTAGCTAATGCACACAGTCCTTCTCAATAAGTAATGCCTCCTTATCTGCTTTCTAAAGAAAGAATAAATGGAAAAGGGGAAGAAGGCAAAGCCACCCGTCCTGCAGAAGATGCCCATTTCCTTGTGCTGCTACTCTCCTGGATTCTGCCTGTTGCCTGAAAAGCTGACAGGTAATTATTTGGATCCCGAAGAGCAAACAGACCTCACTTGATCACAGGGGCTGCCAGCGTCCTGCAAGGAAACGCTGTGCTCTGTTTGACGGCTGGAAGGTAGAGGGTATTTGAGGCACCGGAGGGAATTGTGAGAATTATTCAGAGTCCATTCCTGATGACATAGGTAGTAATTACGGCAGAAGAAATGGAAACTCGAAAAGCTCTAGGGAATGAGTTCTGCCTTTAAAGGCAGAGGATGATCTTATCATATTTTACGGTGACATTACATGTGGATGCTTTTAAAACTTCTCTGGTGGAAATGATCTGGAATCGGGTCTCCACTGAAGATTAAAGGGCTTGGGGCGGGAGAGGGGATGAACTTACTTCTTTGTTTCGTTGGTTCAGCTCCAGCCTTTCTCCTTCATAGAAACCAGACGCAAGGAAGAAAGCTCTGAGGTCATCTTATGGATAGCCTGAGGGTCAGCACCAGGCTGTTCTCTGTGGGGCTGGGTGAAGTGTTTCATTCAGGCAATTTTAAAAGAGCTTAAATAATGCAGCTCCCTCCACTCCCATCAGCAGATTTTCAGCATTCGTGGTCCTGAGCAAAGATTTTTTTCCCCCCTAATAAAATAGCAGGCAGATAGTGAGTAGCTGGCTGTTGCTTGCAGGCCAGCAAGCTGCAGGCCCTGCTTTTGTCACACGTGATAGGGACCTTGCTAAGAGGTGCTCCCAAGATGCTCCACACCAGTGGCACTTTAGGTTTTTGTGGAATAGTATAACATCTTGTTTTCTCTCTTTTTAATGCTCTTTTTTTGAGGAGGGGGTATATGTGTATATGTGTGTATGTGTTTGTGGGTATGTGTGTATCTGTGTTTCTGTGTGTGTGTGTGTATTTCTCTGTGTGTGTCCGCGTGTCTCTGTGTATATGTGTCTCTGTGTGTGTCTGTGTGCTTGTGTGTGTGTGTCTGTGTGTGTGCGCACACACACACACACACACACACACACACACGCGCGCGCACATAAATGCATGAACCTAGAGGCCAGAGGAAAACCTTGGCTGTCACTCTATGGTAGCAGCCACTTTGTCTTTTGAGACAAGGTCTCTCATTTGGCCTGGAGCTCTGCTTCCCCAAAGTTGAGATTACAAGCTCACACCGTCACATAGGGCTTTTTCACATGGGTTCTGGGGGGACCAAACTCAGGTCCTCCTGCTTGCAAGGCAAACACCTTACTGAGTTATCATTCCATCTCTTTTTATACTCTGTCATGTGTCCTAGAGGGAGCCATGAAGTAAGGCCAGGCCACGGTCATCTGAGATTATCTGTAAGCCTCGAGAAGGAACACATCCAAGCTGGGAATCCACAGGCTAGTAAAAAGACTCCGCACGAAACTAGAAGACTGTGCATGTCAGAACAGTGTCTTTTGTAGAGTTTCGAATAAGGTAGAAGAACAGTAGCTGGCAGAGCCCCGAGAGTCCCCAAATAAAGCAAAGATGTGAGAAAACCGAAGGCAGGAGTACCCTGAGTTGGCATCACTTGACATGCAAGGTGGACTGCTACACTGCGGGTGAGAGATGCTGGAGAAGAGGAAGGAAAGGAGAATATTCAGCCAGTCTAACAAGGAGGAGACAAAACTGTCACTCAAAGGGAATAACAAAATAAGCCTTGGAGAAGTTTTAACGATCCCAATTCCTAATCCATTTCCTCTTCTGCAAGGACCCTACGTCCTCTATTCTGGGTCCTGGTGAGATCCTATCTGATCTTATGTCAGCTATCAGTACATGATGAAGCCTGAGAGACCCTCCAGGTCTGATGAGCCAACCAACCATCAAAGCTGAGCTTCAGTCTTACCATCGCACCTGTGGGCTTGGACCAAGGAGAGACACATGCAAGCAGGAAAGATCTAGTGGAAAATCTCCAGGGCAAGATAAACAATGTAGAAGATCAAATTCAAAAAAATGCACTCCCTTCTTTGGGTATCAGTCTTTCCTAGGGCAATGGGCTGATCTGCCAGATGTTTCGTATGTGGCAAAACAGCAAGGAGTCTGTTTCTTGCCCTGGACACATCCTGACCTTCACAGACCCACTCCTCTGCCAACAGTTGGCTTCGTGGCTGACAAAAGGCAGGCAGAGTGCTTACAGAGATAAGAATTTCCTCTGGGCTGGGATCTGCAGACTCAATATGCCAGAATTGCACAAGCCCCAGAGTGAGTGGGACAGGAGTGGTACACGGAAGCCCTTCCTGGCGGTTCTTTAGAAGGCCCAGTGGCAGGAATGCACACTCCCTGCCTAGCTGCAGATTCTGAGTCTGTCCCTCACCAGCTTCTGTCCCTCCCAGCCGTGCCATCCTTGTCGTACTTCCAAGAAGCATTCCCAAGTTGTCCCCTTCCCAAACAATTATCAAATTCCATACTTCTGTTTCTCCAGCCCCGGGCCCAAGAGGAATCCTGATCATAATTGAGAAGCCTGTATCTCGGAGTCTCTAGTGACAGTGATTTCTACTCCTCTCTTCCCTTGGGGTCTGTTTTTTTCTTTGATCAAAAGAAGTCGAGAAGGGTGTAAGAAGGAGACGCCGTTAGCATTTTTCTGTAACAGTCATCATCAAAATAAACTGCAAAGGGAAAGCAGGGTCACTTCAAAAGCAAATGTGCAACCTCCCACTCAGTTTGATTTTATGTAGTCAGGGAGAATGGGAAAGTAATTTGTTGAACCTTCTCGACTTCTTCTAAATCCTGTACTCACAGTCTGCACCCCTTTATAATAGTAGAAAGTTGGCTGGACACGGTGCATAATACAGGAGGAGATATTTCAGAGTTGTCTTTCAGTTGAGACTTCTAGAATAAGCAATGGTATATGTTTTTTCTGGAATTTGTAGCCAAAAAGTAAATGACGTAAGAAGAGGTTCCCCCGCCACCACCCTCCAAGACTCCGAGATTTTCTTTGGCTAAAATGTGAATTTCTTAAACTCTACGCACGACTTTTGTTCCCAAACTTTGGTCATGTGTTCAAGGTGGCCCCGTTACTCAGGACCTCTGTTGTCTGAGGCAGCTGGAGTCAAAACCTACAGGTGGCATCCAGAAAGCTATGCTGTGCACACCCAAAGAAGACGGACAGGTCTGAAGGGAGCCCTCTCAGGTTTGCTTCATGGAATTTGCTCGTGGCTGGCATAGCTGCTTCTCAAAACCAAAATGTATGGACACATCTCTAAGTTACAGTAGCATACTCTGGTTCTGAAAACGGGAGGAGAAAAGGCACTGCGCTCCAAGAGAATAAAGCCCAGGAGATCCACTGACGGACCAAAAGAGAACTCTTGGTTGCAAGGGGTCCTCCCTCCCACTTCATTAAAAAATAAATGAGACGCTGTGAGTTCGAGGCCAGTCTGGTCTATGCAATGGGTTCAGCCAGCCATGGATACTTAGTGAGATCTTACCTCCACAATAAAAATAAAAATAAAGAAAGAGAGAGAAAGGGGTGGGGTGGGTGGGGACAAGGAGGCGCTGTCACCTGTCGCAGTGGAACAGAGAGCCTAGGAAGCTAGTCGTCCAGTGCCGTTATTTTGGGTAAGCACCCCTCTATCCCCACCCCCACCCACCTCCATTCCCACCACTGCTCAGCTTGTCACTATAGGCTTGCAAAGCATGGCTTTCCACCCTTGCAGCTCCGTTCCTATGCTGTGGCTTCACAGTTTTGCAAGACAGTGTCTCAATCCCCCCGCCCCGGCTCCCTTCCAGTCCTATTAGGATTCTGCGAGGATTTAAAACAAGGCTTGGCATTCACCGGAAGCCTGGCCTTCTATTCTCTCTCCTGATTGCTATGTTAATGAATCCGTTGGGTGTCACTGTGACCTTCAAGCTCCTACAGTGGGGTGAGACCCGCTTCTGAGCCCCTGAGTCCCTCTGAAAACAAAAGGATCTGGGAACACCAAGTCGGGTTACAGGGTTTGGGACGCCTTCTAAGACCCAGGTCATCACCGTGAGGTTCTTGCTGAGAAGCGGCTGGGCGGGCATCACAAGGATTGCTGAAAACCAGGCGGCTGAAGAGGAAGTGAGAGGCCATGGCAGTGTGACCCCGATGGCAGAAAAGTCGTGTCACATTGCCGGAGCCGGTTCTGGCAAACATTTCTTTGTCTGGGGTTTGCCTCCAAATAGAAGTGCTGACAGTGCGGGCTCAGAGCACACAGTCCTGTCAGGGTGGGGGTGGGGGTGGGGGGAAGGCTTCTGGGATTTGGGGAACTTCCTCTGTTTTTATCTACTAATTTTGTAAATGCTGAAGGAATTGGGGGTTAGAGGTAGGTGTGAGTAGTCTCTCATATATTGTAACCAACTTGTCTGTGAGCATGAATTCTTATAAGCAGCTTGGATGTTTGGATTGTCTCTTTGGGATTCCACCCACAGAGACCTCCCCAAATATCACAGACATGAGTAGAGGAGTGGGGGAGTGGAGGGGTGCAGGGGTGGAGGAGTGGGGGAGTGGAGGGTAGAGGGGTGGAGTAGAGGAGTGGAGGGGTGAAGGAGTGGAAGAGTAGAGGGGTGGAGGGGAGGATGGGTGCAGGGGTGCAGGGGTGGAGGGGTGGAGGAGTCGATATGGGGTTTTTGTGGAGACTACCTGGTAACCTGTCAGCCTCACACAGTTCCTAGTTTCACCTCCATTGCTCCACAAACAACGCTGAAAAGGACGGCTGAGCCCTCCCGCTCTCCAGCGCAGCCCGAGGCTGGTAGTGAGATATCCATGAACTCTACAGAGCACGGCGGGGGTCTAGCTAAGGGAGAAATACGGAGGACGGAGCAGGAGGTAGTCAAAGGTTCTGTGTCATCTGCATGGCCACCCGTGGGATGGCCAGCAGAGCCTCATCTTTCATAACCTCCTTCAAACTACAGTTGCTCCGGCCCTCCGTGGCGTTTGCCGTTGGTGAACTTGTCTCCTTTTCCTCTGTGCCATCCTCTCGGAGAATGGTCTCCTGTGCAGTTTGAGTAGAGGGAAGGGCTTGGCCGAGCCAGCTTGAATGCAATATTTTTTCAGCCTTCTTTTCTCCACAAGCCTCCGAATTAAATAAGGCAATTTTGATAATCATCAGGTAGCTGGTGAGGCCAGGGCTCTGGCTTATCAGGGCTTAAATGTGTCAACATGGAAACACAATCCATTCTACTGATAAGCAAACGACTTGTGGTATCGGACCTAAGCAAGTTCTGCTGTAGAAAACACACAGGTATTTAAACTGTAAAACATGAGAAATGTAGTGCCAAGATCCAGTAGCTCGAAATAAGTATAAATGGCCCCGGAATAGAGGTCACAATTAGAAAGACAATATAGTGTGATAGCAGAAAAATATGTCAGAATGTAATCAGAAGCAAGTTGGGTGTTAGGGCTTAGACACGTGCGTAGACACATATCCTATATCCATGAGTATAGCTTTGCATGTCTGTGAATTTGTGTATAAGTACATGGTATGTAGATAGAGTGGTTGTTGGGAAATGTTTCCCAGTCTTTATCATTTCTTATTTCTAACAGGCAAAGAAAAACCAAGATTAAAATTCCAGAGAGTGAATCTCTGAGGACGTTAGAGTCAAGGCACCACAGCAACCAGCAGCAATTCTTGTGACTTTCACGTGACACGTGTGCTTTGTGTCATGTCACTAGGCAGGGACTAGTGACCCAGCCTCACCATCTCTTTCTGCTGACCTTCTGATCCCTGGCCACAGCCTACACAGATAGTTCAGGCTGCCTCAATGTAATCATCTCCTGAGTGCTATCGACCTAGCTCGTTGCAGGGCTTAACAGGAAGATGAATTCTTTTCTGGACAACAGGCAGAGAGGTGAGCTTGCAACCCGGATGCAAGGACACATTTGCAAAGGCAGCTGTTTAGACCACAGATGTTACAGGCAAAGTGGCAGAGAGAAGACTCAGGTCTCAGAACAGCGTTTCCAGATTGAGGCTGCAGGACGTCTCGCTCTCCTGAGCCCTTCCCAGGAATTCTGCTCCACTAGTCAAGGAACTCTTTCCTCACTTCCGGAGACAGGCACTTTCTTCTCCCTCAAGCCAGCCTCTGCGGCTGGTTGCTGCCGTATAGCAACCAGATATTGGAGAGTCTCCAGAATGCCTAGTTAGAATGGCTGACCTTTCCACCTTAGGCATTTGCCTTCTGCCTTCGGATTGCCAACCTCCTTCCAGCATGTGTGAGAGCTAAAGCTACGCTGTAAGTTTTAATTACTGTGCCTGAGAGATCTATAAAACAGAAACGCCGCGAACCTGCAAGCCCCACGTGCCAAGGACAGGTAACTTCCTGGAATGCTGGGGGCTGCTGTTCACGTAAGGTAACGAGCCACGTGTTTTCGCTTCAGTAGACAAGCTAGGTTGACCCCACCGCACAGGATGCGCTTGATCACACTTGGGCAGGAAGAGTGTTAGGGTGTATGCTTGCCCCCTATTTGGATGAAGGGGAACGTTTGCAGCTTTATGGGTTTTGCTTTTATAAGCACCTGACTAACATAACTTGTGGTGGCCATTCTCTGGGAATCCCAGGAATTAACTTGGTCAGAGGCCATCATCCTGGTTAATATCCTATAAAGCTTGCTTCACATTTGGCTCAAAAATTGTGGTAGTGGTTTTAGTCTCTCCTAGTGGGATTAACACATGTTCATAGGACAATATGGGAAGCAAACACAAAGGGAAAGCCTAGGCTCAGGGAAAGCTGGGATGAAGGAACCTGGCTTCCTACTAAGAACATGCTGATGTTGCTAGATCTTTTTCAGGCATTTAACCAACCCAAGTGTCTCAACTAGACAGAGAGTTAGTTATTCTTTCAAAATTCATACCTTAATAAGTGCTTTTGTTTTATCCCCTGAATGGATTTAATTCAAAGTCATTTACTTATTGCAATGAAAGATTCCAGCTCAAAGATATTTAATTATGCCCAACCTTTATCCCATTAAGCAGATTAAAAGTCTTAACATATTGGCTGCCCCCTATGCAGCTGGTTCCCTTAGATGTGCATGTTCAATTGCAGTTTGCAAAAAGCAAGAAATTATATCAGCCTTAAAACAGTACTTAGTCAGGATTTGGTTCCATTCTGAGTTTATACTTGGCTTAATTGTACTCAGCAAGGGAATAATATTATAGTGACAGCCACTGAATTCATAAGTACATTTCTGTTAGCAAGAAAGACTGAAAGAGTCAACCAATGTGAATTATCCTTGGCTACTGAGCAATTACTCTTTCAAGGACGTGGGAAATTGTTAAGTCTTCTGGTTCTGTGCCAGGAGTGTTCTTCAAGGTGAACTAAGATAAAGGACAGAATAACATACCTACATGGATGAGTCTCTCACGATATGGAATTCCTTAAAGGAGAGTGCAAGAAGAAGTAAGTGCTGGATGTCTAGCAATGGTATTTTACTTACCGCACAAGGCAGGCAGATACGTATCTTAATAAGAAGCTGTAATTATGAATGATATATATAATACAATATTTTGATATATGACCAAGTTTTCCTTGACATGTCGTACTGACATACAGTAAAGGGAGAGCCATCTATGTTTAAAAGTACGCAAGAGGTCTACATCAGGGCCTGTTCGTGCTTGTATGTGTGTACAGTGGTATGCTGGTCAATGTTTAACAACCAACGCTGTGGAATAAAACGCCTTGTAGTGCTTGCCAATTTCCATGATGTGAATACTCCTACCCCGGTCAGTTTTAAGCTATCAGCGTGGATTCACTGGATACAGAGCCGGGGAGAGATACATAGGCATACAACAACACAGTAAACAGGAATTCTAGTATACAGATCTCATAGATGCAAATTATTATGATGAGATGGATTTTGGTGATTTGTTATATTTACTGTTAACATAGTTTATTTGCTGTTATTTATATATAACATATAAATGTTTATAATAACCATGTTTGGGGTCTGGAGTGATGGCTCTTTTGTTAAGAGCACTTTATGCTCTTATGGAGAACCCTGGTTTAGTTCCCAGCACTCACATGGCGGCTCACAACTGTTTATGACTCCAGTTCCAGGGGATCTAACACCCACTTCCAACCTCCACAGGAACTGCATTCACTTGCTGCACACACATACATTTAGGCAAACCGTTTGTATGCAAAAAATAGAAAGAAATAAATCTTTAACACAATGATAACTCTGTTTAACTGCTGTCTTGCAAACCTTAACATCAGCTCTCAGGAAGTAGATCCAGCATGTTGATGTGCTGTCGGTGCGTGCATGTGTGTGCACCTGTGTGTGCAAGTGCATGAAGAATTCATTGATTTAAGAATATGTTGTTGAAGTTTATTTTTAGTTATGTATTAAATAATTGTTTTGTGCACTGTTGGGTGAGGGGTTGCCCAGGTCTTGGCATTTTGTATTGTCTGCCGGTATTGGATTTATGTGGGGGATGTTTTATCTGCATGTGCTGTCAGTAGAACACCTGACAAGTTCTGTATCAATAAAAACACCTGAGCTCAGACTCTCGGGGTTCCATTGTCAATATGACACTGGCCAGGATGGTGGTTCCCTCTGCTGAAGTCTGGAAGCATTTGCACCTATGAATATGGGTCCTTGTCTCCTTTGTGAGCCGCCACAACAGCCTAACTACAACAAGCATATCTCCAGGTCGAGGAAAGTATGAATTCCAGAGCCCTTTCCTTTGAGTAGAAAAGAATTCCAGAGCAAATCAGAATGCCTGCTCGGAAGAGCAAAGCCTAGCCATGAAATCTAGAATAAACCCAAAACCTAGGTTATAAATTCAAGAATTCCTAAGAGTTTGGTGGAAGCAATGTTAATGCCAAGCTGTAAGCCACACTGTAGCTGACTCCTCCCCACGGCACAGACGGCAGAAACTTGCAGACAATGGGCACAGTGTGTCTTCAGAGAATTTCTCAAAGAGTGTTGTTTTCCCGCACAGTACTCGAGTTTATAGCAAAGAAAGCATGCTTATTAATAAAAATATTTCTTGTTTGTGAACCAACGAGCAAACAAGAAAAGGCAAAAAAAAAAAAAAATGCTGGGCATAGCGGCGCACGCCTTTAATCTGAGGCAGAGGACGGTGGATCTCTGTGAGTTTGAGACCAGCCTGGTCTACAGAGCTAGTTCTTAGACAGCCAGGGCTATACAGAGAAGCCCTGTCTCACAAAAACAAAAAGAAAACAAAAAAAAAAAAAAAAGAACAAAAGAAAGAAAGAAAAAAGAAGAAGAAAAGGCTGCTGAAATCCTCGTTTTTTTTTCTTTTTAGCATGGTCCAGGGAGCAGGTGACCCCTTGAATGCTGTCATGGTATTGCTGGTCATACATCTTTCATTTGCTCTAAAACATCACGCCAGCTGATCAGCCCTTCTGCCGCAAGAGTGGGCATATGACCCAGGCCTGGAAAATTAGAGATTGCATCTCTCTGGGACTGCAAGCCCCCTGCACTTCTCGGCTCTCGGCTGCTCAAGATCACCTCCTGTCATCTTCCTCTTCCTCTTCTTTCCTCATCTTCCTTGTTGCCTCTTCCTCCTCCGATTTCTTCTTCCTATTCCTCCGCTACCTTCCCATCCCCTCTTTCTTTCCCTTCCTTCCACTTTATGCTTTGGTCGCTTGCAACCAAGAATTCTAACTAATAAAGAGAAGCCAAAAAAAATGTGAAAGACCCCCCCCCACCCCACCCCAAATCCTCTCTAGTTGATATCACCAGGAGGGCCAGGTGAGTGGTACATTTACATAACCCAGCTCTTGGAAGGTTGATGTAGGAAGATTATGAATTTGAGGCCAGCCTGGGCTACATAAAAAGAGTTCTTTTTAAACAGAACACACACACACACACACACACACACACACACACACATACACAATCACTGGGGAGAAGATAAGAAGAAAGAAAAGGAAGAGGGATCAAATTTAAGGAAATTCTTGTGTGGGAGGTACTGGGAGGCTGACCTTAACAGATTCTTGGTGATTAGGGGTAAGTCTTTATGACTAACTCCAAACCCTTTAGAAATATGTATCTGAAACGCTCTTCATGTTCCTTTTCCCACACACATCATTTAAAAGTATGTATTGTTAATTTAAAAAAAAAAAAATCTAGGAGCAGCCGCAGTCATTGGCTCCGTGTCATTATCAGACGGAACGTATCGTCCCTGGATCCCATCCAAACGTCTCCCACCAACCCGGATGGCCCCAAGTTAGGACCTGCTTATTCCTGCTCACGGTCTTCCCAGTGATCTAATAGCTGTTATTATTTTAATTTTTATATCATAGAAACTATATATATCATCTTTATATTACATCAGTGATACTTACATAAGCTATCTTTCTTAATGAAAACTGGATCATGCAAAATAACTGAGTTCTTTCATATGACCTGCACTTTGCCCTTGACTACACAGCCTCATGCCCCGCGCCAATCAAATTTTCCGTGTTTACTAGACACAAGGGTTTTCCTTCTCATTATTGTGCTTCTGCTGAGGTTGTCCCTCCTCCCCTTCCTCCTCCTCTTCCTCCTCCTCATCCTTCTCATCCTCCTCCTTCTTCTTTGTGCTTTCAAGACAGGGTTTCTCTATGTAGCCCTGGCTGTCCTGTAACTCAAAGAGATTCGACTGCCTCTGTCTCCTAAGTGCTGGGATTAAAGAATTGCAGGCCTGTGCCACCATGCCCAGCTTTGACACTGTCCCTTCTTTCTGAAATAATTCTTTCTTGCTCTCTGTATGAAAAAGTCCAAATCTTCCACGAAGAACCAGCTTAACTGTCCCCGGGGAAGCCTGCCCCACACGCTCCGTGCAAGGGCTCCTCAGCACAGGATCACACCCTTAGATCATGTTCCTGCCATTGTTATTATAACCAGGGAGAAAGCTTGCACATCAGCTCCCCCTCTGAACTGCCCCCTTGGGAAAAACACAATTACTTACTACTAATATTTTGCACATCTTTTGGTACGTGTTAGGCACAAGGCATATTTAAATGGATGATGACATGAATGAGCCAGTGAGGACAGCAGATATTCGTTAAATCAATTATGAGGTATTACATATTTTAAGTGGATTATTTTGTGTAATTGTCTCCAGAACTCCATGAGAAAGATACTATTAATGCAATTTACCCATGAGGAAATGAAGACTTAGCTTTTCAAGTCACACCCAAAGGTCATCCAGGAAACAGTGGTCCAATCAGTACTTGGCCCAGGGCATTTGATTTCTTCTCCCATTTTTAAACTAAACTGCCTTCCTACACCAAATCTCTCCCGTTATCCCTTATTCACTGTCTGGGATGGGGGCTCTATACAATCAGCTCTTATTCTGGAAGTTACTCAAGCCTCTTTGAACATCCAGCCCACAATCCTAGTTACACTTTCTGCTGAGTTGGGAAGAAAGAGCTGTCTCACCTCAGCCCAGAGACATCTGTGAAAAGTCGAGAAGGGTCCTCATCCCCCAGAACAAAGAGTCTTGGGAGAATTAATTTCTGTCCTTCCCAATGAGGCTTTTCCATTTAAAGAGCTAGTCTCTTAATTAGAGCATTTCCCAGCTAAGTAAATGGTAAGCTTAAATTCAGCTACGCCTTTGGTTAGCAAGTCGTAGCTCCCACGTTGCTTCCCAGAATCTTTGTGGCAAAGGGGCAGGGGAATGAAGGTAAGCGGAAACCATGGTCTAGGGAATGAGGTGGTCAAGTGAGTGCTGGCAAGGTAGACCATGCCAACTTATGCTGCAGACCTATTAACCCAAGCACAGCTGTCCCTTCCAGCAGGTTAAATATTAATCGGTGGCACTGTTCCTTCTGTTGGGCATTAATCAGACCTTGTTTAAATAAGTAATTCTGGGAGTTGCCTTCCGGGAAGTCTACCTGAAGCATGGTAAGAATTTCTGCACATTCTAAGAAAAGTTCATCGTTCTCTCTCTCTCTCTCACACACACACACACACACACACACACACACACACACATTCTATAGACTAATGTAAAGATGGAAATGATGTCACTGGATTTAATTGGGTGGTATAGCCATTTAATAAGTCCATCGATATATTAATAAAGACACATGAGACCTTTTTTTTTGTTTTGTTTTGTTTTTTCGAGACAGGATGTCTCTGTTGTAATTCTGGCTGTCCTGGAACTCACTCTGTAGACTGGCCTTCAACTCACAGAGATCTGCCTGCTTCTGCCTCTGCCGCCGGTGTACTGGGATTAGTATTTTTAAAGGTACAAGCTGGACAGACCTCAGCAGCTCCAACTGCTTCTTCTCATTCTGGCAGTTTATTCTTACCTTAAAAGCCCCTCCTTGCTCTCTCTTTGAAGTCTACTTGCAAGATCAAAGAGGTACAATGGTTGTACTCCTCCCAAACCTTTGCCCATTGGGGTGGGGCAATCACATTTATAGTGGGGTGACTACAGGACAATTAGGAGAGGCCAGGCCATGCCCTTTGCTGCCTCTGTCCTGGTGGAGTATCCAAATGACGTCTTTATCAGCAACTGTTTCCACCGAGCTAAGAGGGAGCGGCTATATTTACATTAGAAGGCAGGCTGTTTCAGCTAGAGACATCACATCCTGCCAGGGTTCCGGCAGCCAGTGCAATGATTACCTTCAATGAATACAGTATCTGGAGATATGTTCAAATATACCGCAACAGGGTGGAACATCATCTAGAGGACCAGAATGAAGCCTGCTGTACCTGCACAGCAGCACAGTCTACCTCCCTGAAGGCAGGGAAGCTGTTGGACTTCCTAGTGACTTGACTTCTCTTTATGCGCTGCGTGTATGGTGAAAGGGTTTAAGAAATATGAAACATAGAAATGCAATCACATATAGGGGGAAATGCCTTCCCAAGTACGGCCATTAACAGTACTCTTCAGTCTCCTCCCCACCCACAGGGAAATGACCATTAAGCTTATCAGCAGGATTCGTCGTTCCCCAGCATACCAGGAGCCACCCTGTCCCAAGGGGCTAGTCCAAGGGCACAGGTTGACCACGCCCCCCTGGATCCCGCGCGCGCGCGCGCGAAACTCCCGACCAATTAGTCTAACATAGAGAGCTCAGAGCCAATCAGCTGCACGAGCCCCCATCCCCAGACCCCTTTGCCCTAACCCGATAAAAGGACTGGCGGGGAAGGGATCGGGCCCGCCATGCTCATCTCCTGCGTGGGATAGGCGGGACCCGGACGCGCGCCGGTAATCAATAAATGCCTCATGTATGTTGCAGCGGTCCGTGTCTCGTGGTTCCTTAGAAACCCGCCCGGCTTGCCCTAACAATGGTTGTGTACTTAAAAATCACAAAGAATTAAAGACAAGATGAGCTAGACAGACATTTCCTCGGAGCTACTGAATGAACTGATCCGGGTCTGGTAGAACCCATAGGTAGACAGACAGTAGGAGAGTGAAGCTAAGGATTCCCCGAGACAAGTTACAAATAGTTTCAAGCCACCATGTGGGTGGTACCTAGGGTCGGGTTGGATGACTCTCTAATTGTTCCAGTTAGTAGACTGATATTTAGTGTGCTCAAACACACTCTCATTGTTATTGGCACCCAGTAAGACAAGAGAGCAATGAAATGAGTTGTCACACACGAGCAGAATGGAAATAAAACAGTCACTAACGTACTTCTGTGCTCTTTAAATTCAACATACATTTGTGTTATCCTAGAGTGAAGCCTGAAGCTGTGCCTTTTGTTTTGTCCTAGAACACGAGAACAATAGGCTCAGTAGTCATTTTATGGTTCCCCAGACCAGACAAGACAGACAGCTACTTCATAGTCTTTGTTCATTAGTGGTACTTAGGAAGATGAAAAAGACAGATCGTCAAGACCAGACCTGTCCTAGGAATGGAGTTTCCTGGACAGTCTTACGGTGATCTTCCCAGTAGAGCCCAAGGCGCTGTTACCTGGGGGCAAATAGAAAGGAAATTCCTACGCTTCTGAGTCACCCAACTTGCTAAGCCACCCAAGGATAAGTTGAGGATGAGGAAAGGAAACACCCAGGACATAGGTAATTCTAAGGAATGAAGGAGAGATCCATGGTGGTATCTGCAGGATTACAAGAAAGCACAAATCCCTCTTTTTGGCATGAACATTCATAATCAGAAATGTAAATATGCTTTGTTGTATGTATCCTTTCTAAGATCTTTAACAGAGGCCAGTGAGATGGTACTGAAGACATTGGGATTTTAGCAATCCCATCCCATCCTGTGACAGTCACCCACGTTTCCACACTTTACTGCCTCTGAAGTATAGAAGTGTCTTACAACTTTTATTTTCACACCACTGAACATGAGACTCAGCCTCTGATTCTTAATTAAATGCGCATTTCTTTTCTTAGTAGGTGTATAGACGCCTACCTCCTTTGTCCAATTGACTTGAAGAAGAGATATTTATTTGTTTGTTTATTTATTTAGATTTTTCTAGACAGGGTTTTTCTGTGTAGCCCAGGCTGTCCTGGAGCTCATTCTATAGACCAGGCTAGCCTCGAACTCAAAGAATTGCCTGCCTCTGCTGGGATTAAAGATGTGTGCCACCACAGCTCAGCTCTGAAGAAACTTTTGATGGCCCTGCTGGAGCCCTCAATCTTCTGCAAGACTGACATACCAGAGGCAACTGTGAGGACCAGCGCCCCCTAGTGGTGGCGGCACTGACTTTGCCTCTCAGCTCACGGGTCAAGTTCTCGCTTTCCCAGAAGTCCCTTGCTTCCCCCACGAGATTTAACAAGCCAATCCAATATTCAGATCCTGACCAATCAGAAAGATCCCCTAGCCACTGCCTGTTTGGTTTAAAAGGCCTTTACGGCCATGTTTTTTTTTTTTTCCCATTGGTTAGCCCTGACGTGTCAGTATATAACACGTGGAAAATAAACTGCTTTAAAATGGTCACATGTTTCTCTCAGTGTCTTCTTGAGCTATTTTGCAGACTCAACAGCAACCAGTGGCACTTCTAGACACTTTAAACACACCTCCATCAGTGTTCTGACAGACACACAGGAGTGTGTGGGTCCCTCCAGCCCACATGAGAGGATGGGAGGGCCCTCTGAAAGACTGCTGGGAGAAGTGGAACTGAGATTCAAAAAAGAAAGAAAAAAAGGATTGGTGTTTTCTAGAGGAACACTGCCTAAGTTGTCTTCAGCCTCTTTTCATCCCATATGGTTTGGTGGTTTTTTGTTTTTTTTTTAACATTTATTATTTATTTATGTGTGTAAAAATACGTGTACATGTGTGTTGGAATGTGCCATGATGTGTATGTGGTGGTCAGAGGCAACTTTCTGGAGTTGGGAGCCTACACTATCACACTCATCCTGTGGCCTTTTGTTCATGTCTGCCCTAAGGTAAGGACAAAAGTCTTCAGAGAGTCATTTATGAAACTCTGATAATCTTTTATTTTAAAAGTGTGTGTGTGTGTGTGTGTGTGTTTTAGAAGTCAGAAAACAACTTGAGGGAGCTAGCTGTCTCCTTCTACCATACAGATCAAAGCCAGGTTGTCAGACTTGGTGACGAGCTCCTTAACCTGCTGATCCACCCAGTCAGCCCATTGATAACATATTATATGCTCACCAAGAGAGGTACTTATGTCTCCGTTGTGTCTAATGATAAACATTTGGGAATACATTTTATATGACAGTTTCACATCCCTGGTTGTTGCTTTTATTGTAAGTAATGGTCAAGAATAGATTGGAAACAGCTTAAAAGCCAGGATGAAGTTTGTTTTTGTTTTTTACCCCAGATCCTTAGAAAAACAGTGAACTAGAACAGTAAAGGGCAAAGCCTTGAGCGAGGCCAGCTATGTTTGTAAGGTCCTGGGCTGAGAAGGAAGAAGAAGCAGAAAAAAAAATTGGTGAGCAGAAAGACAAGAGGAGCCCAAGGGTGGTGATTTGTTCAAAACTTCCCAAGGGAAAGAGGAAGAAGAAAGTCCCCACCTTGTTTCAAATAGATTTGCCTCATGGTGTCAGGTCAAGAGCTCCTCACTTGTTTAACAATTCATTTCCATGGATTCTGCAATGGACACCATTTGCTGTTGTGGCTCTTTGGATGTGTCACTCTGTGTGTAGAACATGTGGGTGTGTTTGTATATGTGCACATGTATACAAGCATGTGGTGGATGCTATAGGCTGACATCAGGTGTCTTCTTCTGTTGCATTCTATCTTGCTTTTATTTTAATTAATTAACTAATTAATTAACTAACTAATTAATTAATTATTTTGTGTGTGAAGGCTTACATGCCTAGGCACATATGCGGAGACCAGAGAACAACATTGTGAAATCAGTTTTCTCCATCCATTTTTATGTGGGTCCTGCAGATCACACTCAGGTCACCAGACCCCTCAAGCACCATTACCTGCTGAGCCACCTCACCAATCTTCTGTTTTATTTTCCAATGCAGGGTCCCTCACTGAGCCTAAAGCTCACCAGATTCAACTAGACCGGCAGGCCAGTAAGCTCCAGGAATCCATCTCTCTCTCCCCTGTCCCAGCCAAACTCCCCCACCCTCTGTGCATTTTGCAAACCGAGCCGAGAGCTCTGAGCTACTCCCCTGTCCAGTCCAAGCCTGGGTCTTCAGTATTCCTTGCATTCTCCAAGTGATCTCTTTGCCTTCAGGTAATTCTCCTTTGGTTAAAGTTAGGAGAGGCCCTTTTCCTGCTTGCAATGAGAAGATTCTATCTGTTAGACATGAAATGCCGTACAATAAGAAAATAGTACTCTTACAATAAGAAAAATGTGACACAGAAGATCTATGCAAATTTCCCAAGAGCATGCGGGACTCTTCAAAGGCATCCTTTGGGACTGAAGAAATGGTTCATTGGTTGAAAGCATTGGTTGCTCTTCTAGAGGACTTGGGTTCAGTTCCCAGCATCCACCTGGCAGCTCACATCAGTAACTCCAGTTCCAGGGGATTCAGCACCCTCATCTGACCTCCAAAGCATCCATGTGGTAGACAGACTTATGTGCCAGCAGAACATCTATACGCATAAAATAAATAAAATCTTTATTAAAACAAAACATTTGTTACAGAGTCAAAATGCAAAGCTGGAGTCCTCCTCCAGCCACCTGCCAACTGTGTGGTAGATACATGTGTTTCAGATACCTGTCTTACCCTGTGCATCTTTGCTTCCTCCCTATAAAGACTGAAGACAACAGAGAAATGCGAGTGTTAAATGAGATGGTTTCCATTCTTCCCTTTATCAGGTAAACGTCTGTCCAGCCTATGTGGCGGGCCCCTCCAAGTCCCATCAACTCTCACATGCACCAGCACATGCTGAGTAGCAGACAGGGAACCAACCTCAGGTCTCAGCTAGCTGGATGGGACAGTGATTTCCCAAGACAGAGAAGGTCTGGGGTACCCATAGCGGCACCATCAGCCCCTAAGAAGCAGACCCATTTTCTTCTGGTTCCTCTGCTACTATCCAGAACCATCAAGAGAGCAGACCCACAATTGAGAGCATGACTCCATGGGTTTCTCCCTGCAAACCTCTATAGAAGGCACTAATGGCAGGCAGCTTCTCCGCTTTCCTTCCTGACACAGCCGTGGGCACATTCTGTCATGGGGGAGCTTCCCCCAAACGTTTGCATGGAGAATGAGCTTTCATGTGGAAAACAACGGGCTTCAAAGGAGTTTTGTTTTTCCCCTGTTTGCTTAATTTGGCTGCTTTCGTGTACTGAATAGGGGTTGGGCAGCTTTATAAGAATGTGGAGAAGATGAGTTCAGAAATCCGAGTGATTACATCCGGACTTCATGCTTATGGTTGCAAATACAGAGACATCTGCGATTTGTCAGTCTCTAAGTGAAGCAGGCACGTAGCAGCACCTGCCTGGTCAAATTCTTTCAGCTTTGGGCCATCTGGGTGTGGGTTTTGCTGACACCACATAAATTTCATCTCTCTGTAAAGCATCCCCTCTGTAAGGAACAGATACAGGAATAAAGGCCAGGAAACCACATAAAATGTGGACTCCAGCTTCTGTTAGCTAGGGTGAGGTGAGGGGCAAGCAGAAATAGGAGTCCAGAACAGAAAGGACCCATCCCAACACACTTCTCAGGAAACAGGGCTGCTCCCTGAAATAATGAACTGATGGCTTCGTCCATCTATCACAGAGGACAACGCCCTCAGACAATGATCCCCGGTGACAGGCTGCATTAAGACACCTCTGCTGCCCAGGAACCAAACTGCTGAAATGGCAAACCCCGTTTCTCGGTTCAGGAATATTCCTGGGCTTTCATTTAGTGTCTTCACGGAAGCAAGAAGCTGGGAAGCTAGGAAGGTGAGGGGAGAAATAAGTGTGCACACATCATCGGGAGAAAGAGAGATGTGAAGCTTGAATTGGGGTGCAGAGGCTCCGAACAAGTGTCCAGGGGTTTCCTGAAGCCACAGGAGGGAGGGTCACTTCACAGTGATGGGGGACTCAGGTGACAGAACAAGCCTGCCTCACCATTCCCTAAGAGGAAAAGAAGTCAGGTCACAAAGGTGCTCATAACCAACTCAGTTGTGAAACTAGTGCCTCAGTTTCACTTCTTTTCCTGGGACAATATAAAAGTCAGAAGGGTCAGGCTAGGATGTAGAATCAGACATAGCACCCGCTCTTTCAGTCACTTGAATATATAACCATGCCATGCCCGTAACTGTGCCCGCTCTCCTTCCGGCACATTCCAGGACATTCCTGACACACTGATTTTTGGTTTTTTTTCCCCACGCACCGTCAAGCTGTGAGGTCCCATACATCTCTTTCTTTTATATATGCATTGTTTGTGTGTTTTCTGCCTTACCCCTCCCATCTAGAAAATGCTTACCTGTCCCCTCAAGCCTCCGGTCATACGTCTTCTTCTTCTAGGGAGTCTGATGGATCCTTTCACTCCTCTGATCCGGGCCTTTCTTACATCATTTGTGTGTAGCAGATTCGGCTAGCCACTCCTTCAGATCTATTCTCTCTCTTACACAAAGTGGTAGCTAAACATATGGCCACACACCAGCTCTCCCACATGTATGTGAGCCTGTGTGGGGTAATATGAGCTCTCGTGATTTGTACCACTTCCGGGCCTCTCAGCACCACCCGTCCATCCTCAGTCCCCTTCTGGTAAACAGGAGCAAGAATGTAGTAACACCACGAGCCAGTTTGGGCTATTTTTCCAGTGAGCTATCACTAGGTAACATGTGATCTGTGTTAGTCAGCGTTCTATAACTGGCAAAGTACCTGAAAATGTGAACTTTCTTACGAGGAAGAAAGGTTTATTCTAGCTCATGGTTTAAGTTCGTAGTTGACTGGTTCCATTGTGGACTCTCTGTGACAATCACATTTGAAAAAAAGACTCAAGGAAGTCTCTTTTACAGATTCAATGATACAAATCTACTGGAAAGACACTGCAAAGCCTTAGAGTGGGAAGCTCCTTCATGCGTTCTAGGAACAGCAAGGAGCCGATGTGGCTGGATCCAGATACTTACTGCCTAAAAGTAGCAGAAAGGGTTTCTAGACATTGGACTTGAAACAAAACAAAAACAAAAAAACAAAAAACAGGTAATACCCAAAGAAGCTTGACCACTGGCATCGCATCTATATAGCCTGGCCAGTCAACAAATGCTCTGTCAACAGGTTTTCAGGGCTGTCCACTTTGTGATCCTTGCCTGAGCATCTCTGTGAATGGCAAGTGGACCTGGAGCAAGCAGGTGCTCAGAGCTTCCACCCAAGGATAGCCTCTGGCTCACTTGCCTGCACTCCTGCTAATTTGAGAAAAGCAGCATCAATAGCCACTCAAACAAGTCCAACATGACTCTTCCAGCATAATTCTTAGGAATTTCAGGCACCGTTCCCGCTTCTTCCGTGGCAAGGACAAGGTGGCACAGGGCGGGAGAGAAAAGGCACGATGGAGACCATCCCTCCTGACTCTGAGAGTATCAGCCACACGTGTCTTCACTTAATATGGATCTCCTACGCCTTTCTGCCCTGCCCTCAACCCCACCCCATTCCTCTTTCTTTTCAAAGGAAGGCCATAGCTGTATTTTCATTCTTGCTGTTTTAGTGGATTGTGAATCAGAAGAGAAAAACTTTCAAACAATGGAAAAATTAAGAGCTTCTGAACAGACTGTCTTAGAACAGGCTCTTGAGGCCTATTAACTGATGAGAAGGAAGGAAACAGGGGTTGGAAGGTGGGGTTGGTGCCGCACACTCCCACCCTCACCTGCCTTTTTATAGGCTCTAGAGGAGTCGCTTGGATACTGGAAGTCAAATGGTCAGAGGTAATTACCTTTAAGCCAGCCCTTTAAAAACATCGTCGGGACCAGTGGGTCCCAGATGTGGTAAATACCAGTGCAGGAACGCGAGGAAGGGTGTGCTCCCTTTCTGGATCCTGACCTATGTGCTAGCCGCTGGCGGAGAGACTTCAGCCCTGTGCCAGGGAGTCTCCAGGCTCTGTGCCCAGAACCAGTCTCTCCATTCCCGAAGGGAGACAGCCTCGATGCGTGTGGTGCATTAGCTTTATAAATGATCATTTTATTTGTTCTGTTAAGTAGCTGTAGTTCAAATTTTTATTCATCGTGTACAATATAGACACTATGTGATTCTGAATGCCAGGGACTTAATTGGATTACAGGAAACCGTGACAAGAGCTGAAAGTGTATGTTAGTATATCGCAGTGAATTTTCCTAGGATCTCACCTAAATAGGGAGCTTGAGGGTTTCCTCTCTGCTCCACCTCAAAGAGAGTCCAGCAAGCTATGCCAGACTGCCAGAGAGTCTTCCTCATACAAATCATCACAAGGCCTTTTAGATGCTCCCCTCCTGGATCTTTTACCTTGGGAGGGAAAGGATGGGACCTCACACACGGCAGGCAAGCGCTCTACCCTTGAGTCAGCCACAGCCCTTCAATTTAATTTTAAATAAAGAGCAGGCATGCCATAAATACGATTGATGTGGGTTAAGCATACCTGTCAAAATGAAGAACATCGTATCATCCCCATCTCAATCCACCAGGAGAGGGCCACCAGGGGTGTGTGCGTAACCCTGTGCGTATGTATATATCACATATAGAGACTCAGATGCAGATCTAAACAGACAGCAGTATGTATATATCTCTTTTAAAAGGCAATAACAAAAGCAACACCCAGCACTTGCTTTATGGTCCGGAATAACACAGCATCGGAGCAAAGTGATTAAGACCTATTCGGATTGAAATGACCACACCATTAGCTTAACTTTTACCACCTTGCCTGTAAACTCCCCTCCAACAGACAGCTGCTTGTAAAAGAAGGAATGCCCCTTTTACAAAGTGTTCTATGTTTACCTCGGTCTGTGTTATTCAGAACAAACCCTTTCCTGCTAGCGGAGATCAGTTAGTTACAGGGTCCTTTAAGCTTTCGTTGAACTGGAGAGTCCTGATGTCTACAATTCATACATTTAGTAGTCTCACAAATCTGGCAAAGTTCATGATGACATCTAGACACAAATCATTGACACAAATATGAGAATCACTGATGAACTGGGTAAAGCAGATGGGAGCGTGCCTTCTGCTTGATGATCGGCCACGCTGGTCCACTTAGAGCATCTTCTTCGCACATTCCACTTGTTTGCTGGCCAGGCTATTCCCGCACTCCTTCCTGCTTCCCTGGCTGCTGGAGGTGGATCGCTGGCATCAGGCATGAAGAGGAATTCGTCTTCTTTGTAAACGTCTAGGCTCACAGACATGTGCAAGACAGGGTCTTTCTCACGTGGATGGAAAGCCGTGCAATCTCGACAGGCGCTCACAGGGTCTGTCCTGTGTCTCAAACTCTCGCGCCAATGCTTTGCCACTCTCAATCTCTGCTTTGTGTCCACTGTTCATTCAGGGCTTGCAGCTCTCTTGGAGAGAACTTGGAGTGCAGATGCTTTCTCATCTGTATTAAGTTCTAATCCATGAACCCAACACAGTCAAACTCGTCATACTCCATCAGATGAGGGAAGGCTTCAGGTACTAGGTACTAGGGGTACTAGAACCCATTCCACTGGTAGCGGGGGTCACCCACTCCCCTCCTGTAAACCGAAGTTCCAAGACAAATAGAAAAACCCACACCTCTGTTAAAGATTCTAGGAGATCAAGCGACTGACTGCGATTATAGGGAGTTAGAATGTTGCAGACCACAGCCAAATTATCCAGTTATTTTTAGTTCCTTTGAAAACCATTCCTTGCCTGTTCCTGTGTATCTGACCTATTCTTAGAAGACCACTATCTTGCACCAATCCAAAAGCCAAGCCTGTCATCAGATAACATCTGAAACCTACATCAGCGCTTACATGTGGTCTTACAAATGTATTTCATATTGAATAAATGCTTTGATTTATGATTTTTTTTGTTCTGTAACCAATAAACTGCCTGTAACCATCCCCATGGTGAAATATGTCTTGAGATAGCCTGAACCAGTGGTTCCAGGCCACGGGCACTCATATTTAGTCTGTCTTTGTTCTCCTGAGGTGAGGGCTAGGCTTTAGGTCCACACACCCACACTGGAACCCACAGTCTGGGGCACTGTCGGGGCTGGGACCCCAGCTTGCTCAGCTCCACACTGGCCTAATGGTTTTGTGGCCTGACCTCTTCATCATGTTTGCAGCTACTTCTGCCTGGCTCACCTCAGCTCTGCATACTGTAGGAGACGGGTCAGGTATCTTTCCCTATAGGATCTCCTTTCATCTCATCTGTGTGAGCGAACAGGTGGCTGGACCAGGGGGAGAACACAGTGCTTGCCAACCTGAAACTTTCCAGAGGGTCTCAGTGCTGCTGCTGCTAACTCACCTTACGCGTCTCTCCCTGGCAAGTTTTGCAGCCATAAGGGCTGCACAGTTCCCACAGCCACCCATGTGCTTTCCTGCGCGCACCCTCAAGCTTACTGGGGATGGGACACTGGGCCCCGCAGCAAGGCATACAGGGCAGAGCATCCCTAGACCCCAAGGAAGGCACAGCTATGGTGGAGCCTGAGGGGGTGGCCCCAGGCTGCCTGTTCTTCGTTTTATCTCCTGTGGGACATGTCCTTCATCTGTATTGTTCCCTCCTATGACACTTCCTGGTTTGTAATTACGAACTGACTCTTTCCTTCCAGCTTCTTGATCTCCACAAATTTGGTAAGTGTGCCTCCTGAGTCTTCCTCGTAACTTCTTGATACCCAGTGCAGCCCAGATGTCAGCTGACATCACCCTGTCCTTCCAGGTTTAAATAAAGTTGGCTGGAGCCCCCTGGCATACATTCCATGGAAGTCAGCTGGCCTGGGGTTTGTAGTCACCTTGCTCTATGGTCCTCCGGGACTCACAAAGAACCCATCTCCACAGCTGCTCTGGCAGCTGGGTTCATGCCAGCAAGGCCCTGTCCTTGGCCTCAAAGAAGCTGTTCAAATCATTTGAGAGAAGGCATGGTAGATTCTGCTCCGAGTGGGACCCTGCGGGGCATCCTTCTGCCAGGCCAGCGGCTGGAACTGGAGCTGCTATGCCAGGGCCCTCTCCACTGTCTTCTCTCTCCTCACTGCCTGAGCAAACTCCTGGATGTCGCTCCTATGAAACACCTCTGGATCTGCCCTTCACAGCACCTGACACACCAGTCCCAGGGCTGGGGTGGGGAGGTGTAACAGGTACTCAAAGTCACTAGAATGAACAGGTGTCCCTTTCTGTCTTGAGAGTCCTCCAGTAACTGAAGCAGAACCTGCCTTTGGCGTCTTTTACCCTCGTGTACCCTCATGAGTACCCACAGAACCTAGGACAGAGGACTTCCCACCACAACATAAAAAGCCTCTTTAATGCCTATATGCCTTTGTTTATATAAATATGTACCCTCAAGGGTAAGGTTTCACAAATACGAGACTGTACGCCGCAAATAACTTCAGTCCTTTTTCATAACATCTTGAGTATCTTTCCGTATCATTGTCAAGTTCTTAAAAAATATAGTTTCCAGCAGCTGTGCCATATCCCACACGGTACCTCGCATTCAATGGTGGACACTCAGGTGACTTCCAGTTTAACAGAAGAGACACCCAGCCGTCGTATCCTGATAGAACCATTCTGTCCCACAGGAGGTCATGAGTCGTTCAGGCTTGGCAGGGATGGAGCAGAGGGCACACACATCAGATGGACCACTTCCAACACTGCTCCTCAAGACGCTGATGACAGCGTATGAAAGAGGTGGAGTGGTCGGGGAGGCCACTGCATGCTGACCAAACACATCGCCACCTCTGCTTCGTCTTCTCGATCCCCGCGGCCTGGGCACAAGTCTGGATGCCGATGGAGCTCGGCGAAGCACCTTCAAGCTCATCCCTCCGTGCATTCCACCACACCAGTTCTCTCACAGTCTCCTGTCACCGGAGAAAGCCCAGATGGGCCTTGAGCTGTTTTTAAACGGCCTCCACAAAGACAGCAATACCCATGCTCTGTCCGTAGAGCACGGATTAAGAAGTGGTGCAGGGGACTCGCGCCTGGAGTACACAGGCTGCGGGTGGAGAGAGCACTAGACGCCTGTGGCTGATGACATCACAGCAATGCTTCTCTGCCACCTCAAACTGTCACGAAGACCTATTTGTGGTTTTTCAACACACCACCGGACAGTCAGGGGACGGGCATTTTTGTCCTTGACTGTCATCTCCAGGCTCAGCAGACACCTCTAAAGTCATTTAGGTTGGTGCAAAGGGTCAGGATTTCTAGGGCAGTGTGCTGGGGGCTCACAGGTGCAGGAGTCACGTCCAGGACAGGACAGACACCTGCCTTATCAGCCAGGGTGGGGTGTCAGCCTCGTGCCATGAATAGTTACATTTCAAGGATGAATCTGACCTAAGTCTGTCTGAATGTTATCAGTGAGGTCAAACTTGAAACTAAAATTTCCTTCTAGGGAACTGAAAAGCCTTCTTGTTTTAACTTATACTAAGCTTATAAATTTATAGGCTTAGACTAAGCCTATAAATCCCAAACTAGAATTAAACAAAGTTGTTTTCATTTTGTTTTGTTTCACCCAGGCAACCTGCACGAGGACCACCAGTGAAAAGCAAAAGCAACTGTTGTGTGTCTATTTCTAGTAACTGAAATACCAGGACTCGCCCCCATCCACCCATGGAGGCAGGAAAGAAGCTTGTAAAACTCAAGAAGTAAATAAAACTTAAAAGGCCTAGGAAGTAAATGAAACTTACAAGTCTCAGGAAGCACAGTCCACTCCCCCAGGTTGCATAAGCAATGACAATACCTGGGGAGGAGGAGATAGATTGGCTGAGCAGCTTGCTTATTTCCTGTGCAGGGAACTCCCAGGGTGCAGTTTTCATAAGCCATTGAGACTTCCACTGAAGAGAGTCAGATCTCCTGCCTTCAACCAGGCTCTCTTGCTTTGTGCTAAGAATGAAGTGGGCAAACAGCAAAGGGTATACAAATGAGGAGAACTTTATTAACTCAAGCTTAGTAGCTCGTGTGGGAGAGACAACTCAATGGAACCGTGGGATTTGAAGGCTTGGTAGTGGTTAGATGCCAGCCACAAACTGCTAGGCGGGTTACAGCCACAGGTGTTTCAGCCCCTGTGGGTCTTTGGAGTAGAAGGTCTTAGAAGCTAGAAACAGCTGCAGGAATGAATTCCTTTTTGAAGTCAAGGCTGGAGTCTCAGTGGTTGAGACAGGAATTGGAGCAACTGGAGCTTGCGCAATGTCCCTGCTTTGAGTTTCTGCCTCTAGTGCAGCGAGCCTCTGACAGTCTATTTCCCAGTGAATCTGGAGGGAAGCTTTCTCTTCCTTCTCTAAGGAGTGGTGAAGCTTTCTTTTCTTTCTCCAAGGAGTGATCCCATGATTTCTTTTTTTCTTTAATTGTCATTTTATGTGAATGAGTGGTTTGTCTGTGTATCACGTGTGTGCCTGGTGCCCCAAGATGTCACTTCTGAAACTGGAGTTACAGATGGTTGTGGTCCACCATGTGGGTGCTGGGATTCAAACCTGGGTCCTGAGGAAGAGTAGCCATTGCTCTTAACCATTGAGCCATCTCTCCAGGCCCTGAACTCTGGTTATATAGACCAGTAGACCCTGATTGTGTGTGGTGAATGTGTGTGCCAGTTAATGAAGTGTAAGATGAGACGTATCAAGGAAGTGCTCCTGAATAGGACCGGAAGGGGAAAGCCTGATAAAAGCAATCCTGATCAGACCAACCAGCAGTCTGCTCTCTGTCAAAAGGTGCCACCCAGGACTGTCTGTCAGATTCTGGTTGCTATGGTACTGTTTAAATACTTCACACCCAGGGCTGCTGTCCTGCTGTGGGGGCTGGCTCCAGTAGGCTTGAGTCTAGGAAGAGCAGTTTTAACCTGGATTGTTCTTTCAGCCATACTCATCTCTGCCCCTCTTGGATTTAAGGGTTCTCCTTTCCATTTACCACACAAGTGATGGCTTTGGGGTTTTGCTCCCTGTTGCTACTTCCCCTAAGGAGAGGGCCATTCAACTGACCATGGAGGTGGGCTGTCAGACTCAGCCCACCGCTGCTCCTTGCCCTGGGCACTTGAGCTCCCTACTGTCATAAAGCTCTGGTTTGGGGCCACCTCCTATCCCTATCATCAACCCCATGCTGAGTGGGCCTTTTGGAGAGGTAGTTGCTTTCATGTTAATCATGCATCTCACTCATGCTCTTGTGAGTAATCCCAGAACATTTCCTGGCTCACTGATCCAGACCTGGGTGGAATTGTTTCTTTGGCCTGACATTAGTGCTTCATCTAGAGTGAACAGAAGCTCATTTGCCCCTCCCTAAGAAGTCACACAGCCACTAATACCTTTACTGATGTATTCTTAGACACATGAAGCTTGCCTCTTCCAGAATCTTGCTCTTTAAGTGGTTATAATATTTAAAGTCAAATAATTTACAAAAAAAAACCACTTAGGAATATACTGCTAACATCAAACAGAAAACAGCCAAGTTTAACACATTTCAATAATTTGGCCTCTTCTCAAAATGGAGTTCTAGTTGCTTCTTGGTTTTGTTCAATTAGCAATGTCACACAGTTTGCTAAGATCAGCAGGCCCAAAGGGTCACTTTCAAACACCACATGACACAGCTATAGAGGGAGAGACTGGAGGCTGGGGCAGAGAGCCTCAGTAAAGGGCCTCATTTGTGTATCAGCTCCACCAAGTGCTCTGAAAAAGCAGTGTCTCTTGATTTCTCCAGTACTTACTTTCTCCAGATGTAGGGTCTTATGAAGCCCATAAGCTGGCCAATGCTGAGAGCCTTGAGAAATCATTACTAGTAGTGGCTACTCACTTTCCCCAGACTAACATCAAAGGATCCTCTTGTAATACTATTTTACCGTTCATCACGGACAACTCTCATTCTGTCACAAGTCTCTTAGAGACCTATCAATTCTGAATTACAGAACAGAACTAAGTTCTGAACAGTGTGTCTGACGTTGATGAAGCACAGGACTGAGAAGATGCCATTACTTTCCCTGTATCTCCTCTGCAGCTCTCCTTAGACACAGAAAACAATATGAAGCAGCCTGCTGATGTACAGAGCTGGATAGGCCAAATCCTTGGTCTTCAGGAACTTTCAAAGGTTAGGAGAAGTCAGCTAACAAATGGTTACTATAGACATTAAGATGGAAGCCAGGCAGTGGTGGTGCATGCCTTTAATCCCAGCACTTGGGAGGCAGAGGCAGGTGGATCTCTGTGAGTTTGAGGCCAGCCTGATCTACAGAGTGAGTTCCAGGATAGCCAGAGTTATAAGACTGAACCCTGTCTCGAAAAAATAAAAAACAAAACAAAACAAAGAAACAAACAAACATATAGAAAGGAAGAGGGATGTAGAAGTTACGTATGACAGCAGATGCATCTGGGATATTTGTCAAACGCACAGTGATCTGCTGTCTCTGAGAACTACCTCTTACCACAGATATTTCTTCCCACGGGTACTGCTCAAAGCACTGTGCTTACACTATAACCATCCCTTACTTTATCCACAGCTGATGGGACTGGGTTGAGCCAAAGACTCTCCTGAAAATTCTGGACTGTCACTCAGAGCACTTGTAAACTCAGAAAACTTAACAAAGAGAAGGAAAAGATCCAGGCATGAAGGTGTGTTTCCATAATCCTAACATTTAGGAACCTGAGGCAGGAGGATTTCAAATTAAGGACCAGACTGGGCTACATAGTGAGTTCTGTGCCAGCCAGCAAATACCTTATCAAAAGAAAAAAAGAAGGAGGAGGAGAAGGAGGAAGAGGAGGGAGGAAAGAGGAGTGTGACAAAGAATAGCTACTGGAGCCCGTGTCCCCACCTCTAGAGCCTGAGAAGATGGCCACTCTGTTGGCTGAAGCTTTCTCTTGTTTGGACCCAAGCTGCCACGGGGCCTCAGCAACATTGCTATTTTTTGGGAACATCCTGGATCACATGAGACATTCTTTTTCTTCTCAAATAGACTCGTGCATTTGGCTGTAATCATTCTGTATGACCCCCAATGAGGACTGGAGCTTGAACCTGCTTCTGTCTGGCCATTAAAAAAAAAAAGACATAATACAAAATAGTCAATCATCTAAAAATACTGAATCATACAGCCATCCAGAGGGCATTGTGAAATTAATATGTTTGTGTTGCTGGATTTTGTAACACTTCAATCAATAGCACAAACCCTCAAAATCAGCTGGACCTGCAGGCCTGCAAAGCCTGTCCACTTCCTGTTGTGCCCTGGGCACTGCTTATCTCTGCTTGCTGGTCCTGATGGGGCATGAAGTCCTCGCTCCCTCTCCTTGCTCCATGTCACCTCTCTTGAACACTCCAGCGGTGTCAAGCTCATCCTGACATCTTTCTGGGGATGTGATTTTCCTGAGAGCTGGAAGACAAAGGCAGCAGCTTTTCACTGAGTTCTTTTTAGAAGGCTTTGCCATTGTGCCTCAGGTGCTGCAGCAGGAACAGAGACTCCGACAGTGACTAAGTACTTTAGTGGCTACTTGGCCATGAAGGGTTCAAGGGCAGCTCCCAGATTCTGAATGAGGAGCCATGAGAGAGGCACCTATTTAAGTAGCTAGAGGAATAAATATTTTTGCAGGAAAAAGAGAGAAAGGGACCATTTGATAAAATGGATGCCAAGCTGAGGTGGGATATAGGGACAATGGATCAGGGGTCAAGAAGACAGGGGAGGGTCCTTATCCCTGGAAATAAAATTTGGCAATTCCACTCAGGAGAGATTTATCTAACCCAGGCTTTCCTCATGGCAAAATAATTGCTTTTTCTTTCTCTTGGCAGATCCTCACAAGTAAAGTTAGGTGATAAACATACACACTCACACACACATGCACACTCACACAATACATATACACTCATACACACATACTCATACACGCACATATATACATACATACACATACATACATACTCATACACACATACTCACAGACACACACAATACCCACAGATACCATTCTGGCTAGTTTTATGTCAAGTTGACACAAGCTAGAGCAGTGGTCCTCAACCTTCCTAATGCTGAGATCCTTTCATATACTTCCTCACATTGTGGTGACCCCAACCATAAAATAATTTTTGTTGCTCCTTCATATTGTAGTTTTGCGACTGTTATGAATCATAATGTAAATATCTGATATGCAGATGGTCTTAGGTTGTGGGACTGTCATAGAGCTAAGAGTGGGTCGAAGCTGGCTTGGAACCCCACATCCTCCCAGGAGATGAGAATGTTTGGCTGCTCCTCACTTTAGCCCAGGCCAGAACCCAGCTAAATATTAAATATTGCCTGCTTCAAAGAAGCAAAGGGATGTGGCTGGGTTGGTGCTTATCTGCGCTGTACCTGGAAACCTAGGGATGGGTCTATTTACTGATAAGGTACCTTCCTCTTTTTCCCTGTGAGACCACACCTTATGGAGAAGGTGCCCTTGCAAGACCTTGATGCTTAGACTTGAGCCCCACATGCAAATGAGGCTACTCCAGTATCCTTGTCTAGCCAATGGATCCCAACCCTGGGTACCAAAGACCCTCCCCTGCTTGTGGTCCTATATATGTACCCTACACTCGGTATTAAAGTGGAGACGCCCCCTGAAGTGTGTCCTAAGTGTCTGCCCACTTGTCGACTCACCGGAGGTCCGCCAAGGACAAGGGAGGATGCCGTAAACCCACGGCCACCCCACCACGCTGTGTCTTCCCTGTCGCATCCCTCCACCAGGAGCCGGCTCTGTCAGCTGCGGACTCCAAGCAGGGTATCTGCTGCTGGGACACGCACATGGCCGGAAGATTCCTACCCCCGGGACTATATTAGGTGACACCTGTGAAAGGATCAGTCCCCACCACCCCTAGGGAATTGTGACCCACCTGTTGAGAACAACCACTGAGCTAGAGTCATTAGAGAGCTGGGAGCCTCAGTTGATCAGGCTATTGGCAAGCCTGTAAGGCTTTTTCTTAATTAGTGATTTATGGAAGAGGGCCAAGCCCGTTATGAGTGGTACCATCCCTGGGCTGATGGTTCTGGATTCTATAAGAAACCAGGCTGAGCAAGCCATGAGAGACAAGCTAGTAAGCAGCATCCCTCCATGGCCTCTGCATCACTTCCTGCCTCCAGGTTCCTGTCCTGACTTCTTTGATGATGATCTGTGATGTGGAATCCTAAGCTGAATTAAACCCTTTCCTCCCCAACTTGCTTTTGGTCATGCTGTTTCATCATAGCAACAGTAATCTTAACTAAAACAGACATGCATACACAGGCACGCATACAGACACACACAGACATACACACTCACACAACACACAGATGCTCACTCTCAGACACACTTGTACATGCAGACAACCCCCCACCACACTGATACAGACACATATATCTACGGACACTTACATAGACAAACTCACATATACACATGTATACTCACACACAGACACACAACACATACACACACTTACACAATGCCCTCATAGACACATACGTACACACATACACAGTATGGTAATTCTCCTGTGTGTCCTGAGAAATTCCCTTCTACGCAACACACACACACACACACACACACACACACACACACACTTCATGCACCTATTGAATTCCATGGAAAACTAGAATTCCTACTAATGCGTGGGTGGTATGTTAGGGGTTCTGGTTCGCCAAGAGCTTTGTCCTGCACTTGACTTCATTCAGTTACAAAACGACAAGGTTTAAAGGACCCCGAGGAGCTCCCTTCTAACTGCAGCTGAAACCACAGTTTAGTATGGGTACTGCCTCGTCCAAAGGCAAGTGCACCTGGGCTGGGTTTCTTCCTCTCCTGTCTAACGGAGCAGGCCACTCTGGCCAAACTTTCAGCCCCAGCATGCCAGGTTTTGCTAACAGGCCTCACAAAGCCTAACAGAGAGAGGCTGCCAAGTTCAGACCCAGCCCTGGCTCATTATCCACAGGCAGGGTTCTCCCATGACACCCTGGCTGGCCTTGCTGTCACCTCTCTTTGTGGGAGTGCTGTAACATCTTGGCTATCGTGCACCCAGTCACAGGTCCTACCTTGTTTGGTAGATAAGCGTGGTCAAGTTCCAAACCTGGCTGCTAAGACGGGAGGCTTCCCAATTCTCCACGAAGCCCAGGCTGCATTAACGTTGACATTCTGAGCCCGAGGTGGTTCGCACATAAGACTCAGGTGCACAGAGCCACAGAAAGAGGAAGCATGGTCACCAGAGCCCCAGAAGCGTGGTCGAGCTTCTCTCTGCAGAATGATGTCCCCACACTTCCCTGCCAGTTGAATTCTCTTGTTTTCTCTTGGGCCCCAGTCATCACAGTTCTCCATGTCCCTCTTGGGAGACTTTAAAGCCTCTGGAAAAGTCACTGATTGCAGCCTTCTGGAAAGGGCTAGGTCAGTGTTTCAGAAAGCAAGGTCCACAAACCGAGTGGTTGTTGAAGACAGACATGGCTAGGAGGGGCTCCTGAGTTCTGACCTACAGCTGAGGAGCTACTGACCGTGGATGATTGCTGGGGAGGAAGAGACAGTTTTCTTAAGGGTGTGGTCTCTGGCAGGTTGACCAAGCTTCAGTGGATGGCCCAGGTGGATGACTATGTGGACAGGACAAACTGGATCAGGTGGGTTATTAAAGAAAAAAAGGCATACATTTGGGAGGAGAGGTGGAATGGATCTGAGAGGAATGGAGGTGAATATACCCGAAATATGCTCCACGCATGCATGAAATCTCAAAGAATTAGTTAAAATATTAGATTTTTAAAATTCTGAGGAAAAGGAGAAAAAAGGAAAAAAAGAAGACAAGGCTGAAGCCCCACCTCAATTTGTCCAGATTAGAATGGCTCGGAGCAAGGGCCAGAATCTGCTTATCACGCCTCCGGGTGAACGCATGCGCTCTCCAGTTATCAGACTCAACCCAGTCTGCCTCGATCATCTCTGGAAGCCAGGTAAGACAGCATGAGTCCTTTGTTCTGTTCTGAGATTGCCATAGAAAACAAACAACAAAATGGACAGCAACTGAAGCTATCTGCGTAATGACCAACACATGAATCCTTAGAGGTGGGATTCTAGTTCTTTCTCCTTGACCTCATCTTATCAAGTTCCAGCAGGAAAGTCATCAGTGGAAAATATGAACCTTGGAGTGATTTATGTTGTGCTCTTGTTGCTTATGTGGCTAAGGGCTCCCAGAGCCATTGAGCTTACTTACTTTACATTAACTTACTTAGATAATAAAGCAGCATAAAGTTTCTGGGAGCTAGTTTCAGTTTGACATTCAGGAAGAAATCCCTGGCCATTCAGAGGCATCGTCAAAATGGCATCTAGAAAACCAAACGCCATCTAAAACACCAAGGTAACCAAATGAGATCTTATTTTCAGACCCAAGATGACTCTTATCTGCTGATGGAAGGCTGAACATTGACTTTTCCATCTTAAGCCTGATTCTGCCAAACCTACCAATGTAGCTCACTCCTATTTTGTGCCCAGAACCTCACCTACCTCTGTGTAGCCTCTGGCTTAAAGGAAGCAGAGAGTCACATGGTTTCATACACTGACCCTACTGAAGCCAGTAGGGTAGGCAATTTGTCCAAGGTAGGCACTTAAGGAACAACAATATGGATTGGACCCTAAATGTCCACCAAAGATTCATGTGCTAAGGGCTTGGTCCCCATAGCTGGTGTTATTGGGACTCTGTATGAGGAGGGGCTTGGTAATATGAAGTGAGGTTATTGGGGTTATGCACTTGAAGAGGACACTGGAATCGTGGCCCCTTCCTCTCTTACTTTTGCTTCTCAGCCGCCATGAAACAAACAGGTCTCCGGTGATGCTGTGCCTTACCACAAACCCAGAAACAAGAGAAGAAAGTTGCCTTTTCTCGGGTATTTTACTACGTGACAGAGAGTTAACACAAACAGAATCCTAAAAATTGACTTAAATGACTTGATTCTTGGGTTCTAAGAGCTGAGCCACAGTCTCCGTCAAGATATTTTGGGGGCTGCTTGCGACCTTTTAATATTGTTGGCATTCAGTCTGTAAATAAAGCTGACTCACAGGTGGTCACCCACCTTTACTACCGATGCGAGTGTTCTGCTCCTGTTATTTATAAGAGAAAAACAGGTAATGACTTGTTAGCATTAGGATATTTAAGACTCAACATAATTTCCCTGAGAAGTATCTGGAAGAGAAGTTTAGAAAGGAATTGTTTTTCCCCAATAGGGGTGACCTAATATAGAAATTTTAGGCACTAGCTAGGGAGTTTCTTGGCATTCCTTTAAAAATGTGTTTATTCTGCCAAAGCCTCCTATATCATAGGATATATATTAGAATGAAGATTCCAGTGGCTGCAGAGATGACTGAGAGATTACAAACCTACTGCTCTTCTGGAGGACCCCGGTTTGATTCCCATGTCTGGCAGCTCACAACTGCCTTTAACCCTAGTTCCAGAAAATCCAGTGCCCTCTCCATGAGCACCAAACACACACACACACACACACACACACACACACACACACACACACACATGTGTTTTTTTCCTTTCAAAATACTTCCTTTAAAAAAATGAAGACTCTATGAAACAAAAACTTTAAAACATACTTAACTAAACTCTGTCTTAAATAACCCCAAAGAAGGCTTTTAGAGAGCTAGAATTACAATGTTAAATAAACTTGTAAAAATTGTCTATCCTTGGAGATGTCCAATACAAGCCAAGATGAAGGAACAGAGAGTGCGTTTATTCTTCCACACAAAGCAACTGAAAACCCAGAGAAAATATTGAAATAATAGCTCTCAAGGCATTGCACATCAGGCAGTGAAGGTTAGTGATTTCTGGGAGAAGGGGCTAAAGGACGAGGTGAGACCTGGGATTGCCCCCACTAACCGCACCGGGAAGATTTCCAAGCTCATCAGCAGCAGAAAGGGAGTCCAGACAGCAGGACAAAAACATCACAAGAAAAGAAAACTACAGACCCACTTTCCTCATAAACAAGATGCAAGAGTTCTCAACAAAATTTTAGCAACTGAAGAAGACCGAGACTGTGTTATGACTGAGGAGGGAGACCTAGAAAGGCAGTCACAGCCTGCCCACTCTTCAGAACTCTGAACAAACGTTAGTGTTTGGATATGAAGTGTCAGCCGCTGAGGGGTGAGTAGATCGTGGGGTTCTCACCTAATCAAATAGGTTGGTAATCTGATGGCATTATTGGAAAGTAGTTGCAGTAAGTGGGCTGCTCACGCTGGGTTCCAGAAGCCTATCTCATGCCCTGGACCCTCCTCCTCCTTTGCTTTCTTTGCTTCCCAGCCGCCAATGAGAAGAGCCTCGTGGGTCACATGCTTCTGCTGTGGAGATGTTCTTCCATCCCACAGGCCCAGGCTGGAGTTGGCCAATCATGGACTGAAGCCCTTGAAATTGTATGGCAAATAAGCCTTTGCCCTTTAGGCTTTTCCTATAAGGTATTATGTCACAGCAGCAAAAGCCCAGTAAAACACTGTATTAAGGAACAGAAGAAAGCTATGTGACCATCTCAACAGAAACAGAAAACGTTGACAAAAATCCAATTTATATTCTTGATAAATGCTCTCAAACATATAACGTGAAGCCAAAGGACACACACACACACACACACACACACACACACACACACACACACATAAACGAATAAATGTTTTTCTAAAGTGACACAGGGGGCCTGGAGAGACGATTCAGTGGTGAGAGCACTTGCATGCAAGCCTAAGGACCTGAGTTAGACACTCAGCACCCACATTAAAAAGGGTTCTTTCCTGCCCTCCTCCCCCTTTATGTTTCCTGTGTAAGAAAATGACATTCTGATTCTAAAATTAAGCTGGAAATGCAAAGGCCCTCAAATAGTCAAAATGGCTTTCAAAAGAACATTAAAAGATCTATGCCATCTGACTTCAGAACTTAAGGGCTGGGGTGGGATGTCCCTCTTAATGGCATGCCTGCCTGCATGGGAGAGGCCCTGGGTCATACCCTCAGCAGCAAGGGTAGGGGGGCCTTATGATAAAGTTTTGCTAATCAAGGCTAGTCAAGTGTGATTTAGGTGTGTCAAGATATACAAATAGACTGGTGGAACGGAATCGAGTCCCCCACAGACTCAAAGGCACATGCTTTTTAAAGATAGAAGCCAATTCTGTAGTGGAACACGTAGAAGAAGTTTTTGTTAGTTTGGTTTCTTTAAAAAATGCAAAATGGCCTTTGGGCTAGGTTTATGTGCCTGTCCCAGGTGTGGTAGGTGATTCTGACTTGGATCTGGAACACTCGATGCAGGTGACTATAATTTGGTCAGGTGCAGTCCTTTTCGCAAGTGTAGCTTATTCTTGGGATTATGTGCTGATGGGATTTATGGGAACTTTTGCCTAAGGTCTGAAGCCCCAAGAGCTGGGGTGAGGTGTTGGTTGGTTTGTCCTTCATTAGTGTGTAGATTCTTACTTAAAAGAACAAAGGTTAGAGAGGTTGAGTTTGCAGACTGAGACTCTGGTCTGACTCGAGGTCAGCTAGTCCTCTTCAAGTTTAGGATAGCTAAAAATGGCTGTGAAGATTTCTTCTACCTTTCTCTCTTTCTATATCAAGGCCGCCTGCAAAAGCAGTGAAGATTTATTTCTATCGTTCCTTTCTCTTTCGCTAAATTGAGGATAAAATATTGTCGTTAACAGCTATACAGTCCTATGGAGAGAGGATAGTAATTTCAACAAATGTTACTGGAGCAATTTGTTATTCATGTGGGAAAAAATTAATGTCAGTCACCATGTAACAGATGAATTACAAAAACAAAGCGTGCGCGTGCACACACACACACACACACACACACACACACAACCTTAAATGTGAAAATTAAAATTATAAAACTCCCAGAAGAACATAAGGGAGATAAATCTCCCTTGTGTGCTTTTGTGTTTGAAAAAAAAAAAAGATTTTTAAGATATAATATGAAAGGTAGGATCCATAAGAGAGAAAAAAATAAGTCAGACGTCATCAAAATTAAGAACATGACTGTTGATAAAACGTGAAAACAAGCCTAAGACGGTGAGAAATATTTGTAAATTACCAGTCTGATAGAGGACCTATGTTTGGAATATACATAAAAAAAATGTCTTAACGACGGATGACAGGAGGCAGAGTAAGAGAATGGTCAGAATATTTGAACAAACACTTCATTACAGATAACAGCAAAAAGGTCACAGGAACCCTGCATACCCGTGTGTATGTGACCGGCAATACGACAGCATACACTTCAAAGGGTAGATCTCATGCCATGTGTTGTTTTTAATCATCATAACAAAAATAAAAGCGCATGAAAAGAAAGCCAATATAATTGGAATTAGAGAAACCAAACAACAACCATGACAAAATACCACTACATACCTTAAACATCTAAAATTAAAAATGCTGCGCGTACCGCCGGCTGACCGACTGCCGACAGGTAACAGCAGGGACACGGGATGCCTTATACTCCGCTGGTGGGAATGCCAAATGGCACAATCCCTTTGGGAAATAGTTTTGCAGCTTCTTGAAAAGCGAATTGTGCACCCCAACCTTTTTATCCAGCCATTCTACTTCTAGATGTTTACGAAAGAAAAATGTGAGCGTGTCCAACAGATAAGGTGTATACTCGAATGTCCGTAAGAACTGTATTTGCAATAACCTAGACACAACTCAGATATCCAGCAACATACAAATGCATAAACACATTGTGGCACACTGTTTGTTCAGTAGCAGTGTATTTGTGTCACTGAAAGCTACTTAGCAGTAAAAGGAAGGAACTATTGACAGATACATGTAGTCGTTTGTCTGAGTGCCAGCTATGCACAATGAAAGGCCACAGACAAGAAAGGACTCAATGCCTGAGTCCATTTACATAAAAAGAAAAAAATGCTAGAAAGAGAAAGCTCATCCATATTGACAAAAAGCAGCTTAGAGACTGTGCAGGATTTGGAAACCCTGGGGACAGAAGAAAGAGAGAGATTGCCAAAGGGCATGACAACCTTAGAAGGAGATGAGCACGCACATTGTTTAGCATAGTGAAGACTTCAAGGATAGGGATGACAAACATATCGAGTTAGCCTTTCCATATGCGCAGTTATCACCTTCCAAGTGTGTCAGTAAGACTATTTTTTAACAAACAAATAAAACACAAATACTATATGGTCTGGGAAAATGTGCCCACGGTATGGCTGCCCCCACTCTCAGCCCAGGACAGACATTACCAGTCCGTCACACAGCTATCCAGACAGCCATCACTAATCACAGTTGGATCTTGAGATAAAACCTGTTTTCCATCTCTGACCAGGCCAACTATTTGGCTCTCTAAAAACAAGGCCCAGTGCAGAGCAAATTATTAGCTAATCTAAAAATGGTGTTGAGGTTTCCTGCTTGCTACTGCACTGGGAAGAAGTTTAGGAAAATGGCAGACACTGAAGCCAGCCTAATAAAGACAGGCTGCCAATAAAACATTAAAAATTTGATTAGGAAGTCAGATGTGAACTTCTGGAGAATGTTAGTGTTTGTGGTGCTGGTTTAAATGCACTGTTTTTTCATAAGACAATGGCTTCATGCAAAGAAATAATTATTTCTAAGAAAACTGGTGACATCCTTATTTATTTTTATTTTATTTAAAAAGTATATTTTAAGTCAGATGGTGGTGGCACATGCCTTTGATCCCAGCACTCAGAAGACAGACGCAGGCAGATGGATCTCTGTGAGTTCGAGGCCAGCCTGGTCTACAGAGTGAGTTCCAGGAAAGCCAGAGTTACGACAGGGAAACCTTGTCTCAAAAAACAAAACAAACAAAACAAAAAAAAAAAGTATATTTTATTTGTGTGCGTGTATACAGGTGTGTGTATGTGTGAGAGAGAGACAGACAGAGACAGAGAGACAGAGAGACAGAGAGAGAGATGCATGTGGGTGTCTGGAGAGGCCAGAAGACATCAGATTCCCTTGAATTGCAGTTAGAGGCAATTGACCCTGGGAACCAAATTCAGGTCCTCTGGAAGGGCCAAAAGTGTTCTTGACCCCTGAGCCATCTCTCAAGTCCTACTCCCCCCACTGCCCCCTCCTCCTCCCTGCCACATACACGACAGGGTTTCTCTGTTGTAACTCTGGCTGTCCCGGAACTCACTCTGTAGACCAGGCCGACCTCGAATTCACAGCAATCTGCCCGCCTCTGTCTTCACAAGTGCTGGGATTAAAGGCGTGCGCCACCACTGCCCTGCTCCTAACCTTATTATTATTTTTTTTTTAAATAATTTTAATCATGAAGGATGTTAAAAATGACTCGAACTGTTTTTTACCAAAAATTAATAGATTTTTATGACCAGAAAATTGCCTTACTTTGTAAATAAGGCCAAGAAGCAAAATGATGTAAGAGTATGTAAGGGTATAAGGCAGGCTAGTGAGTTCAAATGTAAAAACACTGAAATAATACTGAGCTTGATGAGATAATAAATCATGAGTTTATAGCATGAGTAAAGATTTCTCTTAAGAAGCAGCGACTTCTTTCAAAGCTATTTGGAAGCCATGTGTTCTTTAATAGTAATCCCATGTGCCCATTAAGATAAAGAAAGAGGGAAGATATATATATATATATGTATGTATGTATATCAATAGAGAGTGTACTTAGCCTGCATAAGATCCCAGCTTTGAGCGCCATCATTAAAATAAGATAAAACCAACACAGGTCAAATGACTGCTATTGGTAAGCTATAAGCACCAACCTGTGCAGCCTGCACAAGTGTCCCGTGAGCCAGAACAAAGTATCTCACTCACCCTCAGGTTACTACAACAAGCTGGATCCCCAAGATTTATTTACTGCCCTTTCCTTTGTTCCCAGCCTCTTCTCCTGCGAGATAACAAGCATCCTGGCTGTTTGAGCCAGTCAAGATGAAATTTTACTTACTTTAATTTCTTTGTGTGTGTGTGTGTGTGGTGGTGGTGGGGGGGGGGGGGGACGTGCAAGCGACCCCGGAGGCCAGAAGAGGGTGCTGGATCCCCTGTAGCCACTGTTGCAGGTTGCCATGAACTGCCCGCTATGGATGCTGGGAACTAAATTCAGGCTTTCTACAAGAAGAGCACGTGCTCTTAACCCCTGAGCCATCTCCCAGCTCCAAGATGAATTTTTCTTACTTGTAGCCATGGAGGTTAGGTCTGATACAAGCCCTGCACCATGTTCACTCTGTGTAGGAGTGAGGATAGAAAAATTGGCCTCATAGAGTCTGTGGCACTCACTGAGGCGATGTGCTCGGAAGCCCCTTCACAGTGCCTGCTCGGAAGATCCGAGGGGTGCAAGCCCCTTCCTCTCCTCTCTTGTCCTCTCTTGGGGAAATTTCATTCAAATATTAGGGAGAGAGTTCCATCATTACAAAGGTGCTCGTTATGTCATCTGCTAAACCTGACGCTATCAATTTGGGGAGAATTATTACATTAGCCACAATTTTCCCTCAAATTTTTTGTTATTGTTAAACTCCTCAAAAGGATTTATCCCAGGAAATGATTTTCAAAGGGTCTGTGAATGAAAACCTAAATTTGCATCGCACGAGCAACAAAGAAAATGGCTGAGAAGACGCTTCCCTCCAGTAAACAAGCCTTGCTGGTGAGAACCCCGCAGCAGCTGCGGCCCATTTTCCTTCCATGATGATTTTTAAAAGAACTTTCTATTTGGAAAATGTCAAACTTACAGAAAAGTTGCAATGAACAAATCTGAAAGGAGACTAAGAACACCTGTACATCCGTTCCCCAGATTAAACGGTTGTCAGCGTGTTGCAGGTTTGCTCCGTCCTTCTGTCTCTAGACAGACAGACAATCATATGGAAATATATTTTCCATAATGCTAATTTTTTTTGTGCGTTAGATTTCTTTTTAGAATTTCAATACCTTATCCTCCCCCCCCCCCCGCCCCGCCCCCAGAAAAAAGAATTTAGGTGCTGGGCAGTGGTGATGCACACCTTTAATCCCAGCACACAGCAGGCAGAGGCAGGCGGGTTTCTGTGAGTTCGAGGCCAGCCTGGTCTACAGAGCGAGTTCCAGGACAGCCAGAGTTACAGCAGAAAAACGCTCCACTTTGACGCTGTGGAGACACTGTAGCTAGCCCTCACCTGAAGACACTATCCCAGTTTTAGAGTTCTTATACCCGAGTAATAATTTATACAGGTCCCATGTGATGGCTACAGAAACTTAATGTGAAGCCAGCCATAGCCCTCAAGGGCCTTTGACCTTGCTCTGGAGTGCCTGGGGGGATCCTCATGGCCTACAGGTGTTATCTCATGATAATGGCTGTGAGGTACCAACAGCTGCCTTTGCTTCTGTAAAACTTGCTTATCGTTGTGGGAAAAAGATTTTTTTCCCCTCCACTCTTACCTGTGTCTTTATTTAACCTTTTATAAGCATATGTTAGTTACACATAATAATGGCTTCATTCTGACGTTTTCACACATGTATATAATATAGTTTGATTATACTGACCTCATTACCTTGGTGGTCAGGGCTTCCTGTTCCCTCCCCTGGGCAGCCAAGCCTTGCACACTGATGGCTCAGCTTTGGAGAGGAAGCTGCATAGTCAGGAACCATCCCGGTCCAGAATGTCTTGGGCAAAGATGAAGAGCTGACGGGAAAACAGACTTCCCAGGAAACAGTTTCAGTGTGAACAGCTCAGTTTATTGAAGCAAGAGGAGTCACATTTATGGGGCGAAAGGTCATTGGCTAGGCAGTGACACTGGGAGAGCTCCAATTACACGTGGGGTCTCACAACCAGACCTGGGTGGTCATATTGTTATTGTCTGGGGCCAAAGTCCTGAGGAAGCCTCTTCTGCATAGACAGAGGTCTCACAGGGGCCAGAGGAAGAGAACTTATAAGGTCATATAGGGAGAGAGGTCAGGTCCAGGGCCTTCCAGTGACCAGACGAGCAGCATCCAGACCAGATGCCTTGGAGAGGCAGGATCTTATCAGGTGCTGCTTGTCATGGCAGCACTGGAGGAGCTCTGCTAGCTGTTAGTGTTTGCTGGGGTCTTGTTGTTGCCCGAGCAAGAAAGAGGAGAGGCCAAATTCCTACCACTCTCAGGGTGAGAATTCTGGGGTTCAAAGCATGCTTTGATACCCCTCTTAGCTCTTGGATAGCCCCCACACCCTCTTACTTTACTGATCCTCCTTTTCTTCTCCTTTTAATCTCTCCCCGCCCCCTACCCCCCGTATACCAATGAGTTTAATTATAGTTACTTGCAGAAGTATGGATAAGAAGCTATTTACAGAAGCACGGGCAACTTGTTAGTGGCTACACCACTGAAGAAAATTCACCAGTAGCTGCTTGTAGATCCTCAAGGGAGGGTAGGGCCTCATGACCTCTCTCCCCCCATGACAGAGTATAGACAGGCCCAATCGGTTGTAGGTCTTGTGTGGGTAATCATAGCTGCTGAGAGTCCAAGACTGTAACAGCCATGTCATGCCTAGAAGACAGCATTCTGCAACATCCCATCCCTTCCTCTAGCTCTTACATTCTTTCTGCTCCCTCTTCTTCGATGTCTCTTGAGCCTTGGAGAGCTGACATAGGTGTCTCATGTTCATGTAGTGCTGAGCATTCAGTAGTCACATATTTGCAGTACTCTGATCAGTTATGAGTGGCTGCCTTCCATTACAAACACGAACTTCACTAACCAAAGCAGACAACAACGCTCATATATGAGCATATCAAAAAGCATTTAGAAGGCAATTCGATAGACACATCGTGTCCATTTAGCAAAATAATAGCAGTAGCTTCCCCACAAAGGCCTATCGCCTACCCAGAGGATGAGGTTTACAGGACCAGACGGACACCCCCATCTTGGGAGGCACCTTAGATCCAATCAGAAGATGGCTGATTAGCCCACGGCTGTAGTGGCATTGTCCAACAAGTAGGCACGTCTTGCCTGGCAGGCTGGTAGTGAATCATGTGGAATACACAGCTGAGTGGGGACTGTTGAAGACAGTTCTCCTCCAGCAGCCTGCATAGCACTTCCCGACACTATGAAGGCATAGCGCTGGTTCCTTTTAGTCACGTTTACAGTGAGACTTAGGAACAAAAAGAAAAGCAGGAAAATGAGCAAAATGCACAGTGGGAGAGCACAGGTACACCTAAAGCCACAGACAAAGCCAGTGCAGACAAAGCAGTGTAGTTGTTGAGTTTAGTGCCTTTAAAAAGAAGCCCCACACTTCACACTATCACAAGAAGAGATGAGCCTTGAGGGCTCCTGGACTAAAAATACAAACTCATTTGAAAGTCTTCCCTTTAAAAAGAGAGAGCCTCAGGGGTTCCCAGTTTGCAAAGCAGGTGCCTAGAAAAGTGTTTTCCCAGATTTCATAGACACTCAGAGACCTCTACAACTACAGTTCTCAGACCTGGAATTGCCCAAATGGTACTGTTTTATAGGTGTGCTGGTTAAGGTTTTGTTGTTTGTTCCAACTTGACATAAGCTTGGGAGATCTCCATAATATTGGTCTGTAAGCAAGTCTGTAGGACATTTTTTGATTAATGATTGATGCGGGAGGACCCAGTCCACTGTGGGCGGTGCCACTCCCGAGTCAAGAGGACCAAACCCCTCTACTGTGCCTTCCCTTTATGACAGAGCTCAAGCTTCTGAACCTAAATGCCCCTTCAGGACTCCAGATAAATCTTCCTCCCTTAAATTGTTTCTCTCAGGTATTTTGTCTTCTTCAATTTCTCAGCTCTGACCTCACATCATAAAATGAAGGTGGTGGTGGAGGTCAGGAAGCCTCAGGTGACACTCAAAGTCTAAGGGACAACAGTTCTCCAAACGTAGCTCTACAGAGTCAGGGTGCCTGGACTCCTCAAGGGTCCTGATGCTGATTGCTTAAGAGATAATGTTGGATGAAGAGGATGAACTTGAACTTCCCTTCTTCTTGATTCCCTTGCATGTAGGGAGTGATAAATATTTACATCCTGCTACAACACTGTAGAAAAGCAACATAAAACATTTAAAAAAAGGATTTCTTTTAAATACTATGCTATTTTAACCAAACTACAAACAGAAAAATTGTGTGTGTGTGTGGGCGCAGTCAACCTTAGGTCTTTTCTCTTCGGGTACCATCCACTTTGGTTTTTGAGGTAGAGTCTCTCAATGGCCTAGAATTCACCCAGTCGGCTAAGTTGGCTGGCTGGCCATCCAGCCCCAGGGATCTGCCTGTCTCCACCACCTGAGAGCTGGGATAACCAGTGTGTGTGCCATTGTACTTAGCTCAAATTCAGGTCCTTCTGCTTGCAAGGCAAGTACATTACTGATGGTGCTATTCTCCCCTCTCCCCATCAGCTCCTGTTTTTCCATTTCCCTTAAGAAAACATTCCTTTGGCCAGACACATGTTGTCATGGACACGAGAAGGTAACATTTGGCAGCCCCAGAGAAGTGGGTCCATAATTTCCACTGCCTGTGTTGAAAATTTTTACCAAACTGTTGTAGCTGGGCAGCTGCTAAAAAGCACCAGCCTTTGGTTTGTGGTAAGCACTACAGAAACATCAGCATCTTATAGAATCTTCTAGACAGTCTATTATACAAGAGATGGGGGGTGATTGATTTCATTGGCCAGTGCAAAAACACAGCCATGAAAGGAATCTTTTGGAAGTCAAAATCAAGGCCTGGACAAGCTTCCTGCAACCAGACAAGTAGATGCACAGTGGAGGCATGGTTTTGCTTTCCAAATGTTAATGAGTGTTCCTAATTAGATAAATGTGGCTTTCCCCAGCTTCTGCACCCACTCACTGTGGTTTGAGGATGGACTAGGCTGGTGTGCACTTGATTAAACAGAGCCAGGATCTAATCCAGGGCAGTCCTGGCATCTTCTCTTTTAGATCATTAGAAGTATTGTAAATAAAACAGATTTAGAAAATAGAAATCTCCCATCTTCCCCAGTTCCAACAAAACTTATACATCAACTTGCCCAAAGGATTTAATACTTAGCTGGAAAAAAAAACAAAAAACAAAAAACGTGCATTTATCAGATCATATGAGAAAGAGAGAGAGAGAGAGAGAGAGAGAGACTGAGAGACTGAGAGACTAAGGAAAATCCAGGCGGAAAGTATAGCCTGGAACATCTTATCTACGGGGAGCTCTGTTCCCCAAGTCATGAAAGGCTGGATTTTAAGTTCTTGAGAAAGAAAAGTACAGGCTCAGCATACAGAGAGTGCAGGGCCATGTGACCTGTAGGTCTGCAGAGCACGCCCCCTCCCCAGTCCTCATCCCTTACTCTAGCGCCTGGGATCTTTAGCCAGCGTCTCCACTTGTCCCCAAGTGTCCATGTGGCTGTACTTGCATAAAACCTCCCTACCTGATAAAAGCCCAGGGAAGCTGTGAGAATAAGAATCCCAGACACAGAGTGCACAGCACATATTTTAATTCTTTATTTCCCCTGAGCATTTGCAAGAGATACATCTATTAGAATCTAAAGGCTCTTAGAACAAACTAACAACAACAAAAATCAGCCCCACAAACAAAGGAAACATGGCTGTGAGACAGAAGAAAGGCCATCGCCTACTCTAGCTTCCCAGACTCAGCCCAACTTTTAAATATTTGAGACAGGGTCTCATAATAGCCCAGACTGGCCTCAAACTCATTATATAGCCAAAGGTAACATTGAACTTCTGACCTCCTGCCTCCTCCTCCCAGATTCGAGCATCACAGGCAGGTTCCGCCTACCTGGTTTGCCATGCCCATTTCTACAAGCATTTATTTATTGCCAGTGTCTCAACTCCTTCACTTGTCATAATTGAGCTGAATTGACTTTTGAAAGCCCAAATTCATCAAGGAAGAACTACTCATTCAGTAGGACTCCTGCGGCAAGTTCGGCTTCACCCGCTGTCCAGTAGACCTGCCAATAAAGTTGCTCCCAGGTTAAAGGGCATGGGTGAGGCCACAAGGGAGGGGAACAATAAGTTCAACCATTGCTCACAACCTGAGTTTGTTCCTCTTACAAACCCTGCCAGACAATAAAACCACAGGGGCAAAGAGCTTTGCATAAAAATCTCCGTGACACAAAGAGCAATGTTCCTGCATTATATCTGCCTGAGCAGCGTTCCTGCATCGTGTGTGCCTGCATGAACTTCAGGCACAGCACTGCACTGGAGACACCTTCCCTTCAATTTTATAAGCACTTTGTTCCGTGAGACTTCTTACCAGAAGCAAGGGGAAACTCAATTCCCTAACGGTAATGTAGCAATGCCAGAGCTGGCGTGAGCCTGCCTCCCACGAGAAGGCAACACGACACACTGGGCACAGAAAAGGAGCAGGGTGTTTTCTACAGCCTGTATCAGCTACATTGCACACACAGCTCATTGGAAAGTGCAGCAATCCAGGCCTTAGAGCCAGAGATCTGCCTCTCTCCTCTGACCTGTCCCTTTGGGCTGTTTTCTGTAGCTTCCTTTAGGTGTATAATGCCATGCATGTACTGCTATTGATTTATCTTTTAAGGACATCACTGTTGACCCCATAGAAGACTATATGCTCCTTCTTCCTATTTCACCTCTCTCTACTCTCTCAATAAAGATGCATTAATCATTTTGGCTAAATCAACGGGGCTCTGAAGACAGAAACACACCATCATTCCCCTTCCTTTGTCTTCTGGTACTAAAGTTGCAGCCTGAAGTCCTGTGTCATCCCTATCCTTTGAGTGGAATCTGTTTTGTGTCTCTAGGGAGATACCTTGAGTCTTCTTTGCACCCACAGCCTTGAAACATCAACTGGTGGAAACTGCTGTGGATCTTTTCAAGTCCACAGAAGTTTCCTGGTAACATTTCTTCACTTTTCCTTTCATTCATCTCTTGTGGAAATCCTGTCAGTGAGTGTTAGCCCTCTCGGATCAATTCTTTCATTTCTGATCACACCTTCACTAATGGCCAATCCCTCCTCCTTTGTTAACTTTCCCGTGAGGTAGTCCCACTTTGTTCATTTAAAAGTTCTTCTATTTTTAACCTCTCTAGGCTCCTCTTCCTTGTCTTTGATGCTCCCGGAATCAAAGCATCCTGCTTTTGATTAATGGACAGCTCTTATCTCTCTAAGAATATTAAATATGTGTTATGTGTGTGTGTGTGTGTGTGCGAAGTTTCATTCTGTTGCCCGCGTTGTTTCCATTTCTCCCCAATCTCTTTTCCCACTGGAATGACCCACATCTCTTTCATGTTGAAAGTTTTCCATCAGAATCAGGTGCCGATGCAGCCTGTTCATACCGAATCCTAAGACCCCAGTCCTACTGTGGATTGCTTTCAGGCGTTGTGTGCAGACTTGTCAGCTGGGGAAGCAAATGGGCTGCAGCCTGGTGGTGAAGTGAGCTTTTCAGGGTGGTCTCTTCTGCCTAACTCCTGATTCCCGCAGGGCAAAACCTTTGCCTTCCTGCCTGTAAGATACACTCTTGGATGCAGTGACCATCCAACCATCAGCAGCAAGGACTTTCGAGCAAGAGTTCCTCCCTCCTGTTCTCCTCTGTGTATTCTGAGATGATGCCCAGAGCCCTTGGGGCTCAGTATCTCTGAGAAAAAAACTTCCAACTTTATTCAGGCAGGTGTCAGAGGAGCTCCAGACCCCTAAGCAACTGGCTGTCTCTAGTTTCTCAGCTCCTTCCATTGTTCTTCCTTCACAGAACCAGGCAGAGCCAGCCACCGAACTCTTCATCTACTCTGCATCTGCCTGAACAGAATAGACAATTCAAGCTCCACATAGCTACTCCCTCAGTGCATCTGATTTCATGTATTTATAGCCCTTTCATTGCTCTTCTGGAATCGCTCACAGGAATTTGGAACAGAGAAGCTTAAGTCTTCCGTGTTTAACCAAAATTCCCTTCTCACTATATAGACTGCACATTTGCTCTGCAGAAGTCTCCTTGCCTGGAGTTCACGAGGTTCTCTGTGCTTATAAAGGCAGAAGGTTCTGACCTTAGACCTGCCAAGTACCGGATAGATGGACTTGGGCTAACTAATTTACCCCCTGGATCTCATTTCCTCCAGTATTAAATTGTTTTTGGTAAAAGTGTAATGGTTAGTCTTTGTTGTGGATATTTGGAATTACCTAGGAGACTCACCTCTTGACATCATGATGGCCAGAGAGTTAAAAGAGAGAAAATGCCTGCACTGGCAACTCTCTCCTCCTTCCTCTTCTATTCCATCCACGCCAGGAGCTTACAGGATGGTGCTGCCTATTTTCAGGACAAGTCCTCCTTTTCTGACTAATCCTCACTGGAAATACCCTCATAGCAGCACGCAGAAAGGTGTGCTTCACTGGTCACCAAGGAAACTTTCAACCCAGCCAGGTTGGCAACTGAGGTTAACCATCAGAATCAAATTACAATTCAAGAAGACAGCATACTTCCTGGTCTGTCTCTTTGTATTTTGAGGCAGGATCTCTCTCTATGTATCCCAGGCTGGTGTAGACTCCACTCTAAATTCAGGCTGACCTCAAACTCATAATTCTCCTGTCTCAGCCTCTCCAGGCTAGCAGGCCCTGCTCACATTTTTAAACCAATACACTTTTCATTCAAGAAAGTAAACCATTTTTCCTGAAGTATTTTTCATCTGTGTCAATGAAACGCAATCGTCTGCATTGTCCACCCATTAGGTGTGGAACCCTCTGAGGTTTTAAAACCGGTTCCACTGTTCTGTCAGTTACAGAACACAGCCCAGTGCTGTGCCTCTCTGGCCCATTAAGCCACAAGAGATCTGAAAGTTTATGTAGACCAACTCCCGCATTTTGATGATGCTTTAGATAGACTCAAACAGATTAAATCACTTATCTATTATTCTGGAACTGTATCCCAGGCATTGCACAGCTAATGACATCTTGAAATTAGAGTACCTGAGATTACTCACGGAGACCCTCCTAAGATTGGGCTCACAGACATTCACTCATGGAAGTGGAGCTCATGAGGCTCAAAAGACCCCTTAGCAAGATTATGGCTGGAGCAGGAGAGCTTTTTTTCACAGGTGTAGCCACTCATACGTTGTCCATTGTCCATGTTTCTGTAAGTAACCCTTCACCCGTACTCCAATCAAAATCAGCATTCAACAAACTAGACTTGAGTAGTATCAGTTCCTGGGTCCACTGTTGGTGCCCCATCTGGAGTGAATAAACAAACATTTCTATACACGTCTCCTAGAAATCGTTAACACCCAAGAGCTTCAGAGAAGAGTCAGAATCAAAACCAGACCCGATCTCTCGACTCAGAATGAGTGCCCTGTGCTTAATCAGGTCGCCCAGGACAGACATCCAGTAAGCACCCGGTGTCCTCAACATGAACTAACCTTCCATGTTCTCTCCATTTGCATGGGTCTGCTTTCTGTTAGTTTAAAGAAATACCCAAGACCGGTAAATAGGAAAGAAGGTTTATTTTTTTCTCATAGCCCTAGGGGTTCAAAGGTGAGGCTTTTGTACTAGGTTAGCTCTAACGAAGGCCTTATGATAACGAAAACAATTGCATGTTGTTCCTTTTATCATTGGTTTGGGTGTGGGAAAAACTTCCTCAAAAGGAGTATGGAGTCTAAGAAATAAGAACGCTAAAAGATATCCAGGCATGAATGGTGGTGGAGCTGGGAACAAGTGCCAAGCTGTGTGTTGTACCCTTCTGTCTGTGAGCATGATGTATGGCAATGAGGTTGGAAGGAATGGCTATTAGTGGAGCCTACAGACATACAAACCATTTTAGGGGGTATAGATACGCATTTCTTTTTTTTTTTTTTTCTTTTTTTGAGACAGGGTTTCTCTGTTGTAACTCTGGCTATCCTGGAACTCACTCTGTAGATCAGGCTGGCCTCGAACTCACAGCGATCCACCTGCCTCTGCCTCCTGAGTGCTGGGATTAAAGGCGTGGGCCACCACCGTCCCGCAGTCAATATACATTTCAGCATGATGCTGAGCTGCATTAGGTCCTCTGGTTAAAGTAACAGAAACCATTTTAACAGCAATGAGACGTTTAATGTACGGATACAGGAGCACGCCCTGGAACTCTGGGGCAGAAAGATTAGTCGGGCAGTCCTGAGGAATTGAAGCTGGCAACCAAATAGCTAGCAGGAGTTGAGGCAGCTTCCTGCTGTCTGCCGCTTCCTCCTTCACGCTGTCATCCCTAGGGGCCCCTTCTCTCAGCAGATCTACTTCCCCGACTCCCTCCTCACCCCCCGGGGCAACAGGACAGTCACGTTAGCAGTAAGCAGAACCCAAGTCTGATATTTTTCAGTGTCAATGCCAAACTGGCGTGAGACAGGGCCTGATCGCCATTGTCTGAGCCATTGTCCTTCGCCGCTCTACGGCAGCTGGGATATTGACAGTCAGCCACCAGTCACTTTGGCCATTCTTGCTTGCCCAGTGATTTTGCACAGATAACGGTGATTTCCAAGAACTGACATGGGAGCTATCGCCTGTCTCAACAGTCTCACTGCCAGGGCGTGAACACAAAGACAGGTCTCCTTCAGAAGTCTGTCACCTATGCAGCCCTGTAAACACGCAGGCACAGACACGTCACACCACCCGATCACGTCACAGCTCGCGCACCTGGCACAGCATGCTGAGTTTACTGAAAGAAGAGCAGAATCAGCTCCGTGTGCATGGCTGGCACCCGTCAGGGCACGGAAGGGAAAAGAGCCCTCTGCCCTTACACCTCTCTGAAGGGGTTAAGCTGACACAGTGTCAGTTCAAGGGAAGAGGCATCTTTACAGTGTCTGTAGCCAGTCTACTGTGTCCATGTCAGTTCTTTCTGGCACCCCTTGTGCTAACTAATCAATGTCCTTCAAAGGCAGTTACCAGGCTTCAGATGAAAATTAGAATATATTACATATGTATGTGTATATATATATATATATATATATATATATATATATATATATGAATATGCATGCACACAGACACACAGGCAAATACACACACACACTCACCCTGGGTGCAGTTGTAGGTTAGTGGCAAAAGGGCTCTGCCAGATAAAATAGGCTCTCTTAGAAGGCTGTTTTGGGAGCCCCCCTCCCTTCTCACACTGCAGCTGACATGTCACTAGCCAGCTCTGTCAGGAAAAGAATCTGGAATATTCTTTTTTGCCTGATATATTGTTATTTGATTTAATACAGGGTCCTGTTGCTGAGGAAAAAGAGCACATGGTGAGAGCCAATAGCCTCTGGGAACTAGTTGATGCAACACCAGCCGCTTAACCTTTGCCTTGGTTTCCTACAGAAAGGGTCAGGGCCATCAATACCCACCCCACCAGTGTCTCCAGGTATGAATATCCAGTGAGAACTCTTTGAAAACAAGAAGCCTTGTTCAAACAGAAGGCATCATTCTGAGTGTTTATATAAGAAACCTCAGGGCTGTATAACAATGCAAACACCACCAGCCATCAACATTCATTCTTCATCTGCACCAGATGAAAGAGCCATTCCCTCCCCTCCCCCACCCCCTTCAAGCATCTCACATGGCCCTTGCCATGAGGCTGACTGGACATATACAGAGACTCTTCAGAGATTATGTGGCATTAACACGTCTGGCTCTGTTTCAGGCACTGTGCTTCCCATGGTTGAACTCACCTAATCCTCACAGAGTTACTGGGAAGCACCCCTCTGTGCCACTGGGTGATAGAGGGAGCAGATATCGAAGGTAGCACAGGCAAAGAGGGAGCAGGGATGGGATTTGACTGTCTCCTGTGTCTGAACGCCCCCTCAGTTTCAGAATACTGTGGATTGTGGTCACTGTGTTGCTGGGTTGAATTGCATTCTTCCTCTGTACTCCCACTAAAGGTACGTTGAAGTCTTAGCTGCTGATACTGTGACAGGGATCTTATCTGGAAAAAGTCCTTACAAAGGTAATCACATTCAGATACGGTGCCGAGGTGCAGCTCAGTGGTAGAGCGTGTATTTACCCGCACAAGGGCCTGGTTTTGATCCTGGCACACATACATGTATTCAAGTGCACGCTGGATTAAAGTTAAGATGATGTCACCCTAGGTTAAGTGTAACTCCCAATCTCACGACTGGTGTCCCTATATGAAGAGGACTGGGGTTAGAGCTCAATTGAGTGCTTACTTAACTTGCACAAAGCCCCGAGTGCATGGCGGTACACACCTGTGATCCTAGCACTCTGGAAATGGCGGTGGGATGATCAGAAGTTCAAGGTCACCCTTAGCTATAAATAGCCATATCTCAAGGCCAACCTGAGATACACGAGGCCTTGTCTCAAACGAAAGAGGTAAGTTGGCACAGAAACAGAGGACAGGGCCACGTGTGGGCAGAGACCCTGACCGAGCGCTTGGGATGCAGGCAAGGTGCACGGAGAACTGCTGGCACCCGCCAGAAGCTAGAGAAGGCCTGGGTGGTTTCCGTATCAGCCTCTGGAAGGGCCAGTGCTCCTTCATCTTGGCTTCAGATTGTGGCCTCTCACTAACTCACAGCTACAGCTGCCACCAACAAAATATGTGAAGCTAAACACTGACAAATATGTGAAGAGCCTGGTGTGGCCTCTGCTCCCTCCACCAGGCACGCAGGACACTTGATCTGGGAACTACAGGGAGCCCCAGAAGGCAGAAGGTTTTGTCTGGGGGAGGACTGGACCTCTTTGTATTTTTCCCCTTCCCCCTGTTTTGGATTCTTTATACTTAAGCTGACATTTCTTATATGTTCTATTGTTTATTTATTTATTTACTTGTGTGTGAGTGTGTGTGTGTGTGTGTGAGAGTGTGTGTGTGTATGTGTATTGTGTGTGTGAGTGTGTGTGTGTGTATTGTGTGTGTGTGTGTGTGTATTGTGTGTGTGAGTGTGTGTGTGTGTGAGTGTGTGTATGTGTATTGTGTGTGTGAGTGTGTGTGTGTGTACTTGTGTCATGACACACCTATGGAGGTCAGAGGACAGTTTGCAGGAGTCAGTTCTCTCGTTCCTTCATGTGGGTTCCGGGGATTGAACTCAGGTCGTCAGGCTTGGTGGTAAGTATCGGTTCCCACTCAGCCAACATGCTAACCTTTTTGTTTTGTTTCAACTATTTTTATGTTATATGTTTGGGTGTTTTGCCTGCCTGTGTGTCTGTGTACCATGTGCATGCCTGGTGTCTGAGGTGTGACAGATAGTTGTGAGTCACCCATGGGTGCTAGGGATTGAACCTGGGTCCTCTGGCAGAGCAACAAGTGCTTTTAGCATCTCTCCAGTCTTTGTTTTATTTTTTAATATGAGACCTGATATATTATAAATGTTACTGTGCACCCTGGGCTGGTCTTGAGCTCATATCCTCCTGCCTCAGCCTCTGAAGGTGTGGAATTACAAGCACGCACCCTCACTCTTATGCCTGCCTTGACTGGGCTTTTAAAGTAAGTGCCATTCACATTTACCAGAGCAGCTGCTGGCCTTTCAACCCTGGGAAATTGACGGAATGGACATCTGCCATCAGCACGACCTTGTTCAAGTGCCACTTTATCACCCCAGATCATAACCGCTGGTGTGTCTTGTCTTGAGTGGAGAAAATGAATAAGGCTTTTAGGCTGGGAAGAGATCTTTTCATTGTGCTGTTGAGAGGAGAAATCTGGAAACCCAGCCAAAGAATACAGGCTGACCTTTGTTCAGACACTGGCATGAAGGAGAGGGGAAAGGGTTGTTGGGATAAAGAGATATTTGTGTTTCTAACTTGCAATGGCTGTTGGGATGTGGCAGTCCTCAGTACACAGGCCCTTCTGATAAGACTCAAGACAGGCAAGAGTGTCTAGTGAAGTCTAATCCTGTTCCTCCCAGTATGTTGTAAGACCCCACAGGGATGAGAGCCTCGTATAGAGAGGAAAGCCTGAGGGCCTGGTGTGCCCAGGAAGTCACCCAGACTGCTGGCTGTCTTACTTTTTGACATTTAAGAGTTTGGCTAGCATGTAAAACAGCAATTAGCTATCCATGCTTCTTGCTACCTCTATTTCTCTGGCACAGTGCCATCTGTAAAGAACATGCTAGGGCTGGATAAATAGATGGCTTTGTGGGTCTTTACTCTTGTTGAGCAAGAATGAGGATCTGGGTTCAAATCCCAAGAACACGCACAAAGCCAAGCATGGTTGTGTGCTTGTGATGCCAACGTTCCTACGGTAAGATGGGAAGCAGAGATCAGAGACTGTCCAGAAGTCCAAGGGTAGACAGCTTGGCATAACAGATAGCAAGCAATGGGGAGTCTGTCTCATTCAAGGTCAAATGTGAGGACTGACACGTAAAGTTGTGCTCTGACCTCCACACACATGCTATAGCACGTACACACATGCACACACGCGCACACACACACACACACACACACACACACACACACACACACTTGCATGAAGTTCTGAAGGTCACAGTGTGAAATCTAGGCAGGGGAAGGCTGCTGCTGATGCTGGAGGAGACTGTCTCCCACCTTGGTCTGTGACAGCATACCCCCAGCCTTCATCTGGGGTTCTCTCTGCTTGTCCACCTGTGCCCTTGTCTTCCCCTTATGAAGGCTATCAGTCACATACAGCCCCATCTTAACAAATTACGTCTGCAGAGACCCTCTTGCCAAACAAGGTCACCTGCTCTCAGAGCTTCAGCACAGGAATTTTGGTGGGACACAAACGAATCCCTAACAAGCCTCTCCTTCTGATGAGGCAGTGTGCAGAGGGGTTGCTGTGGAGTCCAGCAGCGTCGGCTGTCAAGGGTACACAGCTCGGCGTGTGTGGAGAAATAGCTGCCTGCCTCCTTCTCATGCCACTCCTGGGGCAGCAAAGCCACCGGTAAGATAGGACAAGGGAGGCAAGTGGATTCTGGGGAAGTCAACCCTCCACCGGCGCAAGGTGGGGTGAATGCACGCACCCTTTCCTGCAGGTATAGGATGGGATGCCCTGGGGATGTTGGCCACACTTAGGCCTATTTGTAAATTGTTTTCAATCTTATTTATTTATTTATTTTAACATGTGCGGAAAAGGAGGAATCAAATCCAGGGCCATGGACATGTTGGAGACCCGTTATCACTTAGCTACAGCTCTTTTCAGCGTTTCTGATCTCCTATGTATTGATGTTCCTCGAATCCTAACCCCTTCCTTGTCTCCTCACTCATCAGGGTGTTAGTTACTTTTCTATTGCCGTGAAAAGCACTCTCACCAAGGCAACTTAAAAGAAAAAAAACGGTTTACATGGGCTTATATGTTCAGAGAGTAAGAGCCTGTGATAGCTGAGCTGGTAGAAGGACAGCTCGCATCTGAAAACCACAAGCAGGAGGCTGAGAGGCACACTGGGAACGGCATGCATCTTCTGAAACTTCCAAGCCCGCCCCCAGTGACACACCTCCTCCAAGGCCACACCTCCTAGTCCTTCCTAACAGGCCCACCAACTGGGGACCAAGTATTCAAACATATGAGCCCCCTGCAGTGGTTTTTGTTCAAACCGCTGCAGCCAGCAATTTGAATATCTTTGATAGACCCTCCCTTTATGATTCTATCAGAGCCATGATTTGCATCCTTCTGGAAAAATGTTATCTTTAAACAAATCCTATGGTTCTCAGATTGGACCATGATCTTAGCACCTCTTTGTCTTTGTACAAGCGATGGGCACTGTACAGAATATCGGTCTCCATCTTTTTTTCTCACTGGAGAACTCCTAACTATTCTTCAATGCCCAGCTAAGGAGTGCCTCTTCTGTGAAGCCTTCCCTGATTTCCTCAAGAAGTTAGATACTCCTGAGTTGAGTAGCACTTTGCATACCAGGTCTGTCGTTATTTCTACATGCTTACCCCAGGACATCTTACATTACTAAATGTTTGTTCAACATACATTGAACATGTTAGGCTTTGGGGACAAATATCTATGAGAAACAACTTAAGGGTGGAAACTTTTATATGGGATCATGGTTTTGGAGGTACATTTGGAGTGCATTCTGATGTAATAAGCACAGCAGATCAGGAAGAAGAGAGAGAACACCTTCCACATTCAGAGCGGGTCTCCCTCAGTTAATCCTCTTCTGGAGACACCAGCACCAACATTTGTAAAGTGTGCTTTCCAAATCTCCCAGGTGATTCTCTGTCCAATCAAGCTGACAGCATCAGGCATCATGTCTCCCATTTGCGTTACAAACCCGGTCATATTTGTGTTCTCTTTTTTTATCAATGAAGAAACTGAGCTTGGAGAAGGCTTGATCCCCTCCCCCCAATAAAACATTTTAAACTTATTATTGTGCAAATGTGCATAGGATATGTGTGGGGTGCCTGTGTGTATGTGTGTGTGTGCACGCGCATATGTACCATGGCACACGTGTGGAGCTCAGGGAACGACTTTGTAAAATCAGTTCTCTCTTCCACTTTCAACAGGCTCTGGGGATTGTCAGCTTGTCTCAGGTTGCCAGGCTAGGACGGTGAGCACCTTTACCTGCTGAGCCATCTTGCCAGCCCTGCAAATTGAACATTCTTTAACTATAGTGTTCTGTTGCTTGACTCGCAAAATCTCAGGCCCCCAGCTATCTTTAACTTCCACTAGGACAGAACAAGAAGGGGGCTTTTGTTCCGTTGTTCATCAGAGTTTATAATGTGTTTTTCCAGGCTAAGACAATGAAGAGCGAGGTGATTTTCAATACCTTAATTTCTTGATTCTCAGAAATTAGCGCATATCAGCCAGACCAACTCCTTGGTGATTACCAAGCAATGCAGCCTAACTTAAAACAAGTCTCTTGTTCCTACAGACAGCACCACACTGGGCACACAGAGGTGTTTGGCAAATATCTGCCCATAATTAGGTTGCACAATGACATCAGCAGCTCTGGAGCCAACTGCCCTGCAAAGCAGCCAGTGGTGCCCAGTAGCTGGCATTACCTGGTTCACCTCTGTTCCACCTGCCCCTGCCAAGGGCTGTCCTAACAGGGCTGCATCTGGGGGTTGGAGTTCACAGAAGCTGTTGGGTTGTCTATGTCACCATCTCTCCTCCTTTCTAAGCAGGGGAGAGGAAAGCAAGCATGCTTCCACCTGCTAAGCATTCAGCTCCCTAAGGGCCTTAGGAGTACCTGACCTCCTCCCACTCAGGGAGGGGGGAGGGTGCAATACACAGGGCACAATGCCAAAATGAGAGGGCTGTGGGATGAAACTGGGCTTTGCTTACCTGAGGTGGTGTGATTAACGAGCCTTTGATGTTGATAAGCAGCTGGGATGTCCTTCATCTCAGCACCCCCCACCCCTGCCGTCGGAGGCCTGGGTTCCAGCAGACCAGTGTAATCATTACCCAAGGCCCCAGACTGAGTGAAGCTGGAGCTGGCCTCGCAGCAAGGCCAGGCGGCTGCAGATGCTTTTCCTCCTGTGCCAGGAAAGGCTCGAATGCAAAAACAAATGTATTTATCACTTCCAACGGCTCTCAGGGCAGGGCATCCTGCTGTAGGGTGGAGTGTCGTGTGCGCTGGGAACTGTGGCAAGCAGCCAGTGGAAACTTTGCCTTGCACCGTGGTTCCCACCACCCTGCAGCCATCGTGAAGGCAGGCATTACACCAGCGACAGAATCTCGCCTCCTGGCCAGCCTTGCAGACACAGGCACCAGGCAAGGGCTGAGCCCTGAAACCACCAGCCAAGCAACAACTGCCCTAGGACACTGAGACCAGATGAGCCATCCCCGCTTAGTGACTAAGACTCTTTCTACCCTGAAGTGTGGACCACGGACAACTAGAACATAAACAGGCAAATGAGGACTTGTCTTTGAATCTTGGATGCACACATACTCTGGACTCCCTGATTAAGCATCAGAAGGGTTCTCTGCTCAGAGACAATTCCATCCTTGCCCACTGGCTGTTTCTGGAGAAGGAAGTTGGTGCATGAACGTTTTGCAGCTTGCAGGCTCTGGGTCATTCAGTAGCCCGGCTGCCCCGAGTCAGGTTTCACAGCTACTGGAACTCTTTTAAAGACAGATTGGAGCTTGTCATCTCCAGCTGAACCTCCCGGGAAAGGCCACGCCCCCCAGGGATGCTATTCCAGATCCTTCCCTTTTTTTGCTGTAGCAAGCTGCCAACCTCCTCCCTCGACCTACTTCACAGGTCAGCCCACATTTCCCCAGGCAAGACACCTGCTTTCTTACCCAGACTGCCACCCTTAGCTTCTCCACCGTCTCCTGCTTCTGCTGCATTGCTTAAGGGGTCTCTTGAGGGAAAGCTTCCTTGCCTTTTCTACTGTCATCTGGATAAAACTTGAGTGTCTTCCTGCCCTGGCCTTTGTAGTTCTGTGTATACACTGTTAGGCATAATACACCAAGTTGCAGCTGACTTACCTGCCTGTGACAATGTACAGCCTCATCAACTGAGACTTGATGGTAAACGTTATTGAATAAAGACTCCTGTGTGTGTGGTATATGTGTATGTATATGCATATGTATATGTGTATGTATATGCATATATATATGTATATGTATATGCATATGATATAGTGCTTGTTCATATATGTGCACATGAGTGTGGAGGTCAGAGATTGGGAGTCTTTTTCAATTGCTTTTCAGCTGGTGCTCATAAAACGAACCAGACTAGCTAACCAGTGAGCCCAAGGGTCCTGCTCTTTTATGTCGGCGCTAGGGTTCCAAACTCAGGTCCCCAGGCTTTGCAGCAAGCGTTTTACCGATCGGGCCATCTCCCCAACCCCGATGGCTCCTTTTTATGCATCTGTCTATTCTCAGTCCAGTCACTGGCACATCGTAGATGCTCAAGAAATAGGACAAAGGATTGACTAAATGCCCTTCCTTTTCCTTGTGTAGAACAGGGCAATTCTTAAGCCTTCTGGGAGCAAAAGGACATTTATCTGCAGGAAACTCTAACCTCTGGACGAATTCCACCATCCCCACTTCCCTAGAGCAGCTCCAAGGCTGTAACCAGAGCAATGTGCAGATTAGCCGCTTCCAGATGAGCGAACTCCTAGATGCTGACCAAGTCACTGCGTGCGCAGAGCAAAGCCAAGCCGCGCACAGACGTGCGGCTTCCTAAACAACCCGCGCTCCTGCGTTTCTTTGACTGTTCCGGAATCTTCTGAACAGAAAGGCGTTCCACGGGAGAGGAAGGATTTTAGTGGTTCTCTTATGACGAGTCTTTGGTCTTTTACTTCTGGACGCACGGAGTCCCACAAGAAGACAAGACGGGGTAACGCTCTCCGCTGACGGCCTAGGATGGGCTCTCCCTGTAAGACCCACAGCCGAAAGTGTCCGAATGATGCTTCGGTGTTCTTTGGCTTTTAAAAAGAGTTACCATTTGATGAATTTTGTCATCCTTGTCGAGATGGTTGTTACTGAACACTGTCTGAAAACAGTATCTGAAGCCGCTCTGAAAAATAAAATGTACTAGACCCTGAAGCAAATATTTCAACTTTCTCAAAGATAGAATTTATAGTTTCCATATTCTTACGATAAAATCAAATCGCAGTAGAGAATAACGCGTATTTCTGGAGAATGCTACAGCCACAAATTCCCTTTGTGTACACAATCTCATCGGGAAGAAATGCTCTCATGCCTCAGTGCCCTTGCCAAAAAAGGTCAAAAGGTTTAACACTTTTCCTTCAACCTGCAGAGCATCCCCTTCACCCTCTGTTACCCACACAGTTGGAAAGGACACCGAAGATCAACTTCTCTCTCTTAATTTTTTTTTTAATTAAAATACAATCACATCATTTTCGACCTTCCCTTCCCTCCCTTGGACCCTTCATGTCCACCCTCCTTCTTTGTCTCAAATTGATGGCTTCTTTCTTTGGTTATTGCTATAGATAGACAGACAGACAGACAGACAGATGTGTGGTAATTAGAAAGTGGCGCTACTCGAGAGGAATTAGGAGATGTGGCCTTGGAGTAAATGTGGTCTTGCTGGCATAAGTGTGTCAGAGAGGGTGGGCTCTGAGGTTTCAGAAGCCCAAGCCAGGCTCAGTAGCTCTCTCTCTTCCTGCTCTCTACGGATCTGGGGATGTAGAACTCTCAGCTCCTTCTTCAACACCATGTCTGCCTGCATGCCACCATGCTTCCCACCATGCTGATAATGGACTAAGTGTCTGAAACTGTAAGCAAGCCCTGATTAAATGTTTTCCTTTATAAGAACTGCTGTGGTTATGGTGTCTCTTCACAGCAATAGCATTGACTAAGACAGACAGACAGATAAATAGTTGTATAAATATATAAACACAACTTGCTAAGACTGTTTTTGCTGTTTGTATGCATATGATCTTAAGGTTGACTACTTGGTATTGGATAACCAACTTGGGGGCCCATCTCTGGGAGAGGTTAACATTCTCTCTCTCAGCAGTCGTTAGTTGCCTGAAGTTCTTTGTTTAGGGGTGGGCCCTGTAAGATTCTCCCATGTGGGACTGTCCTGAGAGCTAAGAGCAAGTCGAAGCTGACTTTGAACTCTGCATCATACCTAGGGATTGAATACAGAAGGCATTTGGCCGCTCCTTGCCTTTATCCTGACAGAACCCAGCTATATTATTAAATTATTAGATATTAATACTGCCTGCTTCACTGAAGCAAAGATGCTTTGTCCGCTCTGCAGGCTGGAAACACAGGCTCAAACTCCATATGCAGACGAGGCCACTCCCAGCATCATGGCTCCTCCCCTGCCTGTACCCAGATAAGTGTGCCCTCACACTGCATTAAAGTGAGACGGCCCTGTGATGTGTGTTTTCTGAGTTCCTGTGTCTGGCTCACTGAGTTCCACCAAAGACAGGGCGGGAGAATTTCTTAAAACAACCCTCTCCCTTCAATGTTAGCATGTCTGTCTGCTGATACTGTCATTGTTCAGGTCTTGTTTAGGTGGCCATTTCTAGGAAACACGGTTTTACAGCAGACTTCCTGGTCCCTTGGCTCTTACAGACCTTCTGCTCCCTCTTCACTGACCCTTAGGCGCAGGTGTTATATTGAAGATATATCAGCTGGGGCTGGACTATGATCTGTTATCTCTGCATTATGTCTACTTGTGGTTTTTCATAACGATCTCCATTTGCTATAAAGAGAAGCTTCTTTGATGGGGGTAAGAGCTCTACTTATTTGTGGGTGTCATGGCTTGACTGTAAACATCCCCCAATGAGCTCATGTATTTGAATACTTGGTCTACAGTTGGTGGAAGTGTTTGAGAAGGTATAGGAGGTGTGGCCTTGGAGGAGGTGTGTCACTGGGGGTGGGCTTGGAGGTGTGGCCTTGGAGGAGGTGTGTCACTGGGGGTGGGCTTGGAGGTGTGGCCTTGGAGGAGGTGTGTCACTGGGGGTGGGCTTGGAGGTGTGGCCTTGGAGGAGGTGTGTCACTGGGGGTGGGCTTGGAGGTGTGGCCTTGGAGGAGGTGTGTCACTGGGGGTGGACTTGGAGGTGTGGCCTTGGAGGAGGTGTGTCACTGGGGGTGGGCTTGGAGGTGTGGCCTTGGAGGAGGTGTGTCACTGGGGGTGGGCTTAGAGGTTTCAAAAGACTCATGCCATTCTCAGTGTGCCTCTCATCTTCCTGCTTGTGGTTTTCAGATGTGAGCTCTCAGCAGTTCCTGCTGCCATGCCTTCCATTCACCTTCATAGACTCTAACCCCCTGGAACTGTAAGCCTGATTAGACCCTTTGTTTTCTAATATGCCTTGCTCATGGTGTTTCATCCCAGCAATAGAAAAATGAACTAATACAGTGGGTATACGGATAAATTTTAGAATGCGGCTAGGAATTATGCTGGTCTAGTAAAGTAGTAATAGTAGACTGTCTTCTAAGATCCATGGCCTCATACCCCTAGGAAGTTAGGATTCTAGCACCAGGTGTGACTTTCTTCCTGTTAAGTGGGCCTTAAGTCCAATTAGGCAGTTGTTGGTTACCACCAAGATATGAATGCTGCTATTGTACCTATAGGAATACCTTGCATGCTGCTCAGAGTTTTGGTTCATAGGTGTCACAGCTGGATAAGACTATTGATTGCAGTACTGGAGGGACAAACAATATCACAGGTTTTTGATAAGGCCTCAAGGAATCATATTATTTTATATTTACCTAAAATTATATATAAAATGCATATAAGTGTAAGTATGTGTGTATATATAGTTAGGCCCACAAGAGCTGTAGATTACTGAATAACAACCCAGTACCAGGCATGAGAAACCTCCATTCGAGATGTTGGTCATGGTAGTCCGAGTGACTCCCCAAACAGCACAGGCCATCGCTGCTGCCACTGGTTGCCACTCAGAGGTTGAGGGCAAGTCCCTACTGCTGACATCGTACACTTAGGACACGTAACTGGGACCTTACCTCACTCCCAAGGGTCCAGTTTCCAAAGTAGCAGAAAGTTCTTTGCATGTTGCCCAGGGAGGGAAGCAATCCATTTACCTCTAACACCCGTATCACCTTCCTTGGAAAAGGTGGCCCCCGGTGGGATAAAGCAAGGTCCCTCCATCCCCTACTTCTCTCCACCTCTCCCCCGCAAAACTACTTACAGCTCTCCCAATGCTCGGAGCCCTGACTGCCCGGTACCTGTCTTCATCTCGCTCTCTGTACCTAGTATCATCTCTGAGAGCACCTCATCTCCAAAGCCTTTCCCTTCTCCAAGGCTGACTTGGGCCCTTCTAAATTGCTTGGGGCTCACTTTCTTTTTTCCTTCGTCCAGCACCACATACTTAGGGAAGGGACTGGCACTCCAGCCATACCACTCTGTTTCAAAATTCCTAGAGGTATTAATGTTAAAAGTTGTAGGTTTTGAAGAGGCAGCCAAGCAGTGGTGCAGGAAAGGGGAAGGCAGCATCCCCCAAAGTTAGCAAGCACCTTCAGGAAAAGCCAAAGGGCATCTGACGGCTGCATAATGGTTCCCTCCAGAAAGCAAGTGGGCTGAAACAGGTGCCCCAAGTGGGGCTGGTTCATCCAGGGTAATATGCGCTCTTTAGACAGAGGTCCCTCTAGCGCCAAGCTTGTGCCCTAGTGTATCAGCCCAAAGGGGTGCTTTCTTTCTGAGTCATATAAATCCCCTATGAGTCAGCAGGAGGCCCAAGTCTATTGCCCAGTGTCAATGGCATAGTGTCTTTATAGAGTTCAGCAGCGATTACAGCTACAACCTGCCATTATTCGTGATGGTGAAAACCAGAAATGGGTTTGATGGTTCATCATTCACTTATCCGTCATTAGCCAGGCAGTAGACATCTGGGTCTTTCTAGAACTCTATGCTCTCAGCAGTAGCTGGCCCAGTAGCAACCAGAGTCTTCCTGGGAGAGTCTGATTCCGCTGAGAATGAGCTGCAAGCTCTGGCCTCCCTGCATCTCTTTTCTGGAAAGACTGTTTCCATAATGCCACAGACAGATGGCGGATTTTTTTCACAATTGAAGACAATTTTCCAAGAATGATGGCTCCATTGAATCAGCTCCTGACCAGCTCTCCTGCAGGCTGAAAGGCTCACCTAAAGAGCAGGTGGCCGTGTGGCACAGGTGACTGATGTTGTTCTCACAAGCTTGTCTCCTTCTTCCCCTGACTTTTCGATGTTTTGAGCTGGATGGACTCTTCTGACAGGCTTCGTGTGTGAGAGCAGATAAAGAGCTTAAGAGAGGCCATTAGACTCACTCCAAATCTCAGGTGCGTCTCAGGGAAATGAAGGCGGCCCCTCTCAGCTGCTGGCAGGGAGGAAACATGATCTGGGCTGGGCTGGAAACTCGAGATGTGCTGTAACCTGGCTAATTGTTACTGGACAGAGAGGCAAAGAATAGATAGGGATTTGCGGCTGTAAAGAAAAAGAGACCCAGTGAAAAGCTGGAACCTGAGCCTGCCTCCATTCACTCATGGGACAGCTCTCAGGAGCCTGTTCCCATCAGGTGGCAAGCACTGACCGTAGCTGCTGGTCCCTCAAAGTGTTTAGAATTGTAATTATGAACAACAAAAATGGCAGTCAAATGTGGCAAGTAGCACAAAAGAGAGAAGCAAAGGACGATCGATGGGTACACCCAGGAAGGAAGACCCAGGAGGATGGTGGGAAGCTCCCAGAGTGGGAGTGATGCACAGAACAAAGAATGTGTATAGAAAGCCTGTTCCCAAGAAAACTCACTACAACCCTGCAGGAAGGCACCTTGTATGGGAAGAGAGTGGCCAGAGACAGACAGGAAAAGTGGGCTAAGGACAGAAAGGGCCCCTCCAGTAACACAATGAATGATGCTGTAGTTTCTCCATGATGAAGCAGAGTTTCTTAAGGAGGAGCTGAGATCAAATCTCAAGGTGTTGTTTGCTTTTTATTTACTTAAAAGTTGAATTAAAACAGTAGCTGGAAAGAAGGCTTAGCCAGCAACAGTGCTTGCTGCTGAGCGTGAACACTTGGGTTTGATCCCGGGACCCACAAAGTGGAAAGAGGGAACTGATTTCCACATGTTGTCTTATGATCTCCACACACACATGTCATGCCCACATACATATATACAGACAGACATCAATACAACACATTTAAATGTAACACATTTAAAAAGAAAAACAGTGCATCTTTCGAACATGATAATGAATGTCAAACTCTTCGAGTGCAGCTCAGAGGGGTGAGTTTCTTCCCAGAAACAACCTCTCTTTCTAGTTTGACAGACTACCTACCAGGAGTATACACACACAAATGTACATGTATACACACAGTTCCACAACATACCACCATCCAATCAAGAAGACTCGGAGGTTGCTAAATTGCTCTGTGAAGGGGTAAGCATTTCAAAGAAGGGCATCTTTTCCTCCTTTTTCAAGGGCATGATACTGCTAGCCAGGACCGTTTGTATCTATGAGTGATGTTCGCATAAGCACGAGCATACATCCATTCTCACAGCTTTCTGCTTATGAATATGAACAGATACAAACATTTCTATTCACGCAGGAGAATATATTCCGTACTAATTGTATGGCACCTTTGCTTTGCAAAGTACCACGGGCATCATCCCACAAGAGCACTTGTGTATCTCTTCAATTTTCTTTTGCAATTACTTGGCATCTTTGGGCAACTAAGGTGTCTGCTATAAAGACTTTGCATTTGGAAAAAAAAAAAATGAGCATGCTAAAGATCAAAAACCTTAACTGAGCCCTTACACAGTGAAACAAGTTAAACCCTCTCAGGTCTTAGAAAGTAAACCTAGAAATAGAAATATCAGAACACACAATAAATGAGTACAAGATAGCTTGACAATACTAGATGCCAGGTGTGCTGGCACGCACCTGTAATCCAAATTCTCTGGAGGTAGAGGCAGAAAGATCAGGGTTCAGAGTCATCCTTGACTACAAAGTGAGTTCCAGCCTCGCCCTGAGTCATAAATAAACAAACAAATAAATACATAAATAATCATGTTCAATACACAGTCTGAGGACTCCTATCGAGCTACTGTAAATCTTGCTTCTCCAGACCCTTCCTCCTGGGCAGTTTTCTGTTTGCAATATTCTAAGCTCTGGCATCAAGCTTTGCCTTGTAGCCTACAGGCAGCATAGGCCGGGAAAGACAAGATCAATCTCTGACATATTTTCCTGGCTGAAAACAATGTCCTTCTTTGTCCAGCAAGCATGAGGGCTGAGGTTCCATGGTCCCTAGCGCCTCAAAAATATTATTTTAAAGATTTCTTTAGTTTTGTTTTATGTATATGAATGTTTCTCCTACATGTATGTATGTCATCACATGCATGCCTGGTGCTCTCAGAGATCAGAAGAGGGCACCCGAACCCCTGGAATGGGGACCGTGGATGATGCTAAGCCACCACGTGGGTGCTTGGAACTGAATGTGGGTCCTCTACAAGAGCAACATGTACGCTTAACTGCTGAGCCAGCTCTCCAGCCTCTCTGAAGATATATATATTATATATCCAGAAACTCTTCTTTCCAATATAGGTGGGACTGTATATGACACAGTGTTATGTTGTGGTGCATGGACCCCTGCGTCACCTACCTTCCTCTGGATGCCCTGAAGCAATCCCCCAGTGACTGCAATGACAGGGACAAAGATACATTGTTTCTTCCTAATCCCCTGATACAGTAACAACCCACCCGGTCCTGCTTTTCTCATTATGTGCACTAACCTCTCTGAGTTCCTTCTCTTCTATAAAGTGTTTGGAGGAGGAAAAAAAATAACATTTTTGGAATTGCTACAGAGGGGTGGGGATGGGGTGGAATTGAACAAGTGTCCAAAAGGTTTAGTATGTGGATGAGAAAGGGATCTGTAAACAAGTGGGTGGATGGGGGGAGCTCAGGACAGAAAGGGCACAATGGCTTCCCTTGGTAGAAGTGGCTGAAAGAGTGACCTGGAGTTTTGTAGCACTGAAGTAAACGGGAAGAGGTTGCTCGCCATTGCAAAGCCAGCTGGCACCTGAAGAAGCCACGCTCTGGGAGTATTGCCATACGCTAGAGTCCCAGCCAGCCAGTCCGGGCTGCTCTGTGCTCTCTGCTGAGCTCAGCTTTCTTCATCAATGGGCTTTCTCCTCGATGCAGAAGCCTTGCATCTAAAGCATGAGCAAAAAAAATAAAGCTCATTTCCTGAGCTGCTGTGGAGGGTATTTGCTGTATTCCTTACTTTCCCTTACTTCTCAAGATAGGTATAGAGTCAGAGTTTCTCTGTTAAAGGACTCTCAGCCACTAGCATCAACGACAGAACCTTCAGTCTTTCTGGAGTTGGACTGTGGTTTCTTCCACGGTTTCAACAAAAGGATAAAATGATGTGATTCATCTTGGTTTGATAGCCTGCCTCTCTCCACATGCAGGCCCCTTGCCTTACACCAAGGAGAGACAGAAAGGCCTGCAGCATGGGAAGGCTGGAGCTTCTGCTGAGGAGACTTCTACCGTCACCATTGAGATGGCAACACTCAAGCGAACAAATGGGAACCTGCGATGGGAGTTGCTCCAGGAGGCTTCATAGAGGAGACAGGTCCTCCCCCTCGCCTCCATGGATGACAGGGCAGAAACAGCAATGGGGATTTGGGGTAGTGTTGTGGAAGTTTATTTTTAGCTGTGTTTAAAATAATTGTTTTTGTACACTGTTGAAAAAAGGGACGCCTAGGCCTTGGCGTTTTATATTGTCTGGAGGTGTTGGATTTCTGCGGGGGATGTTTGATTGCTAATGAGCTGCATGTGCTATCAGTAGAACACCTGAGGAGTTCTGAAAGAATAAAAACACCTGAGATCAGATGCTTGGCATTTCACTGCCGATTGAGTATGGCACTAGCCAGGACAGTGGTTCCCTCTGCTGAGGTCTGGCAGGGTCTGGCAGATATAAAATATGCCTCTATCTCTTCCTTGCTGAATGGTCCCAGCAGCAGTGTACTACTACAGGGTAGGACCAGGGAGAGAGAGGATCTCTGAGGACACAGTGGTATGGAGTTAATCTTTGAACCCAACTGTAATGCTGTGTCGTTACAGAGGATGGTAAAATCACGAATTCATTTCCAGGAAGTACAACCTTTTCTACTGAGCACAAACCGCTGCACTCCACACAGGGTCAGACTGAAAACCACAACCCCCCTGCTTGTAGCCTCATCCCTACTTCCTCTCAGCCTTGGCCTTGTCTCCTCCCACCCACCCCAGCAGCAGCAGCAGCAGCAGCAGCAGCAGCAGCAGCAGCAGCAGCAGCAGCAGCAGCAGCAGCAGCAGCAGCATGAAGACCCCAGAGCATAAGGCCTCTGAGCCCACCCTCATTCCAGGGGAGCTGTATGAACTCTGTCTTCCAAGTGAAGCCCTCGTTAGGTAGGCAAACCTCTGTATCTAGTTACTTCTCTATTGTCAGGACAAAACACCGTGGCCAAGGCAGCTTATAAAAGAAAGCATTTAATTGGGGGCTCATGGTCCAGAAGGTGACAGTACATGACCATCATGGCAGGGAGTATGGCAGTGGGCAGGCAGGCGGGCATGGTGCTGAGGCAGGAGCTCAGAGAGCTTATCTTGATCTGTAAACAGGAGGCAGAGAGAGAAAGAGAGACTCAAAATGGTGTCTTTTGAAGCCTCAAAGCCCACCCCTAGTGACACACCTCCTCCAACAAGGCCACACCTCCTAACCCTTCCCACTGGGGACCAACTGGGGACCACATATTCAAATATACGAGCCTATGAGGGCCATTCTCATTCAAACCACCACACTCTGGCTTGCAAACATTACAGCTTTTCCACCTATCATTAGTCCTTAAATGAGAAAGAGGTGGAACAAAACGGGTGAAGGACAGATAGGCCTTAGAACAAACAAGCAAATGAGTCCCTCTGGAAACTCACCCGAGGAGTCTTGTTTTGGTTTACTTGTGAAACGTCCCCTCAGAAGGCTCATGTGTTAAAAGATCAGTCCCTGGTCGGGGACACTATATGGAAGCGACTGTATGACAAGGATGTTAACCTCATCAACGGATTATGTCCATAAGGCTCAGGCTGGCTGAAGTCTTTAGTCCTAGGTCCACCGCACAGTGATTGGTCTGCAGCCAGTAACATGTGGTGGAGGAGGAGAGTTCAAGGCCCAGTTCAGTGCTCTCTAAAGACCTGGTGTCCAAAGCTGGCTGAGTGAGCAATCAGGAAGTGGGGCTGGGAGGGAGGTGGTAGATCACTGGAGGGATGGCACTCATCCATTGAATCGAGCAACTTTGCTCTGCCATACCCTTCTGCCATGATGTTTTCATCTTGCTGTAGATCTGAGAGCAAAGGCACCAGCCAATTATGCACTGAAGCTTCTGCAACCACGAGCCAAAACAAGCTCGTCCTGTCTTGTTTGTCCCAGGTATTTTGTCATTGCAGTGAAAGACAGCACAGGAACTGCACAAACGAGTGTCTGGGAGATACCAGGTCACCCACGAAGTAGCGACCGTGAGACCAGTTTCCCCTTCTCCCAAGGTTCCATGTTATGCTGCTGACCCAGGCCGGACAGGAGCTGGATTGTTTGGCTTGAGGCAGGAGCTTGGATGTAGGCAGCTGCACCGGCTTAGTCGCTACTGGACTCTTTTCCCTTTACTCACAAAGCTGCTTCCTCCGCAGCCCCAATGAGGAAACCCCTGAGTAAACAGAGAATGTGATGTTGACACTGATGTCTCTCTGAGCGGCACCCCAGGGATACACCCCCAGGTCAGGCCCACTTCCGGTCCTATTCCAGCCTCCAGTCAACCACCGTGTTGTCTCCCTGACGTATTTCTTCTGACTGCGTTTACTCGGCCATTAAAGAGAAAGCTTTTGTCTCCAAACAGAACAGAGGAACTCTGAGGCAGATGTCTGCAGAAGGCCCAGAGCCCTCTGCCCTCCCTGCCTGAGGCGCACCCAGTCCCAGAACAATAGCTCCGCCCCTCAGAGCGCTCCACAGACTTCCAGGCTGGCCCCTTGTCTGCGTTTGTGCCATTCAGAAGCCTCATCTCATGATGGCTGTCGAGGAACACAGAGAAGCCGGCAGGAGAGACCCCCGGGACAGAAGTCCAGTCTCCCTCTCTCTAGATGAGGAAGGGGAGGTTTGGAGGGCACATAGCTAAGAACTGGTGTTTAACCATGAGCCTCTCTGCCCACATCGGGCTGTTTAGGATGCGGGGAGCTTAGCCACAAACTAGGTCTACCAGCTGGAAGGCAAAGGCCCTCCGTCTATTGCCAAGTTCAAGGACTTGTTTAGGAAATCCCTGGGCTTCTCTTTAGGAGGGGATCAAAGAGAGTCGGTTCCAATCTCTGGTATGCCTCAATTTTTTTTTTTCCATCTGTGAAATGGGAAGAGTAAAAGCCCCTCCATCACAGGGAGGTTAGGGTTAACTGAGTTAGTACGTGCAAACCCCCACATGGTGTGAGTACTATGCGTTATTAACCATATCATATCTGCATCCTAGCCCTTGGGGGACAGAAACAGGTGGATCTCTGTGAATTTGAGGCCAGCCTGGTCTACAGAGTGAGTTCCAGGACAGCCAGAGTTACAACAGAGAAACCCTGTCTCGGAAAAAAATAAATACATAAAAATCTGTATTCCCTCACAGCTCATGCATCTTGGAGATGATAAATGAACACACCAATGCAGGATGATCAAGTTAGAAGGGCTGTAAATTCTAGACACATGGCAAGTCTCAAGGAGTCAACTTATGAACATTACCCTAAGTGAAAATTTGTCAAGGGATCCCCATTGTGTGGAATGCTCAAACTGAACATTTCAAAGACAGACAGACCTTCAAAATGAATACTGAGAACCTGCTGCACGACAGGCACTGGGCCTACAAGTAGGAGGTTAGCCATATTGTCTGTCCTGGAGAACACTGCTCTCTTGGAAAGCCAAAGACAGATACTTGGTATACAATGCATAGAGTGGTGAAGAGGAGCCCCATTTGCACTGTGAGGGTTTTAAGATGGTTGAGGCTGACCTGGATGCATTTTGAAGTTCTTTCTTGGGCAGCCATGTTTATAAATGCCACACCCTTAACTGAAGAGTCTCAAGAAGTCCTACTGGGTGGGCACTGCTACTGCTGGGGGACGGGAAGGGCACTTCCTCCAACGTCAGTCTGCTCAGACAAAGCCAATGCTGTCCCCTGACTGCCACAGGCCTCCCAGCAGCTCACAAACCCTCCCGGCTGCTTCTATAAACAATAACTGGACATTTTTAGTTCACCTTGAACATGCTCGGTGCCCAGGGGAAAGAGCATTATTCTGGTGTGTTCGATGATTTCCTTCCTTCCCCCCAGGCCTGAACTACCTCTGGTCATCATGGATATGCTTCTGGTTGTGACAGGAGAGCTATCCTGTACTTAGGTTACTGTTTAAACATGGAGGTGGCGTGGCAAGTGGAGCCGTGGGTAATAGTCTTTCTCGTGGAGATAAATGAGGGATCCTGGGTGTTAGACCAAAGCTCCCTGCTCTGAGGATAAGATGCTCCAGCTCTGGCCTCTGCAGATAAATGTGGCAGCTGTGACGTGTGCCTTGTGTCCAAGACAAGCCACGCAACCCCTGCCGTGAACTTACCAATCCTGTGTTCTCTACCCATTTCCCCCAGGCAGCCCTTTGCTTCTGCCACGGAGGCCTGAGGGCTGTGCGGAGTGATCCCTTGTCCCTCCAGGCCCCTGGTACTGGGGTCCCCGGAGGGAACAATAGGAAGAGGCTGGGTTTGGGAGAGGAGCAAGGTTGGCACCCCCGCGCTGGCATCTGAGGCTTAGAAGACTAAATACAGAGCGAAGGGTCTGCTTTTGTAAGCTGAACAGCGTCCAGAGGAAACTCCTCGACCTCGAGGCCCTTGCCGAAGCCAGCAGCCTGCTGAAGCGGCGAGGCAGAGGAAGGAAATACCAGGCGGCGGCCGCTGATAACAGTTTGCCCCGTGGAAGAGTACCCCACGTGTAAAACGGAAACAGCGAACACTTCTAGAATAATAGACATGGTCAGTCCACAGTTCGGAACATTTAGCTAGCGAAGGTATGAGGTGAGTCTTCGACACTGATGTCTCTCTCGTTGTAACATCGCTTACTGCAAAGTGTTTCAAAACTGCAGAAAAGTACAATGAAAAAAACCAAAATTGCCAGCTCTCTGTCCACCCAAGGATGGACACACTTGACATTTTGCTCACCACCTCAACATCCTTTTGACATCTTCTTCTCTCCCTATCACCTAAGGCTGTTTGGTTTGTTTTTAGAGATAGTCTCACTATGTAGCCCAGGCTAGCACTGAACTGGAAGTCCTCTGTTCATCTGCCCAAGGGCTAGGATTATAGGTGTGCACTGCACCCCCACATCTGGCTTTACTTAAGACTTTTAACGATCAACATCCCACGATATTGTTAATTGCGATCTCGTATCTAGCTTGTTCGTCTTGCAACGATTTATTGGTGGCCTGCTATGCCTTGAGGCTGTAACAGTGAACGAATCACAAGAGTCTCTGTCCTCCTCCCAGGACTGCACCTCTCATGAGGAGAGAGGTGGCAAAGCAGCAGAAACTTCTAGACAGAAACAGGCCGTATAAGGGGAGCAGAAGTGCGGGGAGGCCGTGGGTGGGGTGCAGAGCCCACTCTTTAGATGCCGCACAGCCAGGGGTGGTCTGGCTGAGTTGGAGAGAGTCGGCTAGAGTCTGAAGGAAGGGAAGCTGCATCCACAGCGCGTCTGGGAACAGCCTGCTGCAGCCGGAGGGACCTACCCAGAGTCCGTCTCCGCACTGAGGCTGAGAAGATGACCAGGTGGGGGAACATTCAGGAGTCTGGGCTGGCTAGAGAGGTCAGAGTTGAGACGAAGGGGTCTCCTGTCATGAAGGGGCTGTGGCCACACTAGAGCCTGCCTTGTTTCACTTACTATTGCGTAGCAATTTCCTTGTGCTATAGACCAGATAGGAAATGTGCCCCAAAGATCCACTGTGAAAGCTTGGTCCACATCTGCGGGCCATTGAGAAGCCGTGGAGCCTTTAGGAGGTGATGCCCAGGTAAAAAGTTAGGCAATCAGGGGTGCCCTAAGGAAGATCGCAGGGGCTCCAGCCCATCCCTGTTTCGCACTTTGCCTCCCAGCTGTCAGGAGGATGAAGGTCGCCTTTGCCGCGTGATCCCGCAGTGACGTGTTACCCGCCACCACCACCACCGCTGCCTGGCTGGTTTCTCCTTTTAAATTGATTTCAAAAAAGTAACTTTTGCTAAGCAGGTGGCTCACACCTGTATTCCTAATCCAGAGGGTAGGAGAGGGCTGAAGCAGATAGTGAATTGTGAATTGTAGGCCAGCCTGGGCTACACAGTGGTGATGCAGGCCAGTAATCTCAGCTACTCGACAGGCTGAGGTAAGGGGACAAAACTTCAAGGGTAGCCTGGGCTACAGAGTGAGTTCCAGGACAGCCAGAGTTACAACAGAGAAACCGTGTCTTGAAATAAAATAAAATAAAATAAAACAAAATAAAATAAAATAAAAAAATAAAAAGTGATGAATACACAGGTGTGACGATGCATGCTGTGATCCCAGCACTTGGGAGTTTGAGGCAGAGGAATGAGTCCAAGACCTACATAGCAAGACCCTGCCTCTAATAGCCAATGATTAGGAATATAGCTTGGTGCTAGAGTGTCTGGCTAGCATGTGCAAGGCTCTGGATCAATCCCCAGCCCTGCAAAATCAAGAAGGTATGTCTAGTCTCACACCACACCTCTCTTCTGCCCTTCGTGTCTCTGTCGCTGTGAAGGGATGAGACAGCAGCAAGTTGGACTGGCCAGGCCGTCTCTTCCTGGGAAGCAGACAGAAGACTCACATGGACCAAGTCAGACCAACCAGGGCACACCCCACTGTCTGCATCTGAAGACAGCGGTTTGGTGCTGCACTCCCATAATGGCAGCTGAGAATTTCACACAGGCCTGACCCTATTCTGAAGGAAATGCTTTCTGTTTATGTCGTCAGATCCAGCTGTCTGCAACCAAGCCTGGGAAGGCAGTCACATCTGCCTTCCATTATGTAAAGCCAGCTTGTGGCATGAACGGCAAGTTGCTCGCTAATATCTAGTCTCTAGCTAGCACCCCCATCCCCGCATCCCCCCTCCCACCACCAAATAGAAAAGCCCAGATTGCTTCATAGCCCAGGCTGTCCTGAAATATATGTTTTATTATTCTTAATTTTTAAAATTATTTTATTATTTTATGTGAATGGGTGTTTCGCTTGCCTGCATGTGCACCTCATCATGGTCCTCCTGCCCCCATCCACCTCCTGAGTGCTGGCACTACAGACATGCACCACCAAAACCAAAAAGTCTGCTTTGCTAGAACAATAAGATGGGTAACATGGCCACTCGCTATAAAGACCGTGTATTTCTCATCATCTCATCCAGCTACGAATGGCCACGTGTCTAGGCTCTGGCTAAGGAGTGTGAGCTCTCTGGCTAAGGAGTGTGAGCTGAAGGAAGATAGACCGATACTCAACAATACGTGCTTAAACAGAAAAAGCACGCCCTTCCCTTCATCGGCTCCCACTCTTTCCACCCAGAACATGGATGTAGTAAGGATGGACTGGAAGGGGAACCTAGGTCTCTGATATGCCTAAGAGCTAGGTCACACGCTGGCTTGGACTTTCCATGAAAAGAAATGACCTTCTGTTTTGTCAAAGCCAGGCCTCTCCAACAGCAGCTGAGCTTGGATCTGAATCTTTCAGGTCTCATGAACTTCTTCTGGTCTCCAGTCAGGTCAACGTCAGGTGGCTGTTTGGCAACTTGTCCTGACTGCTCTGGCCACAGTTGAGCCCTAGCAGCTGCTGTAGGCGGGCAGAGGAACTCAGTCTTTCATTCCCTTCTAACATATGTGTGTGAAGCACCTGCTGTGTGCCTGGCAGAGGCTCAGACTTCAGGGACCTAATAAGTAAGGCTTTTCCCCCTCTTTCCTTCTTTTCTTTCTTTCTTTCTTTCTTTCTTTCTTTCTTTCTTTCTTTCTTTCTTTCTTTCTTTCTCTCTCTCTCTCTCTTCCTTCCTTCCTTCCTTCCTTTCTTTCTTCTTCCTCTCTGTCTCTCTCTTTCTTTCCTTTTTTTCTTTTAAGAAGCCTAGTCTAGCCAGGCAGTGGTGGTGCACACCTTTAATCCCAGCACTTGGAAGGCAGAACTCTGTGAATTCAAGGCTAGCCTGGTCTACCCAGGCTATCTAGGGCTACAAGGAGAAACCCTGTCTCAAAAAGAAGGAGAAAAGAGAAGGAGAGGGAGAGGAGGAGAGAGGGGGAGAGAAGGGGAAGGGGAGGGAGAAGAGAAGGAGAAGAAGGAGAGGGAGAAGGCAATGACTAGGCTCTGGGTGTGGAGATGATGTGAAGATGACCCTGGTTTTCTTATATGTAAAGCTGAGATACTAATGGTAACTCCTGCTTTGGCTTTAGAGAGGACTGTCATAAATACCATGTCTTCACGAAAGCTCTAGCTCACTAACCAGCTTGTGACCTTGATGAGGACTGTGACCCTACTACTGTAGCTACATTCTACTTTGAGAACAAGGCGTGGATTTTAGTAGGCACCATAGTCTCTGTCCTGTTAAATCATAAAGACTGATCAACATTAGAAAACCATTAAACAACAAAGATGAACATTAGGCCCCAAAACAACTTGCTGGCTACATATATAACTAATATAAGTAGTATCTCAACTCTATGAAGGATTCTTTCTCAAAAGCACATCCCCATGACATTCAAATGCCCACACAAATTGCTCCATAGCCGTCCTAGAGCTATGTGCCCAACTGTGGGGTCAGGGGAGGAAAGGAACCCAAGATGAGACAGTCCTTGATCAGCAGGCCCTCTCCGGTGTTATGGCTGTGGGAACCAGATTCCAATGGAAATGGGCAGGCTGGCAAAGGTGTCTGTGCCCTACCAGCTTCATGTACTTGTCCTGGAGCTTCAGTGGGAAATTAGGCACCGGTGACCCTATCTTACACCCCTACAAAGGGCAAAGTTCTCCCTCAACTTCTTGTCCTCAAACTCACAGCTGAGCAGGAACTTTGCCCCATGACGTCTCTGTCCCAAGAGACCTGGAGGGAACTGTGTCCCTCGGCTTATCAAACAGACACCAGAGCCCCCGAGCTCCAGACACGACCACCACTCCGGATGGGGGTCAGCCCTGTGATGATGTCCACTCTGGCAACTGGAGGTTTCCAGCAAGCACTATTGGCTGTCATGGGGGAAGTCATGTCTCTGGGATGATCATGCATGTCCTCCTACCTGAAACCACTGAAATAACAGAACCATGACACAGTTCCCCCAGCTCTAGCTCCGCAGCTGCCATCTGAGCAGCCTAGTCAAGAAGAGTCAATCTGCTGCCCAGCAAGGTAGAGAGAAGTCACCCCAAGCCCACCTCTGGCTATGGGGAGCAGATAGCTTTGTGCCCTGCTTCTACCAAAACCATGATTCCAACAGCCTGAGCAGCCAGGCCTGCCGCTCTACCTCCCCTTCCACACCCCCTCTTCTCTTTAGAAGTGCTCTGTTTGTAGGGTCATTATACAGGTTCTTTCCACACACGATGTTCGGCTACCGGCTCCATTTAATCTAAATCGCAGATAGCTGTGGCAGATAGAAAGGACAAGAGACCAGCATGCGGAGATACCGAAGGGCAGCAAGGATGAGGTTCTAAGGCAGTCAAGGATCCTCGCCAGCCGTCTCTTGTCCTTGTGGGCCCAGTGCCTCACTCAGAATTGAGAATTTGAAGATGATACCCAGAGCAGGCAGAGGCTCCACATACCTGGATCCAGATGTGTTTCTGGTGGTGATCTTGACAGCCCATCCCTGCTCAGCTAACTCCAACTTCTCCTCTGCGTCCCAGAGGGCAACGATTTTTCCTTTGCTCTTGATTTTTGAAATAGTAATACACACTTTCCTTGTCGTCTTGGCAACTTGTGCTGTTGTCACCAGGGACAAATCCATCAGAGTTAGTACTCCTTACATAAAAGGCGCTTCACGTGTGTGAAAGAACTAGCTTTAATTTCGTATCTGGGGTACATGGTGAGGATTAATTAGTTAATTTGGGAAAGCGGTATAGTCGTGGGGAGAGTTATCAAAACGCTGGAAGAAACAGCTTTGAGCTTATTGACTTAAACATGCTCTGCTGGAGGAGAGGGAGAGGGTGAGAGCTAGAGGGGATGGAGGGCACCAAGGAAACAGGCCTTCTGAACACAGCAGCACCAACACACATATGAACTCACGTATGAACTCATAAGACACACATATGGACTCACAGGGACCGTGGCAGCATACACGGACCTGCATCGGTCTGAGTCAGATGGGATCCCAGTGCTGGGAGGGGAAGTGAACTCAAGCCCCACCCATGGGCCGGAAGCTATCTCCAGTTGATAATTGCTCACGAAGGAAATAAGGGTTTAATCCAACAGAGTCTCACTGGGTATAGAAACCACAACTAAGGGCAGGCCTCGTGCGCAGCAGTAAATGGCCAACACAAATGGAACTCAGTGGCATTTTTGGAGGTTCTTTGTCCCACAGTGATAGGTCAGGGCATTTTTTTTTAAACTCACAGGTCTTTTGCATACGAATTATGATTTTCAGTCTTGTGTTTTTATGGGATTTCTGTGTGTATGAATGTGTGTGTGTGTGTGTGTGTGTCTATATGTGTTTTTTTTTCTTTGGCTTTTTTTTCTTCTGTTTGTTTTGTCCTATTCCAGTTTGCTTGTTTTTGTTTTACCTTATTTTATTTTGTTATTATTTTTTTAGACGTCTGTATGCTTTCTAATGAGAGAAAGAAAAGGTGTCATTTGGGAAGGAGCGAAAGAGGGGGGATCTGGGAGGAGTTAGAGGAGGGGAAGTTATAATCAGAATATTTTGTACAAAAAAATATTTATTTTTAACAAAAAGAAAACAGAGGGTGAGGGCAAGTGCTCTTCTGCTCAGAGCGGCAAAGGTAGTCGTCCTGTCTCTCAGGTGTCTCCTAGACCAGAAGTCAGTCAGGGGCCGGAGAGCAGAGGGACATCAGTGAACAAGAAACACTTAGGGTCCAGTGCTGTTCTTGCCATTGGCCCTGATTGGGTCCCATGGTAGCAGGGGGTGCTGGCCTGCACAGAGCTGCCCCAGGACAGCAGTCAAGGAGCCTCCAGTGGGATCTTCACAGACAGCACTTCATGCTCGTTCTTCATGTCCTTTGCTGTAAAATAAAAAGTGAACCACATGTTTAGGGATTGCAGCCCTTTCTGTGTGATGCTACACAATGTCACTGCTTCTTCCCATGTATTCCCTCCATCATAGAACAGCCTTGCAGAAAAGATAGGGTATTTCCCACCTTCCCATGCTGGAAGGTTGGTGTGGACCCAGGTGGTCAGATCCTATGACTACTGTAGCCTGATTTTTTTTTTTTAAATGTACATTGTGTACCTGCCTACATGTGTATCTATGTGAGGGTGTCAGATCCCCTGGAACAAGAATTTCAGACAGTTGTGAGCTGCCATATGGGTGCTGGGGATTGAACCCAGTCCTCTGGAAAAGCAGCAAGTACTCTTAGCTGTTAAGCCATCTCTCCAGCCCAGAAATATCCTTTAAATACCAAATGAAATTCTTTTTCATTGTAAATAAGTCTGGGATCATAGAAATAGCTCTGTTATTCGTTCAGGTGTCAGAACTACTAGAGGATCCAACAATAAAGAGATTGTGGGTGCAACCCCTCTCTCTCTGAGCTTTTAACTAACTAAACTTAGTCATATGTTGGCTTTTAAACCTGGACTATATCCTCAAACTGTTTAGACAATGGCGCTTTTGGCAGCCTCTTAGCAAAACTAGCCAATTATGTGAGTCTGAAATGCCAAGCTTATCTAGCTTGCAAAGGCCACTTGGAGACGTAAGTACACTGATTTGGGCCATTTTTCCGGGAATCCTTAAAAGGAAAGCTAAGCATGAGAATTCTTATCTGTCCTTGCCTGATTCCCTCTTCTAATCTATCAATCAGTGGACAGTGGACTGATTGACATGCAGCTGGCATCTGCACGAGGCACCAGAGAAACGAGGAGGACCAAGACTGAGCTATAAACTACAGTTATTCATTTCAGCAGCTGCTTGTCACTTGCAGTCTTCCTCCTCCTCCTCTTCCTTACCTCCTCCTCCTCCTCTTCCTCCTCCTCCTCTTTCTCCTCCTCCTCCTCTTCCTCCTCCTCCTCCTCCTCCTCTTCTTCCTCCTCCTCCTCCTCTTCCTCCTCCTCCTCTTCCTCCTCCTCCTCCTCCTCTTCCTCCTCCTCCTCCTCTTCGTCCTTCTCCTCTTCTTCTTTTTGTTTTTTTCTGAGACAGAGTCTCACTATGTAGCTCTGGCTCTCCTGGAACACACTCTGTAGACCAGGCTGGCCTCGAAATCACAAGAGATCCTCCTGCCTCTGTCTCCCAAGTGCTGGAATTCCGTTTCTTCTAAAGCAAGCAATGTAAGTCATAAGTAGACACAGAGGCTAATTGCTTTGATTCACAATTGTCCACGGGAAAGCCTACAGCTCAGGAGTCCTCCATCAGCGCTTTGCAAGCCAATGATGAGCCTGAGGACCTTGTAATGCTGCAGATTCTGTTCTCAAGACCCTTCTAGTAACTCCCAGGTACACGCCAAAGACTTGGCATGCTTCGCGTGTCTAGCTTTTACACCTCAGTCAAGGGACAGGAAGAGTGAGACACACCAGCCTGTCCAGGATTTGAAACAGTGGTGTCTTTGTAATGCAGCTGTGAGTTATGGGCAGAAGGAGGAAAACTTGGCACCCAACATAAAGGAAAAGTTTATCCATCATCTTCTTAAACACAAAGAGAAGAAAGGTGCTTGTGGATTCTACAGTTTGCTAAGGACAGTACTGTGCTTGAATGTCCTTCCAAAACTCATTGGTATTTCATTGTCACTGCAACAGTATGTTTTTTAAGTTGGTTTTTATGTACATGGGTGCTTTGCCTACATATATGTATGTGCACCATGTGCATGCCTGGTGCTTACAGAGGTCAGAAGAGGCCATCAGATCCCTAGAACTGGAGTTACAGAGAACTGTGAGCCAGCATGTAGGTTCTTGGAATGGAATCTGGGTCCTTTGGAAGAGCAGCCAGTGCTCTTAACCACTGAGCCATCTCTCCAGCCCTGCTCCTATAGCAGTATTAAGAAGGGAGTAGATTCTGGGCATGGTGGTGCACACCTTTAATCCCAGCACTTGGGAGGCAAAGTCAGGCAGATTTGAGTTTGAGGCCAGCCTGGGCTACAGAGCAAGTTCCAGCATAGCCAGGGATATACAGAGAAACCCTGTCTCAAAAAAAAAAAAAAAAATCCAGAAGGGATTAGGGCTAAGTGTGGTGGTACACACCTTTGATCCCACCACTGGGGCAACAGAGGCTGGTAGATAGATCTCTGTGAGTTCCAGGCCAGCCAGAGCTACATAGACCCTGTCTCAATAATAGTAATGTTAACTTAATTACTTTTTACAAATTAGTGATTAAGTCTTGAAGACTCTTCTCTTATGAATGAATGAAAGTCATTATCCAAGAGAGGATTTCCTGGGCAAATTGGTAGACTCGCCCCATTTTCTCTCATTGCTTCACCAGGCTTTGTCACTCAATTTTTAAGATGCAGCCAGCCAAGCAGTGGTGACACACATAACACCTTTAATCTCAGCACTTGGGAGGCAGAGACAGGCAGGATCGCTGTGAGTTCCAGGCCAGCCTGGTCTACAGGGTGAGTTCCAGGACAGCCAGAGTTACAACAGAGAAACCCTGTCTTGAAAAGCAAACAAACAAAAAAAGATTCAGCCAAAGGCCCTGCCACAGATGCCAGTTCCATGCTCTTGGCTTCCCAGCCTCCAGAACAGAGCCAGACATTTCTTTTCTTTAGAAATCACACAGTGATATTCTGCTACAGCAACACGAAAGGGACCGAGAGAGAGGAATTGAGGCATTCAGGGGAGAAGGTGAGAATAATCTGAGGGAGCCAAGGGACACAGAGATGACCAGAGCTAAAACAGTCTTAGATGAAGACTGAGCTGGAGGCCCAGAGGAGCCCCATAGGCGGCAGTCTCCCTGACTACAAGGCAATCTTGTGTTTCAAAGGCGACTGTAAATGAAGCCTCAGTAAGATGCTTTCTAGATACAGGAGAACTAAACACAGAGCCACATAAGCCAAGAAGCTTATGTCATGGAGCAAGCAGCAAGGAAACTCCAGGGAAGTCCTAACAGCACGGCCCACTGGTGCTCAGGATGCAGGCTGACCAACTCCAATCCCCCTCAGTCACCACACGGTCACCTGCGTGGTTAACTGCTTGAGCCTGGTCAAGAGCGACACGGGTAACGGTTGGCGTCTACTCCAGCATCCGCTCCCATCTTCTCATAACAGGACTTCTACTGACTGGTGTTACACCGCTGACCAGGAAGCGATACCGAGCCTTCTGGCAGCTGGGTATAAAGAGATAAATAGGTAACATCTGAGTTCTTTCTTCCCTTCTGTTTTTTTTTTTATTTATTCATTTTAATTAATTAATCTATTTATTTATTTTGAGACAGGGTCTCAGAATGTAACTCTGGTTGTTCTGGAACTCACTATGTAGACTAGGCTGGCCTTGAACACACAGAGATCCACCTACCTCTGCTGGGACTACAGGTGTGAGCCACCGTGCCAGGCTATTTATTTATCAGAGGACAAAGTAGGGCAGTTGGTTCTTTCCTTCCACCAGGTGGGTTCTGGAGACAACGCAGGTCGATCAGTCTTGACAGCAAGCACCTTTACCCACTGAGCCGGCCCAAGAAGCACAGATTTGGGATTCAGTCTGAGATTTATCATTGAATTTCCCTAATATGTCTTCTTTTTTAAATTGCGAGTGTGTGTGTGTAAGTGTGTGTGTGTGTGTGTGTGTGTGTCTGGATATGAGTGATGTGCCCTTGGAGACCGGGGGCATCTGGTCCCCTGGAGCTGAAGTTATAACAGGTGGTTGTGAGCTGTCTGATACGGGTCCTGGAAATTTGTTGTGGGCATTTACCTTTCATTGTGTATAAAATAATTGTTTTTTAAAAGCACTATTGGGTGAGGGGCTGCCAAGGTCTTGACATTTTGTGTTGTCTGCAGGTGTTGGATTTCTGTGGGAGACGTTTGATTGGTTGTGATCTGCACCTGAAGAGTTCTGAATCAATAAAAACACCTGAGCTCAGACGCTAAGGGTTCCACTGTCCAGGATGGCACTAGCCATGACGGTAGCTCCCTCTGCTGAGGTCTGGCGGCGCTTCCACATATGAAAAGCACCTCCCTGTCTTCCTTGGAGAGCCTCCCTAGCAGCAGCTAACTACTACAGAGACTGAATTTGGGTCCTCTGAAAAAGCTACATTACGTAGTTGCTGAGTTATCTCTCTAGCCCCTAATAGTTCTTAGGTGGTATTAGGCAAGTTATTTTTAGCACCTCAGATTGCTCATCGGTCGCACGGAGCTTATAGACATATTTGTTACACTCCACAGAAGATATTAAATTTTAAGAACGGCATGAAGGTCTAGCACCTTCTCTGAAGCCTCTTCCTTGCTGCCTGCCAGTCAACGCCCACCATCACCATCACTGCCCGGTCCCAAAATGTGGTGGGCTTGGGCAAAACTAGCGGCTACTTCCTAGGTTGGCTATAAGAATTTAATGAGTCTGCCACATGGCGAGGTCTCAGTAAATGTGTTTCTCTCTTTGTAACCAGTGATAACTCTTCCTCAGTGAAGGCGGACTTGGTTACGAACTTGTCTCTGTGGTATAGAGGAGGTCTGTGTGTGTCCTTCAAGGCTCCAATTACTCCACTCGGGTCCCTACAGTGAGGTATTAAGAGGAAGGGGCTGGGCGAGCTCATCAGCGGAGCACTTGCCTAGCATGTGTGAGGCGCTGGGTTTGACCCCCAGGAAAAAGTAAATACATAATAATAAATGAGGACGGTGACTATCAGACTGCTATTTAGAGATGAGGGGTCTGGGAAGTGATTGGGGGTAGATAAAGTGACTAAGGGGACGCCTCCACAGCTGGGATCCTGGTGCTTTATAAGAAGAGTGAAAAGAGCCAGAAGATAGTTGTATTCCCTCCTCCCGACCCCCTCCCCCTCCCCCCTCCCCCTCCCCCTCTCCCTCCTCCTCCCCTCTCCCTTTCCTATCTCTTACAACAGTATGCCCTATGCCACCTTGGTACTCTTCAGCAAGCAAGTCATCACCACACAGAGGCCCTTGACCTTGCACTTCCGGAACCATGAAGCCTCTTATTGTTAAACCTTAACTATGTGGTACCGTGCCATTGGCAGCCAAGGACTGATTAATACACCTGCATTCGGGGATCTATTTTAACTCACATCATTAAATGAAACCCTCTCTCTCTCGTGACTTTTGCAGAGCGAATGACAAATGAGCCTTGTGTGCATGGAGTTTGGAAAGATGCTGGCTCTGCCAGGCAGTGCAGGCAGCGTGCCCTGTGCAGGATGTGTAACACGGGAACACTTCCAACCCAGCAGCCGGCTGCCAGGAACGGCAACTCAACACATATGAAAGCAGACAAGAAGCACTGTCTCCCAAAACCAGAATTCAAAAATGATGATCCTGTCTCATCCCAGGCCTCTGTTGGCCAGACTCCCTTGCCATTAAAAGTGCTCCATTCCAGCTGCTTCGAGAGAAAGGTTGGTGGTTTATTTTGCAGCCTGCCATGCCAGCACAGCATGGAGCAAGCATTCAAATGCCTGGTTTCCTCTTTGCACAAAAGGCTCTGGGCAAAACAAAGCCGGGATGAGCAGGGTCATGGGCTTCTGGGCCCTAGTGGTCACTTACGTGCAACAAAGGCAAGCCAGGGAGTCTGGATGGCCACCATTCTGTGGAGCTGGGGAAGTATGTTGCCATGGTGATGGTGCAGCACCAGTCCCAGAAGCTAGTGCAGGAGACCCCAGGTGCAAGGTGGACTTCCTGAGGGGAAGAGGGAAACTCGGAGGGAATTCACACCAGTTGGTAGGATTTCCATGTTTTGTCTGAAAGAGGTATTTCTAGCTCATCTTATGTTGGAAAATTGTGTTCAGAACTCTGCACTCTGAACACAGTAGGCTTACCACATCCTGAATGTCAGAGATCATTTAAAATCAGATGAGAGGGAAGGAAGTGAAGTTGAGGCTCATGCTTTTGTCCAATCAGAATCTGATGGAAAGCCTTCAATAATGTCTATTTTTAAAGACATATGGGATACTCATTAGGAGGAAAGGCCAGGGAGCTGCCCCAGCTCTGTGACACTCGCCAGTGTAGAGAAATCATTTCTTCTCTTTGTACTTCAGATTAGATCACCAATTAGCATGATTAAGAGCCAGAGAATTTCATTTCGGTTGTGTGTGGGGGGGCGGTGTAGAAAGAGTGAATTAATACATTAATTCGCAATACTGAATATTCAAATTTTTTTATTGTTTGTTTTTGTTTTCTGTGTTTGTTTTTGTTCTCTGTCTACACAGAGATTCTCTGTGTAGCCCAGCCTGACCTCGAACTCACAGAGATCTGCCTGCCTCTGCCTCATAAGTGCTGGGATGAAACAAAGGTGTGCGCCACCATGGCTAGCCTTAAAATCTTATTTTAAAAGCAGGTTACATTCAGGGACAATGGACCAGCGCGTTTATTTATATTTAATTCCTGGTTCAGACAGAAGGATTACTAGGAGTTCTGATTTCTGAACCAGCACTGTATTTGAATGGAAATGTAGGTTTTGCCAAGAGAAAGCTCATACCAGACAGCTCTCTATCCCTAAACCCAAACTCATCTCTGCCCTGCAAGCCATGTGCCTACTTCTCCCCGCAGAAACAACAGAAGCCATTAATTAGCAAGGCAGGAAGTTCTAGCATAACATCAGCAGGCTGTGCCTGCAACCCAGCCAAAAACAGTTACTTAGAAGCTAGAGGAGAAAAGAGAGCGTCAGAGACCTACAACAGGGAGCACGCTCACTCCCCTCGCTTAGAATCAGCTCCTGAAGGGTTTCTGGGTTTGTTAAGAACCACAGCAAACAATTTCAGCTAGATGTACACTTTGGTTTGTACCATGTGATGGTTACTGTCGATTGTCAGTTTAATAGGCTCCAGAATCACCTAAGAGCAAACCTCTGGGTGTGTCTGTGAAGTGGTTCCTAGCCTGGGTTTAGTGCAGTGGGAAGACCTATCCTGGAGGTGTGTGGCACCCCGAGGCCTGAGGGTCCTGGACTGAAAGGAAAGGAGAAGCGGAGGGGAACACCAGCCTGGATGGACTGTTCTCCCAGACTGTGAGCCCAGTAAATCCTTCCTTTCTTCGGTTGCTTTTGTCAGGCATTCTGAGAGATCATCAGAGAGAGATCTCCTGCTCCCTTTAAAAGCCCTTGCAGGAACCTGCGCAGAGTCGGCCATCTTGTATGGTGGTGCCAGACCCCAGTGTGCTGGTTTGCTCTGTAGAATAAAGGCTGCTTGTTTTTGCATCAGAACTGGAGGTCTCCTGGTGGTACTTGGGGAGGGGGATTTCAGAAACCGGGCACAACAGCTGACAGTATCTCCATCTTATGGAGGCAGAAACATAATCACAGAGAACAAACTGTATCCAAAGCAGCTTTGCCCAGGAGAGAATGCAACCTGTGAGGTTTTGTGATCACCAAACAGCAAAGCCAGGACCTACATCCGGGTCCACCACTTGGTAGCCTTGTTCCATCAAACCTCAGCACACGATCAGTCCACCTCTACCTTCCAACCGAAACTTCCCATTCAAATACTAAAACCACAATAAAAACCCTGTAAAGAAACCTTTTCCTTGAAATTTTACTCAGATATTAATTACTCTATCGCATTATAAAATTTAATATGAAAAGTATCTTTATCTACAATTATTGATTTATAAAAATAGGAAACAGATACAGAGAGGTAGGCAGCTTGCCTGGGGTCACACAGCTTAAACTGCTGCTGCATTGGTTAACATCAATTCAGTCAGCTGAACCTGGAGGTATAGGCCAATAATCCCAAATATTCACAGGGCCTTTCTGAACTACCAAAATGAGTTCAAGTTCAGCCTTGGCAGCATAGTGAGATCGAGCATCAAAGTAAAAAGAGGGCTAGAGACCTAGCTCAAGCGTAGAGCGCTTGTCCAGCATGCATAAGGTCCTAGGTTCAATTCCCAGTACTGGGAGAAAAAGGGGGGCAGGTGTCAGTTTAGTCATTCCACAGCTCACAAAAAAAATAGTTAGAAGACATCCTCTCTACAGGACATGAATCTAAGTAAACCTTAAGGAGGCAACTAATTAACTTTCATTTGATTCTCTTGGTTCCCAGGCGATCAAAGTTAAAAACTCAGCACATATTCCAGAAGCAAGCGGTGCTGAAAGCAGCCTGGCACCAAAGGCACTCTAACTAAACCAAGCACCAGGTTTGGGGGTGGCAGATTACACATGCTACCATATTAATTGCCACCCCAAGATGCTGGCATGCATCCTAGAACACACGTAGACTGCAGTGTGCAGGGTCATGAAAAAGAATTCCCCCTTTCTAGAACAGGAAAGCTAATCCCCGGCCCACTCTGTCCTCAGAGTCATTCCTCCCTTCAGCCCTAGATTGTCTTCACAAGGGCTCAGACCAGCCTCGGTCATAGCACCGGCCAGAGTCAGTGCTTTCCAATCAGAGGTAACAGTCTGTAAGCCGCCTCCAAAATCAGTTCCCTGTTAGCTTTTCGTTGTTGTAACCAAATACCGGAGAGCGTCAACTTAAGGGAGGGAAGAGTTTCTTTGACTTGTGGTTTCAGAGGACTGTATGTTCAGCTAGCTCCCTGGTTTCCGAGCCAGATGCTGGTGGAGGAGAGCACGTAGCTCACCTTGTGACAGCCAGGAAGCAGAGTGGCCATTCTGGTGGCCTAGCTCCCTCCCTCTTTGGTCTTGTTCCATCCAGGTCCCACCCCCCATAGTCACAACGGGCCTCCCTTCATTTGCTGTCTTGCATGCCAGTCATCTCTGGAACACCTGACAGACGAACCCACAGCTGTGCTTTGCTAACGTCCCAGGCATTTCCCAACCCAAACATTACCGGGATGGTAAGAGCATATTGTGTGCCTTATTTCGTCTAATCTTCCTAGCGTCCAAATCAGCACTGTGCCTCCCACTTGTCAGCTGAAGCAATGATAGTTCAAAAGAAGTAACTTGTCGGAGTCCTAGAAGTCAAGGGCACAGGTTTGGGGACAGGGCTGATCCAATCCGCATCCTTGGTCCTTACTCCCCAATGGCAGTGAATGTGCTGACTGCCATCCATAGCCCTCTGGAGAGGAAGATGAAGCACAGTAAGGGTTCCACTCATTTATAGGTGAGAACTCTTTACTTTTAATTAATACAAATATTTGTACATATTTATGGGTTCCATTATGCTAATTTGACACAGGTATGCCACGCATCTGATCAAATCAGAGTAATTGACATCTCTACCTCATCAAACATCAGTTATTCATTCCTGTGTGCTGGGAAACTTCAACACTCCCTATTATCTAGAAATATATAACAAATAGAGGTAAATACAGTGATTGTCTATATATGGACACCTTGGGCTCAACCAGATCCAGAGACATGAAGTCTCATCTATCCCACAACTGCTGGTTCCCAATCCGAGCAGGTCCAGTCTGCTCTGGTGGCCCAGGACAAAAGGCTGCACTCTGAGCTTACACAGAGCACCCTGCGGCATAGGGTCTCCCTCGGGAGCACACAGGCACGGTCACTTGAGACTGTGACTTCCACAGCCCCTCTGGTCCCTGTGCTTCAGACTTGACAAGTATGATATGGAGGATAAAGAACTCAGCTTCAGCTGACAGCTACCGAAGGCTCGAGAGTAGTCAGGCCCCTGCCCACCACATTCTTAGGCGCTTGGGCGGTTCCTGGCTTTCTAGCCAGAGTAATCAGCTCCCGAAATCCAGCAATCATTTCATTAAACGGGTTTCACATTGCATGCTCTTACGGGATAGAGGAGAAATAAAACTTGTGAGTCTGTTGCCCTCTGCAAATGACCCCCTCGTTCTCAGAATGGGGGGGGGGGCGTGATGCTTGAGCAAGCAAAGTGTTTGTAGTCAAATGAACTCTGAGTCTCTTCTCCCTGAGGATCTTGTTCCCTGTGGCTCTGCACTCCTACAGGCTGATGCCTCGGCGATTCCATTTCTTCAGTGTATTTGGAGGGACATTATAAGAGGTGTTTACCACCTGTTTTTCAGTGCTCAGCTGAAGGACACTAAATTCTATCTAAGAGAAGGGAAGAAGATCCAAGCGTGACACCATTTGCCTATAATCCCAGTATTCAGGGGGCTGAGGCAGGAGGATCACCAGAAGTTCTAGGCCAGTCTGGGCTACATAGCAAGGCCCAAGCTAGGCACTGTCCTCTCTTTCCCACTGTTTTCTTAGAATCCCCCCCCCCTCCCGTGGAGAATTTGTTTCTTCATGACTATGTAGTCAGTGCTGGCCAGGAATGCTCTGTGTAACCCAGGATGGTCATGAACTTGTGGCAATTTTCCTGCCTCAGCCCTTTGAGTGCTAGGGTTAGGATGTATCATGCCCACTCTCTTGTCCCTTGTAAAATTCAATTCAAGTAGAAAGACTGAAGCTGACTGCAGAAACCCAGGTGTTAAACCCAATTCTGATAGACAAGATACCAACTCTGGCAGGTGCTGAGAGCACAGGGCTCTTCTGGGAATTTCCCTAGGCCTCTGCCAGCCAGTGTGGGGAAAGAGAGAGCTCACACACCCTTTAAATGCAGTCTTGGAGTGTGCGATTTCCCTGGCAGATTCACACAGAGCAAGGGGTACAAAGAAGAGACTGAATACCCTGCCACCCCAAGATATGTGTGGTTTGGAAAATACCCCATATCAAATCCTCAGCAGCATCATGTGCCTTTCCTGAACTTGTCCCCACGATGCACAACACCACAAGGACATTGTAAATGCTTTCTCCCCGATGCCCATGCTATCTGGGGTGCACACTTGGGCAGCCTGGTTCCTGTCTGGTGAACCACATAGAGACCAAAGGAATAACAGCTAATGTAATTGGTAGAAGTCATTTCCCGAAACACACTGTTGGGGACATATCAGAAGGTATCTGCATTCGAAACAGGAAATCATAATAATCAAACCAATGTAGCATCCAAATTACTTCAGGGAAAATGATTGTTAGAAAATCAGATTACAGACACACTAATGCCCCTCTTGGCTATTGAAATGGGCTTCCTTTTTCATTACACCTCATTATTTTAGTCAATTCCCTGCTTATTCTAGAACGCATCTTAACTATTCATACTCTCTATAATTTGTTTATAAACTAGCACCACCATGCTTGAGCCTCCTCTGAAATACAGCTTGACCCATGATGTGGGACAAAAGGAGCTGTAAATATACTAGCAGGGACAGGCGGTGGTGGCGCACGCCTTTAATCCCAGCACCTGGGAAGCAGAGGCAGGCAGATCTCTGTGAGTTCGAGGCCAGCCTGGTCTATGGAGGGAGTTCCAGGACGACCTGAGTTACAACAGAGAAAGCCTCTCTTGAAAAATAAAAAAACAACACAAAGCAAACAAACAAAAATACTAGCAGGGTCCATGCAGTCCCAACTGAGACATGTAAGGGCCTCCAAGATTACAACAAGTCTAAATGGGGCCAGAGGAAGGAAATGCACACGCCTCCGAGGCTGGTGGGAAAACAGCTTTGCAGCATTGTATTTTAAGCACCTGATGTTTATATACAGGAACAGCCTTTGAAAGTGGAAGTTCTGACGACATTAACAAGCAATGAGATGTGGAGGAATCCTTTTGCTTTTGCAAAAAAGTGACAAGTAAGTTATCTATAAAATGCAGGCGAGAGGGAGGGATGGGAGGAAGATGGAGGGGAAGGGTAATGAAATAGCATGAGCTTCATTGGGCTTCGCCACTGGGCAGGAGTCCAGGTCACACAGTCCTTTCAGGGAGTTGATGGGAGTTCCAGGCATCCTCAAAACAGTGTCGTTCTCGTTCATTCCGTGGTATTGTTCCTTTTTGCCTTTTTCTTCCTTCCTTCCTGGCTTGCCTTGTTTGTGATTAGCAAGAAGGGAGTAAGTACATTATCATCAACCACAGAGCAAGCAACTGCACATCTTCTGTTCCTGGGCATTCACTGGTTACCCATCAATCACTCTCTATTGACCTTGATCTAAGATCCACGGATTCAACAATGTTATAGGCAGACTAATGGCATATCAGTTATAGAGAGCTGATTCTTCAATAACACATTTGGAGGGTACAGTCCCTGCCACTGAAGGAGCCCCAGAATGTAGGGTTTTTTGTTTGTTTGTTTTTGTTCTTGTTTCCCCATAGGAAGAGGAACAATTACTAAGCCTCTCGTATTATGTTCAGCACTTGCCATGACTTCTGTCAACTCTGAGTTGCTATCAGTTGTAACCCATTCATTATTTTATTTGCCATAAAAACAAACAGATTACTGGTTAATTGAAGGTGTCCACCACAGTGAGTTGCCTGTGAAGCTCAGAGAGCTTAACATTCAAGGCTCCTTGCTTGCATAGGCCCTTCCAGGGTTCCAAGAGGGGCCCCTCCAATGGAGTCACATGACTATCTTTCTGTGAAACTTGCAGAAGCTATTTTAGCTTCTATCTACTGGACCACTGTCTCTTTCCACTCTGACTTCCCCTCTGGTATACTTCCCCTCGTGTTCGATGGCACTGCAGAGACAATGGGCAAAACTGGGGATCCTATTAAGGAGAAGTTGACTGGGGGACACAGTTAGTCTATCTTGGGGATGTGTTCATGTGGTCACAGTCATGTCTGCACTGAAGTCACTTCTGGTCATTCTGGTATAGAAATGACTTCTCACTTTTCTACCCTCAACCACACTATCTCCCCTGTAGCCAGACCCTCAGGTGTGGGGCTGGAGGTCGTACCCAATATAAACATGTCCCATTGAGCTCATGGGAAGAATATGACATGGGAAGGAGGAAAGGTACAGGGTTTAAGTCAGAAGTCAGTCTGGGAAAATGCGCCAAACCTCATAGCTCACATATAAAAGAAACTTTGCAAGGATTTCTCCAAACTTAGCAACCATCCTGGCAATTTCTATGACATTGCCAAAATAAATTACAAAGTCAGAAAACATGTTTTGTAAATTATCAATAGGAAAATAAGGAAAACATAACTTTCCATTAGCTATAGAGATTTTGCCTGTGCAAGAGACTTTGCCACTAGATGTTATTTGAGCTAAGCATTTTAAAGTCCTCTTTCTTTCCTAATGCCGGTGTCTACTTTGCTGTCATTGAAAACTAGCTGACTGGGGCCAGGGAGGGAGTTCAGCAGGCAGAGGCACCTGCCAACAAATTTCATGATCTGAGTTTGATCCCAGGAACCTGCGTGGTGGAAGGAGCAAACCAACTCCCATAAGTTTTCCTCTGACTCCCACACACCTCTGAATAAATATCCAAATAAATAAATACCATAGTCATTGTGGCTGTGAAGAGACACCATGACTGTGGCAACTCTTATGAAACAAAGCATTTAATTGGGGCTGGCTTACAATTTCAGAGGTCTAGTCCATTATGGCTGCACGCAGGCAGACACGGTGCTGGAGAAGTAGCTGAGAGCTCTACATTTAGATCCGCAGGCAGCAGTTAGAGAGAAAGAGAGGTACCATGCCTGGCTTAAGATTTCAAAACCTCATTGCCCACCCCCAGTGATACACTTCCTCCGACAAAGCCACACCCACTCCAACAGGCCACACCCCCTAATCCTTCTCAAGTAGTGCCACTCCCTGATGACTAAGCATTCAGTATATAAGTCTATGGGGCCATTCTTATTCAAACCATCACAGTAAATAAATAAATTCTAGCTAATTAGTTAAGGATGCAAAATTCCTCTTGGCTCTTAAGCCATCCTCACTAAATCTAGTACTTCAGGGGACTAGATATAAGAAGGCCACTTCCACTGTCCATCACAGGGAACATCATCGCCAGCCATCAGCCTGAGCCTCCTGTCTCCACACATCTTGATCTACAGGGAGAAAGCCAGGGCTTAAGGCAAGAGTCCTTGAATCTCTTAAAACTGCATACTGATTTTTGTTGTGAGAGTAGGACTGGGCCTACAGAGGGACAGACAGAGACAGAGTAGTTAAGAGCCACTGTTTCAGAATAGAACCCCTGAAGCAAAATGTCTCAGAGAGATCTTGTTATCGTCAGCACAGCCAGGTATCAGCCACCCTGCGTACCTGCGTGGGCAGGATTGAAAGATTCTTCACATCTAACTGCCCCACAACGTTTTAAACTCATGAGATAAACAGGAATTTGTGATCTAAGAGGCAGTGGTGGCGCACGCCTTTAGTCCCAGCACTTGGGAGGCAGAGGCAGGTAGAGCTCTGTGAGTTTGAGGCCAGCCTGGTCTGCAGAGTGAGTTCCAGAACAGCCAGGGATATGTAGAGAGACTCCGTCTCAATAAAACCAAAAATATAAAAAAAATAAAAGAACCTGTGATCCATAAAAGAAACTATTAAAACAAGATTCATTTCCTTAAAGGGGTACAAATTACTTAAACAATATTAAAGGACTCACAAGTCTTCATTTTTAAAATGCTAGATCATTTTATTTTTTAAAAATACTATTGAGTAAAAATCCTATTTGGGGCTCTAAAGTCAGATGACTAACTGGAGAACGTGGATCTGCGCAGGATCACCTTACCCTACTTCCATTTTGATCTTCTGTGCTGCAGCTATTTTAAAAGTATATTTCGCTCTGTGTTTAGCAGCACATTATTTATGACTTGAACTAGAACAGCAATTGGTTTCTGTTAATACCAATAAGCTTTGCCAAATCAACCAGCTTCCTGACTCAACAATGACCAAAAAAATCACGGTACCATTGGGCGTTACTTAAAAAAAAAAAAAATGAGAATAAATTTAAAAGGTCAGAGTGGCTTCTCTGACTCTCGTCTTGATTTATCTTCTAAAACGCCTATTTTATTTGTTATTTATTATTCATCAGGTTATTAATTTACTATTAATTATTAATCATCAATTGATTATTCATCTTCCATTTCCATCCCTGAAGGTCCTTCCAGGCCTTGACCCGCCACCACAGGAACAAACAAAATCTTAACACTGGGTCGCATCTTTCTAGCTTGAGATCTGACAAAAAGATGTCCGTTCCTCTGGAGAGAAGCTGGAGGCCGGAACTCCGGCTTGAAGCCTGCGCTCTTCTTATTGGGGGAGGCAGCCATTTTGGCGTCAGCTTTAGAGAGTTTGGTTATGGGTTGTTTTGGTATTGTTGCTGTTTGTTTAGTTTGTTACTTGTTTTATTGTTGTTGTTTTTGTTCGTTTTTGTCGAGATGATCCTTACGCCTCTGCTTCTCTCTGATACGCTGGCCACAGCAGAGCATCTGATGTGGTTAGAGTAGCTGCATTCCCCAACCACTGACATTATGCCTCTACTCTGGGAGTTGCACACCTTAGAGTGTGTTTCCTAGAGTTATTAGAGTTACTTTCTAACCCATGGTAGAAGCCAAGAAAGCCAAAACCCACCTTTTCCTGCTCCTTCTGCAGCCGGGCCTCATGGCTAATCTCGTGTTTGTCTGATAATATACATAAGCCATTTTATTTGCATATACATCATCTAATGGGTCATTACATCAAAATGGGTAGGTCAGCTCAATTTCACGAATGTTTAGTGACTGAAGTTTGGAGACAAGTGCTCTGGGTGAGAGGCCTTGTGAAAGCAGAACTCTGGCTCACTAGTGCTCCCGCAGAAGACAGCCAGGCAGGGTGTGGTGACTGAAATGGCCTCAGGGCAACATGGCCAGCACTGAGAGAAGGAACATCCGGGCACCTGTCTCATCAGTTCAGGAGCAAAGACTTCCTGGTTGCTCCTCAAATTGTAAATCGGAGGCAAGATCTTCTCATCCATGCTGGAGCCGTCTGTTCCCAGTGGAACGTCCATTTGAGCAAGTGGGGGAGGGGAAGCCCTGGGAGCAACCTGTAGGGTCACTCCTTCCCGCCAAGAACAATGAGGATCCAACCCAGGGCGTCCCACATTGAGCGGCAGTGTCTCTTGCTCCGATTCTATTGTGTGGGCTTACTGTCACAGCTGTGAAATGTGGATGGGGGACCCGTGGGGGCCAGGGCTATCAAGAACCTGCGAAGTCATTTAGGAAAACTGTCCACTGGGGCTCTTCTTTCTCCTTTGCTGACCTCCCACACAATCTAATTCCAGCTCCTCCTTTCTCGGCTGATACAAAGGCCTCGGAAGGCTTTGGGGTGGGGGCGGGGCAGGCCTGAGCGGGAGAGAAAGGGAAACTCACAGCAGGATGCTTAGCCGGGAGTGAAAGGGACTGGCAGTCTGAGTGTCTGGCCCTCCAGGCTTCCCTGGCGAAAAGGTGAAGTGGAGTCTCCTAGGTTTTTGTGACATTAAAACAGCCACCCACCGTGCAGATGTGGATTCACCCCCGAGACCTGAATGTGTCTTGGGCACAACTCTTACTCCATCACGGGATTATTTGTTTATCATTTTTAGAACTCTGCATCATGTAAACGGTTTTTACATGAGTTGTGGGTTGTTTTCTTTTTTAAAAGCCTGAGAACTGAAAGGCTGGGTGGATGTAGGATCGGCACAAAGCGGCCTGTGGAAACAGCAGACTGAACCACCAAAGAATCACTGGGGCTGGCGCTCCCTGGGTGGGGAGGCTACAACTGTATCTGGAGGCACAGGTGTGACCTTTGGCCAGACAGGCCCACAGGGTCAGCTGGACCTGAGAGAGGATCTGGGGCTAACCGTGACCCACAGAACAGGTTCCCACAGGCACATTCGCGGCACCAGCGGGTTTCTTAGGCTCAATCAGTAGGGAATCTGATCATCAGGACAGAAGCAGCAGCAACTAGTCTGGGTACGTTGGGAAGCATGTGCAGGAAGTGAGCAAACACACACACACACACGCACACACACACGCACACACACACACGCACACGCACTCTGGACAGCGGCTGCTTGCGGAAGACTATTCCTGCAAAGGGCTTTTGTGCTTCTTGGAAAACAAGAGAGTTACAGCTTCCAGGTCTCCAGCAAGGAGACAGAAAAGGAGGGCCTCCTCCACAAACCACCTGACAGACTCCTGGGAAACACATTTTTCTTTCTTTCTTTTTTTCTTTATTTCAGTTTATTTTTAAATTAATTTTTAAAGTTAGAATTCAGCCAGGCAGTGGTGATGCATGCCTTTAATCCCAGCACTTGGGAGGCAGAGGCAGGTGGATCTCTGTAAGTTCAAGGCCAGCCTGGTCTACAGAGCGAGTTCCAGGACAGCCAGAGTTACAACAGAGAAACCCTGTCTCAAAAAAACAGCAACAATAATAATAAAGTTAGCATCCAAAGTAATATTTTTCATTCATGCATGTGTCCTTATACTGTGTTCCATGTTCCTTACTGATTTAAAATGTGAAATGTCACGGAAACCTTCAAACCATGTTTATATGAAGTTTAAGTCACAGAAAATAATTGTACATATTTATGGGGTATGATGTGATGTTTGAAGTGCTTAGCATTTTCTGCATGTGTGTTGGTGGGAACATTTAAAATTTGCTCTCTTGATAGTGTGATGTATGTGTTCGAGAGTGTGTGTGTGTGCGTGTGTGTGTATGTGTGTATGCGTGTGCGTGTGTGCGTGTGTGTATGCGTGTGTGTGCGCGTGTGTGCGCGTGTGTGTATGCGTGTGCACGCGCGCGTGTGTGCGCATGTGTGTGCGTGTGCACGTGTGTGTGCGTGCATGTGTGTGCGTGTGTGTACATGCGTGTGTGCGTGTGTGTCTGTGTGTGCGTGTGTGCATGTGTGCGCGCGCGTGTGTGTGTGTGTGTGTGTGTGTGTGTGTGCGTGCAGGCTAGAAGTCAAGGCAGTGTCTTCCTCAGTCGCTTTCTGCCTTCTTTTCCAGACTCATCTGTCACTGGAGTTCAGGATTCAGCTCGGCTGGTTAGCCAGCACACTCCAGGAATCCCCCCGGTTTTGAACACTCAAGGGGGACCTTTCTTGATATCTGGAATTTGGTGAAGATCCTGGCAACTGCAGCCTTTCCTGGGCCCTTGGGTGCCTCCGACTTAGGCCACAACCTCTGATGAGTCCAGTGACTTGTTCCATCAACAGATACAACTTTTCAAACACTGGGGCTTCATACTGGAGCCCCTTGACTCCTTTGGTCTTCTTGGTTTTTCTTTCTTCTTTCCTCTGCAGTTTTGCATAGTCTGTTCTGACATACAGAGGCCTCTCGGCGGCCCACCTGTGGACGGTCTCCATTAGCACGGAGGTTGTGTGACGGGGAGGTTGGTTCACACCTATCTTAGTCATGCCTATGGCTTAATGTATTCTACATTCTCTCTTTTCTTTTTAAAATCAATTTAATTTTTTACTAGTTTTTTTTAGTTGTCATGGATTTCGTTGTGGTATTTGCACTTATATGTTTATCATGGCTATGCCTCATCATTACAGAAATTATATTCCCGAAAGTTCCCAGCATGCTTCTTGAAGGCTTTAATCATTTAAGAGAAGAAAACACTTAAGGAAGACAAATCGGAATTCCAAACCTCAAGTTTCAACAAGGAGTGGCCAGTCTGACAGCTACTCCCCGTGTATGAACTTGTCTAATATTTTTTCAAGCCTGAGACATAATTTGGGTGACTAATATCCCCTGGGATAGGCCAAACGCTCCATCCCTCCCCACCACACCCATATCCTCAAGTGGGTCTCAAAAACATGTGTTGATTGTTATGCATCTGCCAGAACCTTCAAAGAGGGCAAGATGCTGCCCTCTTCCTGCACGGGCTGGCCTTGACACAGGCCTTAGGAAGGTGGTTGGTAGAGACAGCCAGGGTCCACTAGGAAAGAAGACAGCACAACTCACTGGCAAATGCCTTGGCCAGGGAGAGACAGCTGCCAGGCTTTTGAGAGAGACCAGAAGAAAAAGAGAGAGAAACAGTGTGGATAAATGAAAAGGAACGATGAGAGAACTCGCCTGGGAAGACACTCTATGCCCATCTGGATTTACACAAGGAGAAATATAGAAAGCGACCTGGAAGCCCCTCCCATCTGCCGGTCCCTGTGCCTGAACCCATCTCAGCTCCCTGGCTGGCAGGGGCCTTTCTTGCTGAGGTCTGCAAGGTTCGGAGTGTTAAAAAGCCCAAGACAAGCTTGGGAGGGGAAAGGGAAAATTGGCTATTCGTCATCGGATTTCTTTGCTTAAACAATGCCCGGTGTCACCAAGGGATCAGCGATGTGACATTACCTTCCTGAACTCAGGTCTTCTGCTTCCTTCGCTCCCTACCCCACAGTAGGGCTCAAGACCTTAATTACAGAGAAGGTGAAGAATTTTATATCTCTCTGGAAAACCAGCCAGGCTCCCCCAGCCACATCACCACTCTTTTTAAATCCTGGGATTTTCCATCATTAACCATCAAATGAATTTTTAAATAGTTTCTTGCTAATCACTGTCTAGGTGATTATAGACACACACACACACAGAGATAGAGAGAGAGAGAGAGAAAGAGAGAGAGAGAGGAAGAGAGAGACAGAGGCAGAGAGACAGAGATTCAGAGAGACAGAGATTCAGAGAGGGACAAAGAGAGAGACACACAGAGACAGATAGACACAGGGGGTCAGGGGAAAGAGAGAGAGAGAGAGAAGCCAGGCTGAAGCAAGCCGCAGGCAGTGCTGTATTGATGACAGTAATCCTGAAATTGTTTGTTCAAAGAGAAGGAATACCTGGGGGACATTGTTTCCAGCAACAAGCACATCAGAAGTCTATGGAAGGGCTCTCTGGGGTGGTGGACCTGGTTGCCCCATCCCTAAGCTGCCCTGTGGGTGTGGCTACACTGTGGCTACACTCTCTTGAGACTGGCTCACTTAGGTGGCTTGGAGCTCTCAGTGCTTATCACTCAGAAGAGTCTGTGTAGGAGGGCGGGTGGCATAGGGAGACAGGTCACTGTTGTCACAAACCTTAGAGACTCCACTTTCTGGTCAAGAAGTCATTCTGCTTTTCAAAATACTATTTATCTAACACACTACACTGTGGATGGAAAGAAACTGCTGGTATAGTTTGATTGTTGCAGTTTTTAAAAACTCCATGCAGGAGGCTCCCTTCGTCTAAGGTTTGCATCTCACCTTGAAAACAAGCCATCCACTGATATGTGGGTTTTTATTGTGATTAGGCATTGATTAAACATTATCCCACCATAAAAAGTAGTGAAGCTCGATCTAAGCGATGTCACAGATGAATCTCAGACGTGCTGGGCTAAGACAGGCAAGATGCCTCAGTGGGTGAGGGACCTGATACACAAGCCTGACAACTTAAGTTCAACCCCAGAATACTTATAAAGGTGGAAGGAGAGAATAAACCTTCACATACACACACACACACACACACACACACACACACACACACGCCACACACACACATGCACACATACGCACACCATACACACAGTAATAGATATATTTTTAATTTTATAAAAGATCATACTAAGTGAAGAAGCCACAACAGGCCACGTGTTGGGTGATTTCATGAAACATCCAAATTGGCAGATTGTAGAGAAAGGAAGCAGATCTGTGAATGACAAGAGCCGAGAGGAGGAAGAACGAGCGATGGCTAATGGGGACATTTTGCAATTAAAGAGTTGTGATAGCTGGGCTTCACTGAGAATAGGTTAAATATCGTCAAATCACAGATTGTATATTACGTACAGTGTTTAAGTAGGGGGCATCGTGACCTTCACCTTCAGCAGACGGCTTCATTCCCAAGTTCAGCCTCAAATTAAAAAATTGGAACTTGCTAAAAGCTCCCCAGAGTTAATCAACCAGCAATCTTCCCCAATCAATCCGATAAAGGAAACATTGGATTAGGTGGGCCGGCGGCAGCAGCTCCTGAGTACCGACCTGGGTCGGTGCTAATCACTGTAAGGCCGAGTCTCATCCAAGTGCCTTACAGAGGCCAAAAACAGCAGTGGGGCAGAGATGAGCACTCAGCCCAAGGAACCGAGAGACACATGGAAGCCTGGGAGCTTGCCCTCACTGAACCTCAGAGAATGAAGTGCCATGGTGCCACTCCTTTGTTAAAGTGGAGACAGATGGATCGGCATTTTCATTAAAAAAGCGTTTACCAGGACAGAAACACAAAACCCCATCCTTTGTGTCTCTTGAGGGAGGAGACAGGAGCATAGGAACTTAGATATTTTGTACTTAAAAAAAAACACATGTAGGGGCTGGAGAGGTGGCTCAGTGCTTAGGAGCACTGGCTGCTCTTCCAGGGGCCCCGGGTTGGTGTCCTGGCACACATGACAGTTCAGAACCTCTGTCTCCAGTTCCGGGGGTCCTATGCCCTCTCCCAGCCTCCACGGGTACTAGGTGCGCAAATGGTACAAGGGCTTACATGCAGGCAAGCACACATGCACACAATATAGAGACTTTTTAATTAAAAAGAAATAATTTTCCAAGCATGTAATTCTTGTGTCTGTTTGTTGTTTTTTCAAGACAGGGTCTCAATATGGCTGTCCCGGAGCTCTCAGGTAGACCTGACTGGTCTCACAGAGACCCATCTGCCTCTGCCTTCCAAGTGCTGGGATTAAAGGCATGCACCCCTATGCCTGGCTCTAATCTTTTTTTTTTTTTTTTACATTTTAAGAGTCCCAGGAGTTCAGTCCAATCTCTTAACTGGGTCTTGTCATAAAACAATCAGTTAAGCTGGACGGTAGAGCACCCCTTTAATTCCAGTGCTTGGGAGGCAGAGACAGGAGGATCTCTGTGAGTTCCAGGAAAGCCAGAGTTACGACAGAGAAACCCTGTCTCGGAAAACCGAATAAATAAATAAATAAAACGAAACAATCAGTTGAGTTCAAATTGAAGTCTCTCTTACTTGGACACTTCACGGACATCGGTGCCGAAGAGAAGAGGGAAAAGTGCAGAAGGATCGCTCCAGACTATAGGAAGCTAAACAGACCCGAGAAAAACCGCAACGCACGGAACTCAACGGGAGCCTGGATCTGAAATTGTGTTTTAATTCTGCATCATGAAGCAAAGTATGGTGGTGCTGACCTGTAATTCCAGCACTCAGAAGCCTGAGGCAGGAGGATCATGAATCCAAAGCCAGCCTTAGGCTACATTATGAGATACTGTCCGAAAAATAAAAGAATAGGCAGGTGTGGTGGTTCACATCCCTCATGCTTGCACTCAGGGGTCTGAGGCCAGCCTTGTTTACACAGCAAGTTCCAGGCCAGCCACGGCTACATAAAAAGACCTTGTCTCCAGCGTAATATGTAAATAAATGGAATGACTGGGAGTACTGAGAAATTTCAATATAGACCTATTAAAAACTGGCATTGAATTTGTGATCAGTGTTAAAACTCCCAGTTGTGATGTTTGTAAGACACTACAGGAGAATAGCTTTGCTCTTAGGAGGTGTGGGCTGAAGGGGTAAATCTTAACAGGCTTACCGTTAACTATCCTGTGCGCATATACATGTGTGTATGTGTATGTGGACAGAGAGATAACACAAGAGTAAGCTTTACATTTGTTATCCAATAGCTGTCCTTAGAAAGATGAGCAAAAGTCTGATTTTTACTGTTTAATTTTTTTTGCCATTTATTTTATTACTGCAGTAATAAAGAGCAGAAGTGCTCAGTAGAACTTCGGTTCTGAGCCACTAAGCATTTTCTTGTAGCTTCCTTTCTCCTTCATTTAATTATAAAACCTACATTCCCAATGACTGGGATGCACTCTCCAGAGCCCTCCTGGCTGCCAGCTCTGTCCATCTGCCCAGGGGAACTGCCAGCTGCCTCCACCCTCTGCCAGCTAATCTGGGCCCGGGGAAGAGGCATCTGACCTGGAGAGACATGGCTTTTTCCAATCGAATACATTTGGCTTATCGGATCCCCGTCCTCCCAGCTCACACGCACACGCTGGAGCTGCACGTACCTCTGATGATTTCCAGGCTTTTTGACTTGTGATAGATCCTGCCCCCTGCAGAGATTAGTCTCATTGTAACACTGCTCTGGGACAACTTGCCAGAAACTTTGGCTCATAAATAGGCAAATAGACCCTGAATCTCAGGTCTGTGACTTTTGTGTTGGATTCTATTGACCAATAACTTAAATCGTGTGTGTGTGTGTGTGTGTGTGTGTGCATGTGCGCATACACAAGCCCGTGTATATATGCATGTGGTGGTCAGAGGTCAATGTTAGTGTCTTGTTTTTTGAGACAGGATCTCTCATTGAGCCTGTAACTCACTGATCAAGACAGACTGGCTCACCAAAAAGCTCCCAGAATCTACCCATCTCCACCTCCTCAGAGCTAGGGTTACAGAAATATGTGCCCACACCCAGCTTTTCCATGGGTCCTGGGAATCCAAACTTGGGTCCTCACATTTGAACAGCAGGTACTAACTGAGCCGTCTCCCCAGACCCAGCTTGACCTCCCTAAGCCTGAGTTTCTTCGTCCCCAAAACAGAGTGACATAACCGTCCTCACAGGGTTACTTGAGAGCTAATAAGACCTGTGTGCATACAGTGCCCCGCACACACACAGCACACCACAACCAGCCAACCAGGAAAGACTCTTTAAACATCGTGTTCTCCAAGGTTTTGACTCTAGGATATGAAGATCAAACAAGATTTTAAGAAGTCACCTTAATCATAGAAAAGGAATTATTTAGTGAGGAATTTAACTTTTCCTGAACAATTCACTGTGAGCAAGAATCATTGAAAAAATGATACTTTTAAAGGGCAAACTTATTACACAATGACACTTCCAAGGTTTATTATTCCCAGTATTTAACTACTTATCTTTTCAATTTTCACACAAAGCTAATCATTAATATTATAGTATTCTCGAAGTAATTATTTTAAAAGCTTTTGCTGTAATAGCTGAAGCCTCTCTGGCTATTTCTGGTATTGAAGAAGGGAAAAGTGTTTATTTTTTTAGGACTGACATAAAAGAGATTGAGTTTTTTGATGCCAAGAAATCACTTAGCATTCATGTGACTTCAACTTCATGGCATCTTGGAATATGTTTATCCTTAATCAAAATTCTTCCAGAGGCAAGACGCCAACTCTCTTTCTTCTCTCCTACCTTCCCTCAGCAATCAGGAGAGAGGTTGGAGGCAAGGTCATGAGCTTCAGCTCTTCAACCGCGAAGTTAGCAACTTGAGGTCTCACCTGCTGCCCACCCACGAGCCGGTAAACACTTCCCACCCAACTCCACTTAACACTTCCCACGTAAAGGGTAATATGAGACCTGGTTTCTTGGAGAGATACTGAGGCATAGAAGAGGACTGAGAGTTTCCAGACTTGGGTCCCGGAGTCCACCAGTCATCTTCTGAAGCGTGGTCAGTAAAAGACGTACACGTTTTCCACATAGCCTCTTCCCCACGCTTGATTTCAGGAGAGATGGTGTTGTCTTTTGCATCAGCCCCGCATTCAACACAAATGAAGACAAAGGGTTTTTTAAATATGCACGTAATAAACATGAATTTTGTAGAAGATGAACCTTTCTGTGAGTTACTGTGGATCAGTTTGGAAGTACTCACCCAGCACTCATGAAGCCTCGGGTGTATCTCCAGCCCTGGGGGTCGGGGGAAGAGTTACTGTCAGCCTAACTACATAAAAGTGACAGACACCGTCTTAAACGTGCAGATATGAATACGGTTTTATCTCGACCTGATATCATCATCACCATTTACAGACGAGGGAATTAAGGCAGAAAGGCTACGGACAGACACCCGTCACTCACAGTCACTGACTACTTTGGACTCAGAGAGGCTAAGGGGGCTAACTTTGCCCTTTTTATTTAGCAGCTAATACCTTCTAATAAAAATATTTCAGGCATCACATGCATAGTTCGCATCAGAAAACTCAAAGGAACATTGCCAACCAAACAGCCGCACATATGAGCTCACCACTCCTTTAAAGAGCATAGAACTCTTTTTGTGTATTGTATTCGGTGTTCTCCTGGAAACGTTCAAACAAGCTTTCATTCCCACCCAGGCATCAGCTCGGACTGCTCGGACGTCTCACTGAATCTTTACAAAGTCGCCATGAACTAAACATTTAATTTCCAATTTTCAAGTGTTTTGGGGAAGGGATATAGGTTATAAAATAGAGTAACTTACGTGGTGCTGTACATTTTCCTCTTACGTATCTATTATTCTCTTCTTCCTTAGAATATGGTGAAGCTGGACACCCAAGTGATGTCATTGGGCCAGTATCCCCAGGGATCATTAAGCCCAGTTTGTCGTTGTGTTTTATAAAAGCTCTACTGCCCGTTGCATAGCAATTTTCTCCGGGTTGAAAATTTCACAGAGACAGAGGAGGGAGGCTCCCAAGACTCATGAGGACTTTCTCTGGGTTTACATAAGCAATATACAATTGTCAGGAGAGAGGAGACACCTAAGTGGGATAGCTGCCTGCTGGGGTGAGCTTTTTGGTGATACAGCTGCCTGAGTCACTCCCGCTCCTATAAACAACCCTGATAAACTCATTGGTTCGCCAAGCAGCAGTTGGATGGAGTTGTTTCTTTGGTCCATCATTGCCCTCTCTGTTTGGGGTGAACAGAAATAGATGCACCAGGAAATGTCATATGACAAGCCAGTGTTCAAGACCAACACTGCAGTATTGAAGATGACAAGTGAGAATCATTTCAGATACTTAGCCACAATTAACAGATGGTGGTGTGAGGTATCTAAGTAAGACCATAATGCCCTGGGCTCAGGGCAGACTGAATAGGGACTGTAGGTAACAGGAAGCAGTCTGTGTCTGTCTTGGGTACAGGGAGCTGGGGTTTGAGGTTGGGCAGAAGGAAACATGTCCTGCGCTGTATGCCAACCAACGCCAGTGCAGCTCCTTCACTTAAAAGATGAAGAAATGGAGGCCAGAAAGCTTATGGATCTTACTATGGTAAGAAAACAAAATCAGTAAGAAGCCAAGGCTAAACTCAGTTCTCACTTCTTGATCAATTTGTTAATGGAACTGAACGATGCCCACCTTCACTCCCAACTCCCAGGAAGATTTAAGGGCAGCCTGACAGTCAAACAAACTGTGCTAGCACAAAAGTCTTCACATGACTGCATGCAGTGCCCCTCATTTCAGGAGGCAAAGAGTGTCCTGAAACAGGTGTCACTCACAGTGGCCAAGTGGGCACCATATGATTCTCTACTTACTGTCACCCACTGTAGCTGCCAGTGAGGGTGTCCTTAAAGAGAGCTGGAGAGACGCACTGCAAGGCAGGGCTAGGTCAGGAGCTAGAGCCACAGCTTCAGCTCATTACTAACCCTGGGAGAGGCTGTTCAAGAATGCACTGGCCATGAGCAGGCTGCTGCCCTTCCTCTGCCCCCAGGCACATCTCTCTGGCATCACATCATTGCCCGTTTTACATGCCTGCAGGGGTGACTCACATGTCCTGGTGTGTGTGTGTGTGTGTGTGTGTGTGTGTGTGTGTGTGTGTGTGTGTTGTGTTGTGTGATTCACAGATCTGTCAGAAAGGCTCCATGAGTCACTCACTTCCTGACCAACACACTGGAGACAGTCTCAGGATGCACAAAAGCACAGGAAAAGAGCCTGTTGGCCCCCGGGTGAGTTATGTGTTTTCAGGAAACAGGTTGTTTTTAGTATAACTACACACACAGCGTCTGGACTAAAAGCCAACAAGCCTAGTGTCTCCTCATAGAGACAATGCTCTGTTCATAATATTTTTTTAAGTATGTTGGGAAAACATAGCACCAGATTTAACATTTTAATCATGTTTAAGTGTGCAGTTCAGTGGCATTAAGTATGTCCACACTATTGTGTAAATGTCACCATGAGCTCCAGAACTTCTTCATCTTCCCAAACTGAAACTACACATTAATACTGACATTTGTTCTGCCACCCCTACCCTCAACATCTTTCCTTCCCACCCTCACCAGCTCCTGTCCTGCCCTCGCTCATCTTTGGAAACCTCTTGTTTCTGTCTCTGTGAGTCTGATGATCACCTGTAGATGCTATATTTAGCTAATAATTTGGGTTTTCACGTGACTTCTTTTTTTTTTTTTCAGGAAAAAAAAATTAAGGTTTGGATTCTTATATATTTCTTTCAGAGTTCCCAATATGTAAATGGGGATGAACAGGCTTTCTCCTATCCAGTAGCTATAGATGGAGAAACAGAGGTGCCTAAGGATCGTTCGAACTGAGCAAGTAAGTTTGCTTAAGAGAGCTAAATCCAATATAAAAAAAATGCACCAGTTTGTCCCCAATCCAGTGCTTCCCATGTTGGGGGTGGGGGAGGGGGTGATAGGAAGTCACACTATCTCTGAGTCTCCTAGCCAAAGTCTTCTGGGAAACCAAAGAAAGAGGAGCAGGGTGAGCCGTGGCATCCGTGTGTTGCTGTTTCACACCGTGCACCACAGACCAGCTCCAGCTCTCAGGTCGTAGGAAGTTATTTGTCCAATCTTACAGAAACACTTCCTATGTCTAGCCATGGGTGACCCCGCCCTCCTCCCATGTGCCCAGTACACACTCAGAAGATTTAAGAAGTTCACTACTGAGAAGCCCTGTTGGGGGTTAGCCTAAGCAAATGTTCTTACCCTTAGGGTCCATGGACATCTTACCCCACTGCAACGGGGACTGTCAAACACCAACAATCTCAAGATTCATAAACATTTTGAAGCAGCTTTCTTGGCACTGTGAGCAGCATGGCAGTCTCATAAATATTTTGAGATTTGAATGGAAACCAACAGTGATGTACATCGAAAAGAATAGAAAAGCGTATAAGGCAAAGAAGCTTTTATTTATATAAACAAACAACTCTATCCACACCTTCCCCGATCTGTAGGCATTCTTCCCACCTACTGTTGTTTTAAAATCCTATTTCTTGGTTCTACAAACCTATGGAAATTATGCAAAAATAAGACCCAGAGAGGGGGCAGTTTGGGACAGTGCCACATTTGTGGACTGCAGTAGAAAACTGCAGGCATGCACTCAGGAAGCACAGTGCCACTCTGAAATGTATGGCCAAGTCCCATGCACACCTTCCTTCCTCCATGGCTGTGAACGCCTAGCTCCTCATCCTCTTAGGACAAAGGCCGGATTCTAACAAGACCTTCAGGCTTGCCTGCTGCCCATCCTCTGCTATCTCCCCAGGTTTGCTTTGCATCCCCCTGTACTGGTCGACAGCAACATCTCCTTTTTCATTCAGCTGTGTGGTTATGTCACTTTCCTTCTACTTGTAGGATCTTTATACTTTCTATTCCTTACCCACAGAATATAGTCCCTGCTCCGCCCTTCACCTAGTTCAACTCCTAAGATTCTTCAGCACAGTCCCTGGTTCCCCTATCACCCTGTCATTCTCCTCTCTCCTTATTATGGCTTTAATTTTCCTTATGTGTCAAGTAAAACTAACACCTCTTCTCTTGTTTCCAGATTTCCTGTGAACATTAGGTGGCTTATTTTTTTTCCCAATGGCAGAAAAAAATCTAGTCCAGCTTTCCAATGTATATTCTGTATTGCAAAGACCAGAAAGTTAAAAATCTACAATGTCTAGACTCCCTTGCAGCTATGTTTTCTGACGGTGTGGGGATTCTACTAGTCACGCATCTGCTTGCAAGTACTGAATGTAGAAAGCTGAGAAGGGAAGGCCTGGGTATCTATCCTATGTGTGCAATCATA